>VXBB01020115.1:56617-106310 GCA_013399915.1 Illadopsis cleaveri | reverse complement strand
CTCCTCTGGACTTGCTCTGACAGCTTCCTGTCCTCCTGATGTCAGGTTTCCCCAGGGNGCCTTTAGAGTATCTCTGTGACCACCTCTGGACTTGCTCTGACAGCTTCCTGTCCTCCTGATGTCAGGTTTCCCCAGGGTGGGAGGCAGCTCTGTAAGTGAGATCTCACTTGAGCGGGGCAGAGGGGCAAAATCCTCCCCTCCCCTGCTGCTCACCCTGGGGGGCTCAGGGGAGGTGTTCTGGGCTGCAGATGCACGTTTCTGTTGAGCTTCTCATCCACCAACATCCCCAGGTCCTCCCCAGAGCTGCTCTCAATCCATTCTGTGTCTGTCCTCTGTTGTGGCTTTCAGGATTTTGGCACATGAAGCATGGGTGAAGTGATGTTTTTTCTTCACTAGGACTACTCTAGCAGTTCTGAATCTAAATGTATACCAGCTGTTTAAAATTAAGCAAAGCCTGATTTTTTTCACATGATCAAATCCCTGATGTGCTTTTCTCTATTAGTTCTGTGGTACCATTTTAGCTGGCACCAAGGACTAAAAATTCTTCTTTTTCCTAACTCTCAAATTACTTGCAGGTGGTGCTTCCAGTGTGTATGTACAGGTTGGTTTTATTTTCACTTTTTGTTTTTAATAAAGCCAGGTGAGCAGTACTTGGTTTTCATGATGGAAGTACTCAGGTAACTAACTTCATTTTTCCTCTGAAGTTATATATGTTTTGTGGCTAACCTGGTGGGTGATGAAAAATGTTATGAAGTTAGGGAGTTAGGAAATATTTTTTTTATATGTCTGCCTCTTAACATAAGTTTCTTTAGAGCAAGGAATGCCAGTCTTATGCATAGGGGCAGAGGGGAGCACAATGCTGGTGGTCACTGCCTTCAGTCCCGTAGTAGTAAGTGTGTTTATATATCCTGATAACCAGAGAGACAACAAATAAAAGTAGTTCAGGTGTCAGTTAATTAGTTCACAAGTTCCATTCACAGTAGATATTTTTGGGTGAGCTCAACTGGCTGCCTGCATTCTGCATCAACACCTCTACAGTGCCACAGTATGCTCAGCTTGGGTGAATTAAGATCATTCTTCATCACCCATAATCAGTTTGGTATGTGTGTTCTGTTTTATTTACTTAAGAGATGTGTACCACTTAAGCTCAAAATGAATGTTTAGATGATATTATATACAATACCAGATGAATCTCTAAAACACAAATTTTGCATGTTTGGTCTGTATTCTGAACAGCTTGGGCCTCCCAGTTACAGTGCAAAGGCTGCTTAAAGGCTGCTGGGTTCTTTGGTTTTGGCTTTTCCAGAGCGGGGGAATTGCATCTGGTTCTCCAGGATAGCAGGAATCTTAGCTGTGTGATTGAATGATCTCTAAACACAGGAAATCAGCCGATGTATTTCATTCTGTATTTTGTGATCAGTTGGTCTGTTTGAAAAAGAAAAGCATCAGTAACAGAATGTAGATATAAATAATGTCAGAGCCACTTTAAATATCAACTACACCCAGCTTCTTGAAAGAGGAATTACTGTAATGAAAACTTTGTTGTAGTCCAAATCTGAGTAATAATAGAAAAATACTTGCCTTTGCTTTCTGAATTAAAATCTTAATTTCTAACTCAGTAATTAGCCAGTAGGCTTCTGTGAGAGATGGCTGGATTTTAGCACCTCCTCGTCACCCAGGCCCCATGACTGTCAGTGTTAAAGAGGAATTTGGACAGTGTCTTGAATAGTTTTAACTTTTGGTCAGTCCTGATGTGGTCAGGCAGGTGGACTAGAAGGTTGTTGTAGGTTCCTTACCCAGCTAAAGTATTCTATTATATTCTTTCTGAAAGCCTTAGAAAAATCAAGTTTCAGTTTTCTTTGCGTATCAATCTTGCTTCCAAGATCTATGTCAGTGTCTACTAGCTGTGCCTGACACACAGGTTGGTCTGGCTCAGAACCCACGGCCTGGTTTTGCTCATCAGTGGAGTATCTGCACACCTTGAGGGCTGTATTGTTAACTTCCATGTCCATGGTCTCTTTTCTCTCTCTGTTGCCCTGCAGTTTGTTGGAAACAGCATGGCTTAGTACTTCCCACTCTGGTTGAACACACTCCTCCAAGATTAGATTGCTCTGCACTGGCTGGGTCCTTGCATGTTTGAAAAATTCAGGAAAGTCTACTGCTGGGATTTGGGATCATATCTCCCTCCACTTGTCTGTGCCAGGCTCCTGTGGGTGTCCAGAGGCTGGAGCTGAGCTGGGTTCAGGGGAATCTGGGCAGCTGGAGAGAGTCTCGAGCATTCAGCCCTCTGTGGTGGAAACTTGCTGATGAGCAGCTCATACTTGGTTGTCTTTGTGTTTTTCCTAATGTTTAGGGCTGGCTTAATTACCACATGTACCGAGGAAGCAGAGCTGCAGAATAGTTCTGCAACTGGCTGCAGCTGTTCTCTTCTCCAGGGTCTCTTGATTTTTTTTTTTTTAGTTGTTCGCACACCCACACTGCTCTATCTGTATAATTTGCATCTTGGTGTAATTAAAAGAATACATTAACAACTGCCTGACTTGCCAGGACATCCAGGATTTTAATAATTCATTGCTAGAATGGAATCTTTATGCTAAACCTGAGTGAAAGTTAACAACTATAACTATACTATAGACTGTCCATTGTCAGTCCATGTTCTCTTAGTAGGTTTTGGTCTTACGGATCAAAAATAATCTGCCATAGCTCAAGGAGTGTTTTGACAACGCTCTCAGGCATGTGGTAGAATTTTGGGGTTGGCCTGTTCTAGGCCAGGGTTGAGCTGATTTTTGTAGGCTCAAGTTTGGCTCTCAGTGTATTTGGAGTCAAGCACAGGCCCAAAGCTACTGCAGGAACAGTGTGTAGGTGCTGTGGCTTGTCCAAACCTGGTTGTCAATGGAAATGTTCTGAACTATAGCTCCTTTACATTTTAATCATTTTAACAGATAAACATAGTTTTAGTTGCAAAGTGTGATTTTGTCTCCTGCGTCAGCATATCTGCTGCCTGCCTGATAATCTTAAAACGAACTGTAATAAATAAGTACAATGTTACCACAGCAATGATGAAAGGATCAGTGATACAGGACCTTACCAGAGGAGCTCAGAGGGAGGGGAAACAGCTTTGCTGAAAGTAGCTTGTTAGAGCTCTCTCCTTGACATCAGAATTGGAAATGAGGAGAGAAGCGTGATGCCTTGCTGCCAGGCTAGAACCACTAGCTGGCATAGAATATCCTGAGCTAAAAGAGACCCACAAGAATCATTGCCAACTCCTGGCCCTGCACAGGACACCCCAAAATCCCACCCTATGCTCAAGAACATTGTCCAAATGCTCCTTGAGCTCTGGCAGCCTTGGGGCCCTGACCACTTCCCCAGGGAGCCTGTTCAGTGCCTGACCAGTCTCTGGGGGAAAAACTTTTTCCTGATATCCAGCCTAACCCTCCTGTGACACAGCTCCAGCTGTTCCCTTGGGTCCTGTCACTGCTCAGAGAGAGCAGAGATCAGAGCTGCCCCTTGGGAGGAAACTGCAGACCCTGGTGAGTCCTGACCTCAGTCTGTTCTTCTCCCAGGCTAAACAAGCTGAGTGACCTCAGCCGCTCCTTGTATGGCCCTTTTAGACCCTTCACCATTTTCATAGTTCTTGCTTTCACCAACTGTGATTCCCGACTGTGGTGAGGGTGCCAGTTGTATTCTGCAAGTGTAGTGGCAGTGTCAGGTCTGTTCAGACACGATGACTCAGGCTCTTGGCATGAGCTTTGGGAAACTCACCTCTGTGCTGCACTTGTGCCAGCAAAGCGTCACACAGATGGGCTGGTTTCACCTTTTGGACTGACATCTGCCTGTCCTTTCTGGTGTGGCTGGGACCAGGTTTCCATCACAAACCTGATTTTTTTTTTTGTTTCCTTCTTGCAGTGGACAAGTGTTGTTGATAAAGCTCTGGGTTAAAGTAAAAATTCTCTGGTCAGGTACAATCTTCCTATCAAGAAGCTTTGACAAAAGTTTTTTGATTCAAACAGAGAAATATAACTGTTTGGACTTTTACTGTGAGTGACCACTAGAACAAGCTCTTCTCTTTAGTGAAGGAGCAGTTGTATAAAATACATAAATACAGTTTCAAACTTGAGATTGCATAAAGTATACATGTTTTGGGTTTGTTGACATTTTTTTACTATCATTCCAGGAGTTAAATAACTTTTTTTTCTCTCTTCTCTAGGGATTTAAGTCACAATCATTTATTATCATCCAATTGGACCATTGATTTGTCTGTCCATACTCTCCAAGAAGTGTAAGTTGTTTTTTATGAGGATAAAGTCTAAAGATATCCTACCTAATTCTAATTAGAATATTTTGTTGCATGTCAAGGTACCTGGTCTGACTTGCAGAAATATTCAGTGCAAGTTAATTAAAAATGGATGCTCCATGTTGGCAGCACATTTTATGTATAAAACTGTTGTGTTGTGAGCAGTAATCTTTCCCATGAAGGATCAGAAGATTAATATTTTTAAAGAGAAATTAGTTGTATTTGTTGTGACTATAGCTGATTTTAAATGAAAGATAAATAATAGTATCCATGGAAATGAGAAGCTAGCATGTTTCACGGTTCAAATTGTTCAAATTATTAGTATTTAAGCTCTTGGGGAATCTTTTTTGTCAACTACTAAGTATTATTAATACAGTAAAATTGTTAAATGCATTGATATTAATTATTTCTACTGTGTACAGAAGGATTTTTCTCCTCTTTGAAGTGTCAATAATTTTTTTTGCCCTCTCTTTAAGGAAAATGAATTACAATGAGCTAAGTGAAATTCCGTACTTTGGAGAAACAACTTCCAATATAACTCTTCTCTCATTGTAAGTAATAGCTCATCAGCCTTTTTCTTGTTTAACAAATGGGAAAACCATGTTAGAGTTCTGCTATCAAATTGTAGGAAAACATCTTTTTTTCTTGAAATACTGCTCATGTAAAGAGCATCAGGGAATATGCAAGCACTCTTAAAAGAAATACAGATCAATTAGCCAATCAAGTCACCCTAAATTACCAGTAAAATGCAGTGAACCAAGGCAGGCAGCTTTGGATTCAGTCCAGGAATGACACTTCCCACAAGGACCAGCTCAACTATAGGCCTCAGAATTTGAATCTGTTCATATGTCACAGTGGCAAATAGCTCTTGGATTTGAAGTATTGCTTTAGGAATTAACACTTTTGGAAGCATGTGGTGCATGTCCCATTCATGAAGCTCACTAGTACTGTTGATATACAGAATCCTGTTGCTGTTTCAGCTGTGCAACTGGAAGGGTGAAATGTTGTGATAAGCATATTTATTGCTGATCTTTTTCAGGGTGCATAATACCATTCCAGAAATAAATGCTGAGCAACTCCAGGTCTACCTTTCATTGGAAAATCTAGATCTTAGTTCTAATCTTATCTCAGAAATTAAAGCCTCTTCCTTTCCACGAATGCAACTGAAGTACCTGTAAGTATGAGTGATCTATGTCTCTGGGAGTCCTGGCTCTACAAGGATAATGTTGGAGACCTTATTTCCTCTTAAATTAGTGTCCCAAAGTTGGCATCCTTACACAGCTTTGAACTGGCAGCAGTGCTCAATGGAGCTACAGATGTCCTTGAAATAAGATAGTTTTCATACCAATCTGTAATGTATTTTCCCAAATAAAATGGAAAACAGCAATTGCTGTTGTCAGAATGCAGGTACATAAGCCATCAGGGACAGGGAATAATTTTTGTCCTGCCAGATCACTGTGGACATCGTGTTAACTGCTTCTAACTGAAACATGGATGTGCAGTCAAAATCAACTGCTCACACTGATTCATTTGCAGAAAAGGATTTAGCTGGGTTTCCCAGAATTCAGATTTCTCACGTGATTTTGCAAGCGTCTTGGGTTCTGTTGATCAGTGATTGCTCTGAGGTGCTTGTGCCATTGTGTTCATTAAATTCTGTGTTCTGAAAGACCTCTTTCCTTCTTCCTTCCTTAGGAATCTGAGTAACAACAGAATAACTACTCTAGAAGCAGGTTGCCTTGATAACTTATCTAGCTCACTAATGGTGATAAAACTGAACAGAAATAGGATTAGTATGATTCCACCAAAGATCTTCAGATTGCCTCATGTGCAGTTTCTGTAAGTAACAGCCTTGAAAACATCAAAACAACATTTACAGTTGAGCTGTTAATCTCAGCATGTTCTTGACTTTCACACAGTGGTGCTTTTTGCAAGGTGTCTTAATATCTGATTGTCATCTTTATGAAAGGGAACTGAAAAGGAACCGGATTAAAATAGTGGAAAGTCTTACATTCCAAGGATTGGAATCCTTAAAATCCTTGAAAATGCAGCGCAATGGGATTAGCAGACTAATGGATGGAGCATTCTTTGGCCTGGGTAATATAGAGGAATTGTGAGTATGCCTGGTTGTGGAATTTTTTTTTGCAAAAAGATAATGGCTCTGGAGGGCTCCTGTATGGTTTCCCTTACATCAAGGCTGTATCAAGATACTGACGAAATCAAAGGAAAAGAGTATTTTCCCATTATTTTTATGTCATGTCTGGTTACTTCAGAAGTGGAAAGATAAAATTCCCCTTTCCTGGAAGTGTTCAAGGCCAGGTAGAATAGGGCTGAATAGGTTGAATAGAGCAACCTGGTCTAGTGGAAGGTGTCCCTGCCCATGGCAGGGAGTTGGAATTGGACAAGCTTTGAGGTCCCTTCCAACACAAACCAGTCTTGTGATTCCATTATATTGGTCCTCTTTTCAGCTTCTTCCTACATGGTGATCAAGAATGTTTGCCTCTGTAGTTGCTTTTTGCTGGTTTTCATTTGCAGTCCCCATAACATGGGGTTGCTCTTTCCTCGCTGACTTTGACAGTGTGAACACAAGGGTGTATGATGCAATGTTAGCAAAACATCTTTTTTAAAAAGTTATTTTTGAGAGTAGAGATTATAGTTTTGTTTCTGCCGCTGGATCCCTGAAGCTGCTGTTGAGTTACTCAGTTCTTCATATACTTCAGTTCATTTTTTTATTTCAGTGAGATTGAAAGAATCGTGCATTTTGTGTTGTCTGAGGCTTAAAGTTAGTAATTAATTTTGAAATCCACAAGGTGAAATTTTTGTAAGTAGATGTTTCATTGATTATCTATTTGGCAAATGTTTTTACCTTCTAATTCTTTAGAGAACTGGAACATAATAACTTAACAGAAGTAAACAAGGGCTGGCTGTATGGGCTGCGGACATTGCAACAACTCTACGTTAGCCAGAATGCCATCACCAGGATCAGCCCAGATGCATGGGAATTCTGCCAAAGACTTGCTGAGCTGTAAGTCCTGGGCTGCTATTCATTGGGGATTTTTCTAATGTTGCAATTATTGATTGGCAAGAATGAATTACTGAAGGAAGTACTCCATTTCCTTGCTAGGCCCATGGTAGTGATGTATTTTAATTATAAGTATTCTGTTAGAGAAATTAGAACACAATAGTTAATCAAGTCAGATAGTATCTTAATAATTAATCCCCCTGCTTGCCTTTAAAGTGTGTGTTGAATGTTTCCAGAGACTTGTCGTACAATCAGCTCACTCGCCTCAAGGAATCTGCCTTTGTGGGACTTGGCTTATTGGAGAAGCTCAACCTGGGTGACAATCGCATTAATCACATTGCCGATGGTGTCTTTAGAGGTCTGACAAATCTTCAAACCTTGTAAGTACAGAAAACTTTAAACAGAAATTTCAGTTAAATGCAGTTTTAATTTAAGTGGAGCTTTTGGAAGTAGAAGCAATGGATATTGCACTGTGGAAGCCTGAGATCATTGTTGGTGCTGTCATGCCTGCAAGGTGTGGTAGGGCTGATAATCTTTTGGCTTACCAAGATGACATAACTCCAGCCCTACTAAAACCAGCCACTCAATTTTAGAAGTGGTAAGAAGCAGTGACTTGGTGACCCTGAGTGCTCAGATGTCTGTCCTGCCAGTTCTGAAAGGTGTGGCTACCTTGTGTATCCAGTTGTGGAGCAAACAGCCTGGAGGTCTTTATTCTAGAGGGTTTCCTTAGGTTTGGAACCTCAGAAACCGACGACTGAACTCTTTTGTGTTGTAGAAAGTGGGGCTTAGCCCCTCTTGCTCATGTGCTGACCTCAAACATAATAGAAGGTGTAGAGTTGCTTCTTGCTGTTGAAGGCACAGCTTTGCACTTGCCAGGACCTCTCATGGCAGATGTTGGATATTTCTGAAAAGACCCAGTCCTGTCCCAAGTAGATCTGAGCAGCTGTAATTATCATAAACAACAGTACTTGAGAAAGGAGTGAAAATTTATAACCCCTCTGTCACTTCATTAAATAAATGCTTAAATAAGCAAACTCACCAGAGAGATTTATGTAAGCAGTCATATTCTGTTAACCTTAATGCAACCTTTTAATGAAATAATTAAACCTAATTTCTTAAATTTAGAGTAGCATGAAAAAGAACAAGAGCAGATTAATTAGTAGGTTTCCCTGGACTCTCAGGGGTGTCAACAGCAAGGGCCTGGCCCTTTGCTTTGGGACTGGAATGTGCCGGATGGGGAGCAGTGGTGATTAACAAGGCTCCAAGCATTAGTGCCCAGCCAGGCATGAGGAGCCAACTCCTCACTCACACAAAGAGGGGCTTTTCTTTTGGGCTGCTCACTCATTTGGCTAAGTGGTCTGAGTAGTGGAGTGTAAAAATACTTCAAAAAACAAGAGATACCATGTGGTTTTAGTTCCATTGTTGGTTGTGTGCTGGTTGTTTGGTGCTATGGCTGGTGTACATATTTCTCTATGTCCATCACCTGCCACTCTGCAGTGTAGGAGAATAATTTGTAAAACTACATAAACTGTAAGTTAGGATTACAGATGTATCTAAGAATAGCACTGAAGTTTTGAAGTTTTACATACTATCACATTATTTACTTCATAATATTGTGAGCAGTTTGGCATTTGTATTCTCCAGCACTTACAGTTTAACATTCTGAAGGAGATCTTGAGATGATTCTAGAAATGTGTTTCAAATCACAAGAATGAGCAACTTGGAAATAAATTTGGCATATTATTCATAAAGTCATTATTAGCTCAGCTGCATGTTTGATACCTTAGCTTGAATACTTTTCAAAGAGCAAAAGATTTTAATGTGAGCAAGTTTCAAAGAGGAAAAGGTTTAATGTGAGCAAGTTTCAAGGCCATATTTCTTCAGACCTTGTGTTGCATGAAATATGAAATTCTTTTTTTTTTGGTCCTAAACTTGGAAGTGTATAAATACAAATTGTGGAAGTGACTGCTGTGTGTGGTTTTAACAAGACTTCTATATTTCAAAGTAAGAAAAATAAGAAAATTGTCTGTTAACACTGATGGTATCCTGGAGGTTGATCCCAGTCTCTTGTAGGATGGTGTTCTACACAGTTTACAGTCTCACATAATGGAAAAGTAGATACTTCATTTTCCCCTCATTAGCACAGGGAGAGAAGTGTTTATATGAATGATATATACAGTTGCCTGTGTATGCAGCTATTTTGTGTCAGTTGACTCATTTGGAAGCTTCATCTAGCTGTTGCATAGAATATCTGGTAAAACACAGGGCAGACTATTTTTTATTAGCGTGATTTCCTTTAAATACATTCCTCTCTGTGCATGGTGGTATCGAAACAGATGCTCTTGGCTCAGTCCATGCCATTCAGGCTAAAAATGCAAGTGAATTTAGAGAGCATGTAATCCTCTCCAAATTGTATTGCTCTATTGCTTTTGCTGTTTAGCCCTCTCCATGAGGGGCTGAAATGCTGTGCTGAGGTCAGTCAGAAATCCTATTAGCTGATAATGAGATTTGTGAGCAGAATATCAACTTCATTTTGAATATCCACCACAGTGTGCCTGGCAGGCCTACACTGTAACCTGGGCGTAATCCCTTAATATGCTAATGCTGATATAAGCCTGTTACTCGTGAAGATTAATGCTGCTGGTGTATTGGTTAATTCCCTTTCATGAACCAACTTGCTTCAGGAGCCTCTTCCAGCTCCTGGCAAGTAGTCCATCACATGAAAAGTGCTGGTCAGACTGGGGCTTTCCTTGAATGCCACATCAAGAAGTTGTGCTGCAGAATTTGTTTGTGGTGCTGACTGCAGCACTTACTGTGGAGCGTTCCCTTTGGCCTCTCTGAAGTGAGAAATTCAGCTCCTGACAAGCTTGGTTTTGTAAAAGATTTGAGACCTTCCAGGTGATTCTGTACCAGAGCACCATAACTGGCCTGTCTTCCCCAGCTCACCCCTAGCCTTAGTCGTGATGATGTTCCAAGGCTTCTTTCTAAGAAATGTCTTCTCCTGCAGGGACTTGCGGAACAATGAGATCTCCTGGGCCATAGAAGATGCAAATGAAGCTTTTGTGGGACTCAGCAGGCTGGATAAACTGTATGTATTACAAATTAGGGGAACGACAGCACTTCCCAGGCATGCAGAGAGGGCAAATGCAAAATATTAAGTAATTGTAAATCAATGACAGGAGGCAGAAAGCCTTTTTCAGTGTTTTCACTTGTGTGCCACAACCTCTTGATGTAGCCCTGGGTTCCTTGTTCAGGAGCATGGGATCTGTGTAGCGCTGCATTTCCTTACAGCACCAATTTGATGAGATTAAGCATAAGTATTTGACTGCATTTATTATTGAATACCTCACTTCCACTGTGTGATGATTGTCACTTTTTGTGCTTCTTTGGTTTGGGTAAAAGTTACTACTTACAAAAAAAAAAAAAAAACAAACCCAAAACACAAAGTATTTTTAGGCAAATTTGAAACACTATTGCATTAACAAACTTCTTGATACTTAGACTGTGCACTTTTCATCCAGTGCCACCTGCTTTGTAGGAAGTTCCATCCTGTGTAGTTACAAACGTTGCTAGTAACAAATAGCCTGGTGTGAGGGTGCAGTCCAGGAAGTTGTGTGGTGGTAGCAGGTTGGTATTAGGAAGTTATTGCTTCACTCCTAAGTTCTACTTATTGCTGTTTCATCCTCCTGACTTAAATTGTCTTCTGACACATTTGTAGCCCAAATGTCTAAGTTGAAAATAGAAAAGAAGCCCTGTTTTTGGGAAAATTAGTTAAGCCTTTAAGCCAAAAATAATAGTGTTTAGTGCTGTATCTCAGCTAGAATTAGAAAAAAAAATGCAATTAAGCATCATAGGGAACTTCTTTTGGGTCTTGTTTGTGAACTGATATTGACATTCAGACTGGTTTTTGGGCCTTTATTTTCAGAATCTTGCAAGGAAACCAAATTAAGTCAATTACCAAAAAAGCATTCTCTGGTCTTGAAGGACTTGAACATCTGTAAGTATTTGAATTTGTAGAACTCCTAAGTATTTGTCAGCTTTAGTCTTGTGTTCTCTGTGAGATTTTCAAGAATTTAACTGAAGGCAGCATGTGAAATCACACTGACTCATTATTGTGCTCTTTCCTTGACTTGCAGAGATTTAAGCAACAATGCAATAATGTCCATCCAAGAAAATGCCTTTGCCCAGGCTCAGCTGAAAGAGCTGTAAGTTCATGACAATTATTTAGAGATTCTTTACAAGCCCTACCTTGGAAAGCATTCTTCAGCCATTGTAGGGTTGTTTGAAGTTGTCTGAAGTGTGTCTGCTTTCATCATGAAGTATTTGCAGCAATACTGGTAGATTATCAACTCAAAGTTGGTAGCAGTGTATTTAGATTTAAGATTTGATAAAATCTTCACCTGCATTTCCTTAGTTGCAATTAGTAGGAGTTAACTTTGTCTTGCAGCACTGAACCATTAAGCTTTTCCTATCCTATGATTTTGCAGCAAGCTCAGCACTGCATGTAGGCAGTGAACAAAACAAATAATTCATCAGGAATCTCTCAGGGGGATTAGCAAGCCCTGTGATTTTTCTTCCTATTCTTGGGGGCTAGGGAAAGGCTTTAAAATTCACAGCTAGACAAGATTTTGTATGTGCTCAGCTGATAGGGTCTCTTGTGTTCTTCAGCCATCTGAAGTAATATAACGTGAAGTGACCTTCACACCCAAGACTAATCCTACTGTAATGCAGTCCTTTCTGCAAGATAAAGTCTCTGACTGTTGTAATCTGGTCTAAAACTGTTATTCCGATAGTTAACTTTGGCCAGATGGACTTAGTCTGCAAGATCTCCCACTGTGAGGAGACACTTTTCAGGTGTTTTGCAAACGTTTGTTGCTTTCTGTGATATATTTTAAAAATGATGAGTCATTGATACGTACAGGCAAAAAGCAGGATGGAATCCTGGCTTGTTTGGTGCCTCTTTTCTCCCATGATGGGTTCATCGTAGGGCAGATCACTTCTTGTTAAATGCTGGACTGTCTCAAGTCAGTTATACGCATACTTGGAGTATGACAAACAACACTCAGCCCTCCAGTGTCTTGAAGTCAGTTCAGAGGTGGCGTCTGGCACTCCAGGGAATGAGTAATTATACTTAGGAAACTTTGAAAAGCAGATTGTAGGAAAAAAGACACCCATCATTGTTTCCTGTTGGTAGGCTTTCTGTGGAGCAGAGAAAACTAGGTGCAATTGATACCTGTATGAAACAAATCACTTTTGGCCTTAAATATTTATCAGCTGGCATTAAAATGAGAATTGAGGCTTCTGCTCATTTCATAATGGCAGTTGTGTTTAGTTTGAAACATGGAGCTGCTTTGCAATGTTCCTTTTAAATGCTTTAAAGAAGGATGAGATAACTGTAAAGACAGACTTAGTGGCTTTGGGATTGCTTTTTAAGAAGTTGGAACTCTGATCAGAGTTTAAATTCTTCAGGACTGAAATGAAATGTAAGGCTTTAATGCTGACGTAGAGGACTGATTTCAGCATAAATAGCTAAGATTTTATAATAAATACCCGTATGTATAAAATAATACTGTAAATCTTTCTGTATGTGTATGCTCTAAGTTGCTTTGCTGTGTGAAATCACACGTATGCATGTGAAATAAACTTCACTCACCCTTTTGTTTTGCCCTATTTCTGCAGAGTGTTGAACACGAGCAGTTTGCTTTGTGATTGCCAGTTGAAATGGCTGCCCCAGTGGCTCAGTGAGAGCCATTTGCTGCAGGCTGTCAGTGTCAGCTGTGCTCACCCTGAGTGGTTGGCAGGACAAAGCCTTCTCAGTGTGGACCCTGATGACTTTGTTTGTGGTTTGTATTTTTAGTGACTTCTGATACAAAAGCGCGGTAACACAAGTCTTGTAGCTGAAATCAAGCTGGGGAGGTACTTGGTCGTGGCCGTGATGCCCATGTGGACTCACGTACATCACTGAGTCTGCTGTGAGTCTAGGGTTTAATTCTGTATCTCTTTGCTCTGTTTTGTGCTGTTTGAGCACTGAAGTTAACCTGAGGGAGTACTGCTGTTGGGCATTGGTTTTTATTTAGCTTACTAGTGAAAATGGATTGTGCTTCCATTCTCCCTGCTTATGACTACCTTTAGCTTTGTAAGGTATGTTTGACACTTTCTTCCTGGTTCTTGCCCATACTAGCAGAATATCACTGAATCATAAAATAGTTTGGGTTGGAAGGGACCTTAAACATCATCCCAGTTCCACCCCCTGCCATAGACAGGGACACCTTCCACGAGAACAGGTTGCTCCAAGCCCTGGCCAGCCTGGCCATGAGCTTTTCCAGGAATGGGGCAGCCACAGCTTCTCTGGGCAAAAATTAGAGTAGTTCAGGCTCTGGCACATTTTCTTGTGCTCCATATCTGTGATGTTTATGGTGATCTCAAACTCTTTGCCCAGAGTCTGGGTGAAGTCTGGCAGGCCTGCAATTAGTCTGATGTTTCCTTTTCCTGGTGAACAATCTTATATGTATTTGTGTGTATGCAATTCTTTCATTGCTTTGGTGGCAAAGGCTACAATAATAATCATGTAGGTGCACACACCCACTTCACCACCATCACAGTGGCATCTGACTGAGCTCTTCGTGTGTCTATGAGAGTGTCTTTGCTGAAATAATGGATATGGAAATCAGTTCCATCAAGTGGGATGAGATAGTGAACTGCCAGCTTGTTATGCTTTGTGCTTGTAGAACTTCAAGGCTCTTCAGGATGTTTAAACTCTCTGAAAGTAAGTCTCAGTCCTTCATAAAATGGCCTGGCTCTTCAGCTGAGCAGGATTTTTGAGTGTGATCTAAATACAGTACGTTTCAGGCAGTTGGACAAAAGGCAGGTCTGCTCAGCACTGCACTTCCACACTGATTATTTTCAATGCTGGTTCTTCTGCCTCCTTCACAGCTTGATTTCCAGCTCAAAACAGGCGAATCTGTGCACCTCAAGCCAGACATCTGTTCCCAAAGTTTTGGGTTTGCTTACATTGTCTTTTGAGTGAGTTTTCTTGCAATATTAATTCAAGTTTAAGAGGAAAGTAGTTAATCTTGGTGCTTTTCTTTTCAGATAATTTCCCTAAACCGCAGATCAGAGTCCACCCAGAGACTACAGTGGCCCTGCGAGGCACAAATGTGACCCTCATGTGCACTGCTGTGAGCAGCAGTGATTCACCCATGGCCACAGCCTGGCGCAAAGACAGCGAGGTCCTCTATGATGCAGAGGTTGAGAATTTCGCCAGGTACCAGCAGCAAAGTGGGGAGATGCTGGAATACACCACTGTCCTGCACCTCTTCAATGTGAATTTCACTGATGAAGGGAAATACCAGTGCATTGTCACCAATCACTTTGGCTCAAATTATTCCAACAAAGCCAAGCTGACTGTGAATGGTAAGTGATAATGGTAAAAAAGGAGAAACACTCTGAACTTAGAACTTCATTTAAGCAGCTACAAGTCTATTTTTCACTAAAGCTGGCCCAAAATAGTCTTGAAAATATCAATGGGATTTAGAGAAGTATCACACATCATATTATAAAGCTGGAAAGAAGTGGTGGTGGTTTTTTTTTTGTGGCTTAAAAGTGTCTATTCACTTTTTGAAAGTGGCAGTTATCTCCTGTGCTTTATTAGAACAGTTAGTTGTTCATCTGGTTAATTGGAGGTGGAATTCTTTAAACTGAAAGCTCCCTCTACTGTCTCCTCAGAACTCAGCACCTTTCCCAAACTCAGCATGTTTGTAAAACTGGGGAAGACTCATCTGAAAATAAGTGGTAAAAACTCTAAAAAGTCAAAAGCAAAGTATATTTTTTATTTTTAGCCATCATGATCCTGTTTATTTTGAAGGAAGGGGAGGTAAGAAGACAATGTTCACGTCAGTCAGCAGACCACTGATTCCCACAGTACCTCAGAGCAGAGGTGATGAGATGGAAGCTTACCTTCCCTGTTAGCAGGGAAGAAGAATGTGGCAAAGACTTTTCCCTGCATTCTTCCCATGAGAAATCATCTTCTTCACATCATCTTAGAGGAACTTAATGGCTTTAAACTGAAACAGAGTAGGTTTGCATTGGATATTAGGAAGAAATTTCTCCCTCTGAGTGTGGCAAGGCCATAGCACAGATTGCCCAGAGAAGCTGTGGCTACCCCATCCCTTTAAAGTGTTCAAGGCTAGGTTGGATGGGGCTTGGGGCAACCTGGGAGGGTGGAAGGTGTCTTTGTCCTTGGGCATGTATTATCTTAAGGCTTCCTGCCAACCCAAAGCATTCTGTGATTCTATCAACACTGTAGATACTGTATTTAAATTTTAGGAGAAAGGCTCTTAGAAATAACCACTGAAAATTGGTTCAGTTCTTCAGAATAATGTGTTCCTCTCTCTTACTGAGTGTTTCAGATATGTTTTCAAATTTTCTCTCAAATTTCCTTTGCTGCATTTTACCTGATACTGAAAATGCTGAATCGATGTCCCTTTTGATCCAGAGCTCCCTTCTTTCCTGAAAACTCCCATGGATCTCACTATCCGCACCGGGGCGATGGCCCGGCTGGAGTGTGCTGCTGAGGGCCACCCTCCACCACAAATCTCCTGGCAGAAAGATGGTGGCACAGACTTCCCTGCTGCAAGAGAGAGGAGGATGCACGTCATGCCTGAGGACGATGTGTTCTTCATTGCAAACGTGAAAATGGAAGACATGGGGATCTACAGCTGCATGGCCCAGAACATTGCAGGGGGACTCTCAGCCAATGCTACCCTGACTGTGCTGGGTAAGTGTGACTGGCCTGTGCTGGCAGATGGATCCCTGCACATCTGCAGTGGAAGGGTAGCTTAGCTATAAGCAGCAAGTTGAAATGGTGGAGGATGAAGCTGAAATACAAAGAGCAGCACTTGGTGTGGCATTTACACAGTGAAGCTTTAGAAGCTGAGTTGCAGAGCTGCCCAGTGGAGTTGGAGTTAGTGTGATCTTTGCAGGGAGCTGAGGGGCATATCTTAGTCCAACAGTGCAGATTAGGCAAGTAATTTGTGTTGTCGTAGAGCAAATTTTGTCACAGGTAACAAACGTGCCACGAAGAAGACCAGTCGGATCTTGGGATGCATGAGAAAGAGCATTCCCAGCAGGTCAGGGGGGTGATGCTGCTCCTCTGCTCAGCCCTAGTGAGGCACATATAGAGTGCTGTGTCCAGTTCTGGGCTCCTCAGGACAAGAGGGGTGCAGAGTTCCTGGAGCAAGTCCAGCAGAGGCTATGGAGATGATGGTGTGACTGGAGCATCACTCTTACAAGGAAATGGTGAATGGTCGGACTCGATAATCTTAGAGGCCTTTTCCAACCTAAATGATTTCATGATTCTTTGAAAGGCTGAGGGAAATGGGCTTGTTCAACCTTGAGAAAAGATGGCTGAGAGGGGCCCTCATCAATGTGTGTCTCTGTCTGCAGGAAGAGGTCAGAGTATGGACCTGGCTGTGCTTAGTGTGCTCAGCAATAGGACAAGAGGCCATGGGCAGAAACTGATGCACAGCAAGTTCTGCATGAATGTGAGGAAGAACTTATTTACTGTGTGGGAACAGGCTGCCCAGAGAGGAGGATGTGTAGTCTCTCTCACTGGAGATTGGGAGATTGTTCCAGAACCATCTGGATGCAATCCCGTCCCATGTACTCTGTGATGACCCTGCTTGAGCAGGGAGGTAGGACCCGATGGCCCACTATGGTCCCTTCCAAGCTGACCCATCCTGTGAACCGCGCTGAGTAATAAATGGAAGGTTGGTTCCTCCCAGAATGCAGCATTTTTTGAAGACAGTGACTTTTAACATTATGGCCAAATTTAGAATTGGACTGGCACAGGCTTCCAAAAGCAACTGCAGCTGCCCCATCCCTGGAAGCGCTTGGATGGGGCTTGGACGAGCCTGGTCTGGTGGATGGTGTCCCTGTCTATGGCAGGGGTGGAACAGGATGATCTTTAAGGTCCCTTCCAACCCAAACCATTATAGGATTCCATGATTCTTTGAGGTTATCTTACAATTTCGCTTTTTGTCCCAGAAACTCCTTCCTTCATGAGGCCCCTGGAGGACAGGACAGTGACCCGAGGTGAAACTGCTGTCCTGCAGTGCATAGCTGGTGGCAGTCCTGCCCCTCGCCTCAACTGGACCAAGGACGATGGTCCCTTGACAGTCACCGAGCGGCATTTCTTCGCTGCAGCAAATCAGCTCCTCATCATAGTGGATGCAGGACTGGAGGATGCTGGGAAGTACACGTGCATCATGTCCAACACACTGGGCACTGAGCGTGGCCATATTTACCTAAATGTCCTGGCTTCCCCCAACTGTGATTCTTCCCAGAGTGCCATTGTCCATGAGGAGGACGGCTGGACAACAGTAGGGATCGTGATTATCGTTGTTGTGTGTTGTGTGGTGGGAACATCCTTGGTGTGGGTTATTGTCATCTACCACATGAGGAGGAAGAATGAAGATTACAGCATCACTAACACAGGTTAAGTGTAAAATCAGCACTCTGGTCCTGTTTTTAATCCAAAACACTTGAAATTTCTGGATTTGTTACAAATGGATAAGATTAAAGAACTGAAGATTTCCTTCTAAAATCCCTTCAAGGATTTGCTCAAATTCCTCCATTTTAGAGGTTCTTTTAAATACCAGAAGTGTGCTAATTCTATTTCTTATACACTAAGTTTGTCCTACATTGAGGGAAAACAGTAAAGTTTGGAAGTAAATATTTGAATAAACCTAGAAATGTTTTCAGGGCCTGAAATAATAGGTGTAAATTTTGATTCTGGTCCTGTCAGCTTTGAAGTGGCCATCTGGATTTGTCATTACTGAGGTAGAAAAAAGATACCTACATGTGAGCTGAAATTCTGGATATTCTTGTTAATGTGGGGTATAGTGCTGGTAATACCTTGAAATCTTTACATTGTTTAATGTTGTCAATGTTAATTCTGCTTTGCAGAGGAGATGAACCTACCTGCTGACATTCCCAGCTACCTGTCCTCCCAAGGAACGCTGTCTGAGCCTCAGGAAGGCTACAGTAACTTGGAGGCAGGGAGCCATCAGCAGCTGATGCCTCCAGCTGGCAGCTACGTGCACAAAGGCACAGATGGTAAGCAAAGCCCTCAGGTGTGTTGCCAGTACCTCAGCAGTATGCCAATGCACAGTCACATCCTCACAGCTTAAGTGTCAAGGTAGATCTTTATCCTGTTTCTTTCCCTTGGCATCTCAAGAGCCCAGGCAGAAGAGGTGAAAATAGATTTTGCTTGGGAGATGACTGACTATAAAAATAGTCAGTTGGTATAAAATTCCTGTCGGTGCCAGGCATCTAGTTAGCTTGTTACAATCATAACTAAGGGGTCTGCACTATTTCCCTACCTTGTTTGGACAATTTTCTGCATATTTGTGTCATTGAGCTTACAGAGATGCTTTCTTTGCTATCAAAATGCTGAGGACTCATCACTCGTTATAGAGAAAATTGATCCTCAGTGTAAGTTTTCCACACCTGTCCATGATCCCTCCAGCCCAGTCCCACTGCACTAGAGTCTGTATCAGGAAGGAGTTGAGAAGCAGCTCATCTAAGTGATGAGTTTATAATCAGCTCTGATGTGTATGAGTATGCAGGGGCAAGTCAGGTCCAAGATAGATGTGGGCAGGTATCCCAGTTTAGTCCCAAGGCTGTTTCACCCTGGTGCCCAAGCTGGCTGGACCTGCATGGAACTTCTTTGCCCATGAAACAGGGGAACATGTCCATGGTTCCCCTGGTCAGCTTCAGAAGGGCACTGCTGTGGAGAATTTGGATGGGGGGAATCTGGGGGGTTTCTCGTGTGACCTCTCAAGCCGAATACTCTGTAACTTCCTTAACTGTAAAAAGGACCTTCAATTTGTGTTGCTGTAATAAATGATCATACCAGGACATAAAGCCTATGGAAATCTGGCATCCTCATCCTTTTTGACAGTATTTTATTTTTCTGTTGTGTTCATCAGGTGGTGCAGCACCATTAGTGATCTGCTCAGATTGTTATGACAATGCCAACATTTACTCCCGGACCCGAGAGTACTGTCCCTATGCCTTCATCACTGAGGAGGACCCCCTGGATCAAACACTCCCAAATCTCATGGTGCAGATGCCCAAGGAAATGTACACAGCACGCACCCAGAATGAAACCAGTGTTCTGGGTAATCTCTTAGCAGATAGAGATGTGCCTGTCTTCCTTACCAGCCATGACAAAAAAAGTGATAAAAAAATCTGTTCCCAGCAGATTATTGGTGAGTGTCCACTTTTCCTTTTGTTGCTTTGTACTCCCTGGTAACTTTGGCTTTCGTTACGCTGCCCTTCACTGTTGACACACAGCTAATCTTTCAAGTGCCAGTAGTTTGTGGAATAACTCACATTTATTAACCGCTTATTCTCCAAATGTCCATGTTGCATCAGCAAACAACAGCTTGCATCCAGTACCTGAGGTTGAAAAGAGCAATGTTAAAAAGATGAAATTTCTTAATTTGCAGGTTTAAGTTTGTGGAATGTGAGCCTTTGCTTATACTTCAAGGACATGTATTAACCAAAAGTCGGAGCTTCACATAAGAAATTCAAGCTTTGAGCTGGCCTGAAGTTCAAAGAACTCCCTAAATTGGTTGTTTTTCTGTTGACTTTCTTCTAGATCATGTTTTTAAAAATTCACACTGAAGCTGTGTGTGTTCCTGGTTACTGCAAGAGATTGCTGGAAAAGGAGAGCATCCAGTAAAATATACTCTCAAAACCAGAGCAGATCAGCTCAGAACAATTGTAATCACCGAGCCACAGAGCTCAAATCTACTTAAAATCTGAGTGTGATTGATTTCTGCTCTTTGTGAGCAGTGACAGCACCTGAGGGAACAGCTGGAGCTGTGTTAGGGGCAGTTTGGATTGGGTATCAGGAAAAGGTTCTTCCTCCAGTGGGTAGTCAGGCACTGAACAGGTTCCCCAGGGAATGGCTGTGGCTGCAAGGCTGCCAGAGCTTAAAGGGTGTTTGGACAATGCTCTCAGGCACAGGGTGGAATTAATTGGGGTGTCTGTGCAGGGCCAGGAGTTGGACTTGATCCTTGAGGGTCCCTTCTAACTTAGGATATTTCTCAATTCTGTGAACTTGCTCCTGTTCATCTTCTAACTTTTCTCCCTCAGAGCCCTTCCAGGTTCCTCTGTGGGGGGGAGGCAGCAAAGACCTGGCTTGCTCTCACCCGCAATTCCTGCACCATCCGTTGGCCCACGAGGCCCCACAGAGTGACGGTATCGCCAGCAGTGACCGGGACCAGGCCTCACCCAGACCCTGCCACAGGCTACAGGAGGAGAATTTTGATTTTAACAGGACACGGAACATTCATGACCACAGTGAAACCACATAAAACACTCACAAAGCCTTGAAAGCAAATCCAGGTTGACTGACTGTATTTACTACCTCAGGACTAACCCCAAGGCCAAAGATGCTCGTGTATGTGTCTGCAAGTACTAACAGTCAGACTCTCTTGGAGGAGGTGGCACACACCCTTTTTTCTGCAACTTCTCCGTTGGAAAATGGGAATATGTACCAGAGAGCATGTGGATAATTAGTGCCATCTACAAAAATAGCATGAAAACATGGATTGTGTGATGCTGGAAGCAGCCTTTGTGGTGGTGCATGCTTTGGAAAGCTCTCAAGAATGTGTGTAGCTATTTCACAGTGCTTTGTGTGCTTGGAAACAAAGCATCAGGGCCTCCTCATGGAATTCCCCTGGAACTGTAAGCATAAAACTCTTGGCCAGCTTTTCCTTCCTTAGACTGTTGGCAGGTGTCTGTTGCCAGTCTAAATTTGGGGCTTGTTTTCTTCTATGAATAATGGATTCTAGTTGTAAATAAACTTGCATTTATAAATATTTTGTATACATTAAGCATATAAATGTGTTGGCTGTAATGTAAATTATTTTTTATTATGCCAAAGTATGTATCATACTGTTAGTCTTGACAGCTGCGTATCAAGCCATATGGGGGGCTTGGGGGAACCAAAAGCTTGTTTGTGAGGGAATAGAGCTGTCTTTGTTTTGAAAAGAAGTGCATTTACTTATAGATATGTGGTAGAACTGTGATATTGATGAATTTCATTGTTGCCTACAACTGTGTGCCTGGCTGGCCTGGCGGCAAGCTGATCCATTTCATGATATTAGCAGAATTTCAAGGTTTATCTAAGCTTTTATCCATAAACCTCCCCCACCCACCCACTTTGTGTTATGTCTATTGAGAGGGTCTCCATGTGTTTCCTAGTTGACAGTTAAGTGAACTTTTAAAAAGAATGTGGTGATGAAAAGCATGAGGTAAATTGAGAGAGCACTTGATAAATACTCATTTCTTCTGCATAGCCAAAGGCATATGGAGTTTAAAACACTGGTCCTTTTCTGTTGTAAAATATCAGGCCAAATTGTTGAGCTAATGGTTCCCTGAAACTTTAATGTGGTCAAAATGTTTAAATATTTGACAGGTGAGAAATGACACAATGCAGGGAACCCCTTGCTACTGAAAAATCTTGCTGAGAGAGAGGAAGCTCAGACTCGATAGTTCCAGTGAGATGCACCTGACAAAATGAAGAAGAACAATGACATTATAAAGACTTCCTGAAAAGTTCTTTTTTGGGGAGGGAAATGCCCTTTTTCATAGAAAGTGTTAAAAGACTCCTCTTCTATGTGTTTTCAGTGGGTACACTGTGCTCTGCGGTCACGCCTTTAGAGTGAGATGCTTCCTTCCTTCCTGGTCACTACTGCCTGCTTTGGAGCTGTAGGATTTGTACCCAAATAAAACCATCTGTGTGATATTTTTATAAAGACAGAAACCCCTTTTTAGCCCAGTTCAGTTGTAGGTATGTCAAATTCCCATTGACCCATTCCTGGACTGAAGGGTTTGTGACTCAGTTGTCAGGTCTAGTCGTGCAGAATCACAGCTGAATTTAGAGACTGTGGTGAAGTATTTGAGTAAATGAGTGGGGAAACACGGGGAATAATGATGCTTTTCCCATGGCTCTTTGGACAGGAGTAATAGTCAAATCTTTCTAAATAAGCAAATATTTTCAAGGGCTCTTCCCATGCTCTCAAAGCCAGCTTGGCTGCTTTGGTAAACAGCAGCTTTAGTGGGAAGGGGATCCAATTGTCCTTGACCTTTGGGTAAAATGGAGAGAAACACAGGTGTGTAAGTTTTTGGATTCTGACAGGTGAAAGGTTTTTTTAAAAAAACAATCATAAGTTTATATCTTTCTGTTTTTATTTCCTCCAGACTCTTCCTTCTCAGACAGCATTTAAGGCACAGTGCTTATTCTGAATCCAGTGATGACTGCTGCAGGGCCCCAGCACTGTCAGTTTAAATCTAGATGAGAAAGGTCATGCCATGAAACTATAGCAGCAGCAAAGCCTCATCCTTGTAGGCTGCTCTCTCAGCCAGTCACTCAGGCTACTGGGACAGGGCACTGCTGGCATGTGATTCCCACGAGTGGGAAAACCACATCCCTGCTGCTGCTCTCTCATCACCATTTGGCAAATGCTTGTTCCTATTTCTTTCGTTCCTCTCTCTCTTTGTAGGAGCTGAGCTCACACACATCTGTCACAGTGCAGCTGGCATTGTCCAGACCCTGGGAGCACTTGGGGTACAACTGCCTGGAGCAAGGGAATTCCCTTTAGGTAGGCGAGACCTGCTTGGCCTAGACCAGGGTTTTAAAATCACTGCTGTCTGAGCCAGGACTACGCTGGCTGTCAGACAGTGCAGCTAAAGCTGCTCTGATTTCTGTGAGAGAGTGGCCTATAAAAGCTGAATCCTGAATTAAGACATTTACATCCTTCCACAAGCATTTAAAGTCCATAAGCTGGTTGTAAATAGCTGATGCTTGTAAGTAAGTGACACTTTGCTGCACTGTGAGAAAACTTATTTGGTAGACTTAGAGGAGAGAATCATGTGCGTCTTCTTTCCCCTTTGGAGAGGGGACAGTGGCCTTTCTTTTTTCAGTAAAAACAAGCAATTGCCTCAGTCAATGCCGAAGCATTGATACTACCAGTACAGGAACTGAGGAGTCAGAAGCAGCAAGAGCAAAGCTGCTTCTATTCCCTCTTGCTATTTCCTATTGTCTATTTATATTTTTTTCACATCAGAATGTATATTTTGTATAGCATATGTAATATATGTTTGTCCATTGTAACATATGTCCAAACAATAAAATGCTGTATACATTGAGCATTCAGTGTGACTCTGCAAATCAAAGGATTACATTTTGTCCTGTGGTATTTGATTTTCATAGGGGGAAAAATAGAACAAACTTTGCCAACTGGACATAGTCCTGGGCCTCTGAGATTTGGCCAAGGTGACCTCCAGAGAGTGTTTCCATCTCAGCCATTCTCTGATTCTGTTATTCTTATTTCAATTTTCCTGCAGGGAGTACCTGTACCCTTTTTGGAAAATGGGGGAGGGGCGGTAGTATTGACTCTGGGCCAGGAGCCTTGCAGATCACTGTACTCCCCACACTTTTCCTCCTGCTTTTCCAATGCTGCACTCCTGCACTTTGGATCCTCTGAAAAGGAGATTTTCTTTCCAGCAAGGAACTGTCAGCACAAGTTTGTGGGATCATCTCCCACGTGCTGACTGTGGGAGGTGCTGCTAGCCCAATCCCTCCTGAAAACCAGCATGAGCTTTTTATTTCTTTTAATAACTCCCTCTCTCTCACTGCATTCTTCTGCTGGTTCATGTTCTGATAATTAATCACCTTTGTTCTCCTGTGCTCTGTCCTGTGTTCTTCACTCTTGTACCTGTTCCCAGATCTCAGCATCATCTGGCTTTTCCCAGGTTAACTTGAGCTCCTGCAGCTGCTTCATCCCCTGCTCTCGCTGGCAGAGATGTTTACACCCAGGGAAAGGGCTCCCAAGAGCTGTGTGTGCCTTGTTCCCCCCACCCTAGACACACTGTCTTCCATGTTTGTTCTGGAGAGGGACTTTGCACAAGGGCATGTAGTGACAGGACAAGGGGGAAAGGCCTTAAGATGATGAGGGAAGGATTAGATTAGATATTAGGAAGAAACTCTTCCCTGTAAGCGTGCTGAGGCCTTGGCACAGATTTTCCGGAGCAGCCATGGCTGCCCCAGCCCTTGAGGTGTCCCAAGGCCAGGTTGGGCAGGGCTTGGAGCAACCTAGTCTGCTGGAAGGTATCCCTGCTCATGGGCAGGGGGTGGAACGAGATGAGCTTTTAGGTCCCTTCGAACGTAAAACATTCCATGATTCTGTGATTTATCAGCTCACATTCCTGATAACCAGGGATTCCTCTGCCTGGACTAGGACACTACCTGCCTGGGCAGGGGACAGCAGAGTCACCTGCCACTTCAGGAGGACCCCCTTACATTAATAAATCATATTGGGGTTTCCCTGGAGCTGAAGCATTGAGAGTGTCCACAGCATTCCCCAGATCCCAGCTTTTTGTGTCCTCTTAAGTATTTTCAAGCCATCTCAATTGCAGGAGAATGGCCTCAATGATCCTAACCTGCCCCACAAGCTTTGATTTATCCAGGAGTGTTGTGGAACCCCACCCCTGTGATCATTCCAACAAGATGCTCAGGAAGAACCAGCTACAGCCTTTCCTGGCAAGTTCAGCTCTCCCCTAGCACAGTGTGAGAGCCAACAGCTATTGCAGATAAGATCATGAATAGTTAATGTTCTCAGTTACCCAAGCATATTTAAAAATTAACACAAGCCTGGTGCTGATGAGAGTAAAAACTGGGTCATCAAAGGCAGGAAAAAAACAGAAAACAATTGCATTTACCCTTGGGCTTCACTAATGACTGGGTTTTTGTGGAGCATCCAAGTCCTTCCTTTCTTTAATCCTTCAGTGGTTTAATGCTGGATGCTTCATTAAAGCACCTTCCCTCTTACCTGCCAGCTTCTCCTCCCTCAGGAGTTTGTGGCCCCTTTGGATGAGTCTCCAGGCTCAGGTGTGATGGTTGGTGCTGTGAGCATGAGCCTGGGCACCGCGATGTGAAGGAGCTGATGAGCACAGCGTGGTGGGCAGAGGTGTGACATGGGGAGGTGAGCAGGGGCAAGGGGCTCAGTGAAGCCCCCCCTAGGAGCAGCCCCATGTGTCCCTGGGGTACCTCCAGACTCCCACTTGGAAAAGTTACACTTCATTTGTGGGTTGACGTCTTCACCTTCTGCTAAATTGAGCCCCAAGTCCCTCAGGTCTGGGCTTAGCAAGGGAATAAGCAAATAGCTGAGTTGGAAGAAGACAGTCCTTGGGTCCATGGGGCTCCCAGCCTTGGGGGCTTTGGACTTCAATCCCAAGGCAACCATGGCTGTCACCTGCATTGGGAGCTCCCTGAGCTCCAGGTTGCTGTTCCCTACACATAGGAAGCTGGAAGATACACAGGGTCTTTTTTCAGAATGAATCCACCTATTCATAGGCAGACAGGAGCACAGGGAACAAATAAATTCCAAATCCTAATTTTTATGGCTTTGGCCCTGAAGTGGCCTACTGGGAACACCAGCAGTGGGGGTCACCACCCCAGAGAGCATCAGCTGCCTCCAGCCAGACATTGCATAGGAGCACCAAGTCCCAACAACACGGAGCATATGATGGCAGAAATCACACAGGGATGGGTGAGTTTGTGCCCTCCAGGTTATGGACATCGAGAGAGGAACAGCTCTGCAGACACCTGGCACACACCAAGCCCTGGGCTTCCACCCAGTGCTTCTCCATGTGTCTGACTCAACTGGTTCTGGATCTGCTCTGAGCTGACCAGGATGGAAATGAGCTGAAACACAGCACAGCAGAGAAGGGACAACCTGAGAGCATGGCCTTTTCCTGCT
Source organism: Illadopsis cleaveri (assembly GCA_013399915.1). Lineage (NCBI taxonomy): Eukaryota > Metazoa > Chordata > Aves > Passeriformes > Timaliidae > Illadopsis > Illadopsis cleaveri. The sequence goes on along the minus strand of VXBB01020115.1, from coordinate 80,161 downwards.
GTGCCCAGAGGCAGCCCTGGCTGAGCTTACTATTTGGAGGGCAATGGAGCGCTGTTAAGGCCACTGTTTATCTCATTTTTCTCCCAATGAGTTGCCATTTATCTGCTCTGTGAGGGACATGGCACTGATTGAACTCTGAGTGATTACTGACAGGCACAGCCGCAGGGTCGCTTCTGCTCTGCCCTCTCCTCTCCTGGTGGTGTTTCACATGAGGATTTTTCTCACATGAGGCAGAGCTGGGCTGAGGGAAGGGTTAAAGCTCCATGCCAGGAGTGCTGACCAGAGATCAGAGCATCCTCTCTCTTGGATCAGGGCTCTCATTTCAGCTCATCTCTCTTGGCAAAGGCAGATCTTCTCTGAACGAGATCCTCTTGCACATAACTTGCATGAAATACAGGATAACTGCTCTGCTCATCATTTGGAAGGTTTGATTTCACATTAGGTTTAATATATCTTCTGAAGACTTATCCATGTAATTCACCCCAGCAGTTGGAAACATCTCTGCTGTCCTTGCACAGATTTATCACTGACACCATTTGCCTGATGCTGGATGCTGCAGGAGCATCTATTGAGCAGAGTGCTGTGATTTGTGATTTGCCAAAGGGGATTTAGAGATGCAGAAATAAATGTGCCCTGCTCCATTAATAGCTAACAGCCTGCTGAGAGTATCCCTGGCAGCATGCATGGTTTGGGAAAGGTCTGGCTGAACCTGGTGAGGAGCTGTTCTGTAGAACAGGACTGATCCTGTCCTGAAAAATTTTAATTAAAATAAATGCCCAGGAAAGGGCCAACTATTTGTGCTGTTGCTTCCTGTTAATTAAGTAGTGTGTCAGTGCAAGTGACCTACAGATAATGCAGCACCCAATTTGCATTTAAATTAAAAATCATATTTTTAAAATAAAGGTTTCATTAAGTCCTGTTTGTCTGTCTGTCCAGGCATACAATTATCAAACGCTTCACTGTTTTTTATTGACTGGCAGCAGCTCTAGGAGCCTGGATAACACAGGAGGTGTCCTCTCTCTCTCTCTCTGATGCTCTGACATAGCCACATCCACAGAAGTTTTGGCTGAGACTCTGCTTCCAGAGCTCTGGTGCCTGTGCCCAGGCTGTAAAACCTTGGGACACTGCTTCTGACAGTGAGGGGCTCTCGGTGTCCTTCCAAGTGGGATGTCACTCTTGCATCTGGTGATTTGCCTCCCTGTCTTGGCACTGCCCACAGCTGCTCTGGAGGCTGCCTACCAGCCCCAGTTCCTGCACCCTGCTCGGCTTTCATGACTGTGGTGAGGTCCAAGGGCTGCCAGCACTGCCAGCTAAAACATGTTCCCTCTTCCTCCAGTGTCACCAAGGCTGTCCCTATGGTGACAGTAGTCCCCTCTTGGCAGCAGCCACCTGAATCTTTGCTGTGAGCTCCTGGGCTGCAGACCCCTGCTTGTTGAGCTGGCATAACCTCATGGAGCCCAGCTCCTTTGGATACCTTTCATCTCTCCAACACCATCAGACATCCTCTGGCCTGCTTCCATAGAGACTGAAGCAGCAGCATCTTGCCTGCCTCCATTCCCCAACACAGCCAGCCTGACGCAGCCATGCCACATGTGACCATGATGCCTGGCTCACCCCATGCCATGTGTCTGCTGTGGGCTTATGGCACCAGGTCCTGCCCTGATGGATGTGGAACATTACTTGCATCATGCACAGTGGTGGCTTTCCCTCCCCTGGACTCTGTGGCCATAGAGCTGGCAAGATGCTGAGCTGGCTGAAGTGACATCAAGGTCCTCCCTGCATCCACATCCCAAAGCTGAGATCCTACAGTGGCTGGGATGCCCCATGGGCAGTGGTACCTGGCTCCTTGCTGCACTCCTGCCCTCCCTTTCAGCCTCTGCTTGGATCTGACTGTTCTGATTTCTTTCTTCTGGTTAAGGAATATGAGGATTTTGACAGGTGTCTTTGCCATTATTCTTCTCTTAATGCTGTTGTTGTTTTGTGTTACTGTCAAATTGCATCTTCCTAAAGTCTTTCCCATCCTGTCAGCTGCAGATGAGGGGCATGAAAGGCTGAGTAATCTCCTGGCTCTGTATGGGGAAATTGCCTTTTATTATTGATAAGGCAGCACTGCCTTTGGAGGACACAACTCTGCTGTGAGCTGGAGCAGGAGCTGGGGAGCAACGCTTGGCCCTGCCAGTGCCTGTGGGTGCTCCCAGGGAGGTCAACCTGCCCCTGGCCTGAGCAGGTGGAGAAAAGAACCGAGCAATGCTGCAGCAAGGTGGGTCTGAGGCTGGGAAACACTTGTCAGGCACCTCTCCTGAAGGAGAAGCCTGATGCAGGAAAGGGGCTGATCCTGCTTGGAGCATCCCAGCTTCTCCTCCTGTGCCTCACAGGGCGTCTACCTTCCCACTTTGTGCTTCTTTCCATTGCAGGTGAGTAGTGGGGCACCTGGAGGCATGTGTCCACCTTGGCTCAAAGACAAGCCCTGTGAGGATGGGACAGTGGGCAAGAAAAATGTGCCATCCTGGCTGATTTGGGCTGGGGGCTGCTGTGGACAGAGGCGAGACGTGCATGTCCACAGCCAAGCTCCCATTTCATTCAATCCCCTTGGGTCCTGGTGAGGCATCAGGGGGAAAGAAATCTGGGTCATGGCAAAAACTCTCTCTGAACAATAAATATTTATGTGTGTTTACAGTGTTCCTACTCCTGGCTGCACAGGAGGGGCTGCAGTGCTCGGAGCAGTGAGTGTCCACCCACGTGTTGCAGAGTGAAGGTATAGGTGTGCCAAGGTGGCCGTGGGCCCCTCAGGCATGGGTGGCCCAAACGTGACTGGTCGAGGCCCTGGCTCCGGCTCCTGTGCCCATGGCTCTGCTGCTGCTCTCGGAGGGTCTTGGTTTGTTCCCACCCAAGATTGGCACTGGGCCATTGCCTAAAGGGGTACCTGTTCCCAGGAGCTGGAGGCGGAGGAAAAGGGTGCTGGCTGGGAACGGAGCACACAGGGGAAGAACACTGCTCCTCTGAGCACTAGTATCCCCTTTCCAGGGTGGATCTTGAGCCACTGAGCAGCTCCAGTTACACTTCACTCCATGAACCATCCCACCTTTGCAAAGTGACTGCCACTTCCCATAATGTGCTAAAATGTCCTTGGTACCAGAACAGTTCCTGCAGCGTGGTTCAGCTGGTGTGACCTGTTCCTTCCCCCAAAGCTCTGTACAACAGACCAGGCAATGCTGGACTGCTGCAGAACAAGAGGAGCAGGGCATACCCCACTCCCAGGTGTGGGAAGTGGCAGCTCAGAGATCCATGAGGCACAGGGCAGGTGGTGCATTCCGGGATGCAGCTTTACAGGAACTGCCTGGATCTTCCCATACATATTTATACCCTTCCTTTGCTGCATAGGACTGTGGCCAATGCTCAGCTGTTCATTTAGCCTTTCTCCCAGGCAGCCACACAGGGAACTGCCCACAGTGGGCACAGGGGTGGCACCCCTGGTGTCAGTGCTGCATCCTGAGGCCCTCCACCAGGACCTGTTGCCACTACTGGTACATGTCACAAACTGTGTTAACCCTGCTATGTGGGTGCTGTGGAGCAGGACAGACTGATGGTCCCTCGAGCTCAGCATCCAGCTGCCCAAACAGGATCCAGTTGTGGATCCAGGCTCTTTGCAGCACTGAGTTCATTGTGCACCCATGAAGGTCATTCTCTTGGTATGGGCCTCCTCCTGCTTGGCTGGTGGAAGTCCAAAGTCCAAGGTGGTCCATATCCTAGTGGTGTTGTAAGCAGAGTCCCTAGGCTGGGAAGGGGTTGAGCGCTCTGTGCTAGTGCCCTTCGGTGATGAATTGGGCAGAAAACTGCCGAGTTAACATAAGCCCAGCAAAGCACTCTTGTTGGAAGCCACCGTAGCAAGTGCTACTATATTGCTGATAAATCTGATTTTTAAATGAGCTGCATGTCAGGCTCGTAAATAATGCATCTCGTAAATGAAGAGAGCTGGAACCAGGCTGTAACAAGCAGCCGGTGCTGCAGGTACAGCAAGTCCTGCACAGCAGGGAGACCAATGGCAGCAGCTCTTGGGAGCACATTCCCTGCACTGCTTCTCAAATTGCTTTTTAAAGTCTTCAGTTCCCACAGTACATTCCATGAGCTTTTCCCATAAGCAGAAATCCAGGAGTAGCATTGATGGGAACAAAAATGTTTTATATATATGAACTTCAGAGAGCAATAGGGAAAGCAGGAGGCTCTTGAGGCAACAGCCCTTGGGAGAGATGCATCTTTCTCATTTCAGGAGCATTTGCAGCCGTATCAGGGCCATTCTGGTGGTCTTCTTGCTCCAGATCCTGGCAGACATCTTTTCCTACCCCTTACCACCAAGACTTGAGTAGAACAGATTGTTAATTACTATTAAAAGTCCCAGGAGCTGCACAGTACTGTGTACTTCCTACCTGCCCAGAACAGATGGGGCAGAAACTCCTTGAGGTCTCAGATATGTGTGGCTTTGCACTGGATAAAACTCCCTGTTATCTCCAGCTTTTTATGGGGAAGCCCAGTCCTGAGTGGGCTGTGCTGAGGTTTGGGGGTCTGTCCTGGGTGCAGCCCTGAGCTCAGTGCTGTGATCTGAAGGGCAAGAACTTCAGTTCACCATGGCTGATCAGTCATGGGGCTGCAATCACTGGTGCTGAGGGCTGTCACTGGCTGCTTGAGGCACATTCCTGTGGTAAGACAGATAGAGATAGTGCTAAAGGTAATCGTGCCTCCGATATTCAGATGTTTTATATTCAGATATAAACAGATGTTTCAGGTTTCTTTGGGTGCAGCAGCCAGAGAAGAGACCTGTGCAAGGGAAGGATTTGGAGTCAGAAAGCACTTGGATGGCATAGCAGCTGGAGCGCATCCCGATGAACAGGTTTCTCAGGGCTGCAGGGGAGTAAAACTGGGGCAGATCCCAGTTTGTTTTGTAAGTCCTGTCACCATCACATCTGGTGGGGACCTGGGACCTTCTGCAAAGCGGGAGCATTGGCAGAGAGCAGCACTGTTGCAAACGCCCCAGGGGTGGGGCTGGAGCTTGATTTGGTGGCAAAGCTCCAGGAACCATGACTTCCCGGGAAGGCTGCTGCCCATTTCTGGAACAGACAGTGGCACAGACTGCTCAGAGAAGATGTGGCTGCCCCATCCCTGCAAATGCTCAAGGCCAAGTTGGACAGGGCTTGGAGCAACTTGGTCTAGCAGAAGGTGTCCCTTCTCGTGGCAGGGGGTGGAACGGAATGAGCTTGAAGGCGCTTCCAGTGCAAACCATCCTGCAATTCTACGATCTTTAGGTAGGCCGCAAGGAGCAGAGTTAGTCAGTGATGAATTACGTGCTACCGGAAGCAATTATTGATCAACAAAGTGCCTTGAGGCAGCCTACGGAGCCTGCGGGAGGAATGTGAAACCAGTACAATGGGCTCCTTGAACACTGCTGAATGTGCAGGGAAGAGTTAGTGGCTAATTAAAACTCTGGATTATTTCCAGGAGCAAACAAAAGGCACTAGTCAAGGTGCTTGTGAACTGGTGTTAAAAGACAAATTCTTCATTGCCAATCCAGCTACCGTCGTTGTTCAGTTAAACTCTGCAGCAGATCTCCCACTAAGGTAATTTTCTGCTTCTCTGACTTAATTCTATTCATCTGTTAGAGGGTAATTAGCATCACTTGGTGTCCTTTTATGCCGAACTAACTGCACCTTGTTTCAGGAGCGAAAGTTAATGCCTCTCCATGTAGGTTAGTGCAGCAATTTACAATGAAAGCTGGGGCTAGGCAGAGGTGTGGACCAGGGGCACCATTGCCGCCGCTGCTGCTGCTGCTGCTGCTGCCAGAAGGCTGGTGCTTGCTCCAGTGCAAAGATTCCCCAGTTTTCATTTGAGCTCTTTTCTGGATGCTGGGGCTAGCAGCAGTGAGCCCACATAGCCAGTGGCTGCCTCTGCTACCCAGCAATGGTCAGAGGGGTGCAGGATAGACCTCATTGCGCCAGGCAGTGTGTGGCAGCAGAAGGGTGCCAAGGGCACACCATAGTCACATGTGCTTTCAGAGTCATAGGGGATGGTGACAGGGCTGTCACCTGCCACACAGTCAGAGGGACTCAGCCAGGACCAGCTCTAGTGCCACCAGAGAGGCAGAAATGGCTGGCTGTGACTGTGGGGCAGTGGTGTGGCCCTACAGGAAAGTCCTCCTCTGGGATAGTAATTTTGTGGTGATATCTGTGGGTCAAGACTCCTGCTACAGCAGCATTTATCAAGTTGTTCTTTGCTCAGTAGTGTCCTGCTGTTGCTGCTTCTGAAGGATCATGGAACCACCGAATGGTTTGAGTTGGAAGTGACTTTAAAGCTCATCTCATTCCACCCCCACCATGAGCAAGAACACCTTCCACTAGACCAGGTTGCTTTGCCCTGGCCTTGAACACTTCCAGGGGTGGAGCACTTCCAGAATGGCTGTTTGACCTCCTTTCCGTGCAATGGCAAAGGCGTTTTCTGGGGTTCCTGTGCTGAAATCACACCCTGACCAAGCCCAACACCAGCGCCTCTGGGGCAAAGGTCTGGACTTGCACTGGACTGCCATTGGCAGAGCTGAGACAGCAAACAGTGCCCAGCAAATGGCAACCAGACACTGTGTTTGCAGGCCTCGTTTATGGAGCTGCTGATGAGGCATCAGTGACTTTGATAATGTCAAGGACTAGAAAGCAAATGCTTCCACTAGAAATCTTGTCTGCTTTAAAAGTAGGTTATACTTTCAAAGTGCTTTAGTTCTTAGGAATTTAATATTTTGATGTCAATTGTAAGACAAGTAATTGGATGGGGAGAAGGTTGTTACTGGAACCTGAGATTAAAGGCAGGATTTGAAATGCTGTGTTGTGTGCAGATGGGTGTTTTTGTTCACTGCAAATGCAACTCTGGAGGTTTGGCAGGCCCCATTTGTGTTTGAAACCATGGAAGCACAGCATATCCTGAGCTGGAAGGGATCTGCATGGATCAGCTCCTGGCCCTGTACAGAAGAACCCCAAAACCCACCCAAACGCTTCTTGAGCTCTGGCAGCCTTGGGACAGTGACCATTCTTTGGGCAGCCTGTTCCAGTCCTTAACCACCCTCTGGGGGAAGAACCTTTACCTAACACCCAGCCTAAACCTCTCTGCATTGATGGAATGGCCCTGGCAGAGAAGACCACTCACCCAGCACCTGTCATGCCCGGGATACTCATCCACAGAGTGGTGTGTCCATGGAGGAAGCGGCGCCACACCTGGGCTTAGTCCTCCCTGGGAGAGTGTTGTTTTAATCTCACCAAGCACTTTATATTGAGGTTATCAAAAGTTCTTTCTGCCCATGCTGGGAGATACTTGGGCTGCTTCTAGCAAGAACTCTGCCTCCTTCTGCCCTCATTCACCCCCTCCTGCCTAGGGAAGGAGTTTCCCACATCTCATGAGCAACATTTCCCTCGTCTGCCCCTTTCCAAATTGCAAGCTGCACTACTGTGAGCTGGCATCAAGGTGAGATGAGCACGAGCTGGCTGAATCCAAGCCCTCCCTGTGGGGCTGCAATCCCAGAGCCCCTGGACATGGAGCATAGCTCCAACACCATGGCCATGGATTTCCCTGAAGGAATGAAGCAGCACTGGCTGAAGTCCTGGGGCACTCTCTGGGGAACTGCTCTCCCTGTGCCATGCTCTCACCTGAGGGGTACCCTGTCCCAGAGCTTCATCCCCAGCCTGCCTGAGCTGAGAGGAAAATGGGCTCAGTTTAATGACAAGACTTAGGTATTCCAGCCTTAAACTTTCTGTAAACCAGTGGCTGCTGGACAGGTAAGCTGGACTCCTGTGCCTAATGTAGATTGATAGCAGATCAGCTTTTCTGTCTTAATTTGCTTATGACCTAGAGAATTAGCAGAGAGGATCTGTTATCCTGCCAGTGCACTAATGGCTCTGGCAAGATAAGGGCTCCCCAGGGAAGCAATGGTATTTACTAACCTTTCCCTGGTTTGCTTTACATAATAACACCCTCCTCCAAATGTCCTCGGCGTGACTGGCCATTCCTCTTTGCCTGCATATGCCTTGATATTTCACTTTTTAAATTTCAAGACAATTGCACAGTACGAAAAGGTGCTGAATGCCTCACGTCATTCATCTTCCCTCTCCCTTCAGAGGCTATTCTTAGCCACGCCATCAGTTTGGCAATTCAAAGGGAGGTCCTTTTCCGTGTCAAGTTCTCTAAAGATTTCCTGTATCCATAGGTTCATCTAGAAAAGAAAAACAACCTGAATCTACCTGTCAGTCTGCCATTCAGCTCACTAGTTTTCTCCAAAATGGGTTGCAAGGCTGGGAGCAGAGCAGAGACCCCCTCCAGGGGCATTTCTAAAGGCAGTGGGACAGCTGAGCACACAATGTGCTGAGGATCAGGCAGGACACTCCAGTGACACACCATTCTAATTAGTGTCACTGCAAAATATCATGGAGTAGTCCTGCAGTAAAGGACCTGGGGGTGCTGGTGGGTGAGAGCTGGATATGCACCAGCCACATATGCTGGGACCCAGAAAACCCCCTAGTCCTGGGCTGATTGCACAGTGTGGGCAGCAGGGGAGGGGGGGATTGTGCCCTGCCCAGGTGAGACCCCGCCTGCAGAGCTGCTTCCAGCTCTGAGAACCAACATCAGAAAAATGTGGAGCTGCTGGAGCAAGTCCAGAGGAGGCCACAGAGATGCTCTAAGGGCTGGAGCCCCTCAGCTCTGGATCCAGACTGGGAGAGCTGAGGGTGTTCAGCCTGGAGAAAAAAATGCTCCAGGGAGGCATCATAGCCCCTTCCAGGGCCTAAAGGGGCTCCAAGAGAGCTGGAGAGGGACCTTGGAAAAGGGCCCGCAGTGACAGGACAAGGGGGAGTGGCTTCCCACTGCCAGAGGGCAGGGGTAGATGGATTTTGGGAAGGAATTCTTGGCTGTGAGGGTGGTGAGGCCCTGGAAACGTTGAAGGCCAGGCTGGATGGGGCCTGGAGCAACCTGGGATAGTGGAAGGCACCCCTGCTCATGGCAGGGGGTGAAACAAGATGAGCTTTTGGGTCCTTTCCAACCCAAATCAGTCTGTGATTCCACTATAATAAAAAATTACTTCTAACTTTATTTGTAAAAGGAAATGTGAAAATCCTCTGTGATAATTCAGACACCTGGACTTTAGTCACCTTGAGGACAAAATCAATGGCTTCCCAGGCTATGAGTGTTGGAATTTTTTTAACACAGTGTGTTTTGGTTGGGGGTTTTTTGTGGGGTTGTGTTTTTTATCCCCCCCTTTTAAAAAAAAATTAATAATAGTCTTAACCTTTTGCATGTGTGATTTCCTGCACTGCTAAATACTTCACCAGGAAAAAAAAAATCCCTGTTCAGCTGACAGTAAACAGGTAGTGCTGAGATCTTCTGCATGATGTAAAGTACTTTTGGTAATTCAAGAATAAACCTAAGCTGGGGCAGGAGAGCAGGTTACCTAGCAAATGCTGGAAAAGAAGTGGAGTCTCATAATCTGCAGCCATGAAACCAGGAATTCAATCAGAAATTTTACCATCTCAATTGCTTGGGCAAAACTTCATGTTCCCAAGCTATGCAGGTTAATGCACAGCTGGAGAGGAAAAGCTGTCATGCCCGCATAAATGTGGAAGTAAATAAAACTTGGTACTGGTCTATTTTTACTTTTCTCTCCATCCCTGGCCCCTAGGGCAACTCACAGGCAGCTATCCTTGCCCTGCTCCAGCAGGTGCAGGATACTCCTGCCTGCTTGTGTCTCCATTCCATCTGCACCTCCATCCTGCCCATGCATTCATCCTGCCTCTGTCTCCATACTGCCAGACATAGTCTTACAGAACAGGCAGCAACAATGGCAGACCTTGCTCCTCCTCTAGACCCAGAGATTGCCTTTTCCCTCCAGCAATGTCTTTGGGAAGGTTTTTTGCAGTGACGTTGTCCCCGTGAATGTTGGTATCACCCCAGTAGCAGGTGCAAGGTGCCACCTGCCAGGACAGTGCCCGCAGCCAGGCTCCTGCCAAGGACAGAGATGGGGAGGGTGGTGTCACCAATGTCCCCGTGCCGGCTGCTGGGTGATAAGTGTCTGCTCTGGTTCATCTGACAGCACTCCAGAACAGAATGCACCTTCCCTCAAAGAGCTGACTGCAGCTGGCAGCCCTTCATTTCTCAGGCTTAAAAATAGTCAGAGGCATTATAAACAACCTTGCATGGAACACAACAGAAAACTTGTTTTTCATCCTCTCTGTGTTCCTTGTGGGAACAAATGCTCTTATCTCCTTTCTGTGCTTGGTTGACTGCTCTGTGCAGGAGAGAGGCATGAATGATACAGCACATCCAGCACCCCGCCTTGTGTAAAGGAAATTATCTATTTATTTCTGCTTCTGTGATGCTCCAAATTCTTCAGGAGAACCAGGATGAAGCAGCAGCTCATCAACCACTGGAGAATTGTTTGGAGACTGGTACCCACCAGTCTCTGTGCTTTCAAAAAAAATCCACTGGCAGAGGACAGACTTTGGCTCTTTCTCAAGAGCTCCTTCCAAAGCCAAGGACTGTCTGGCAGACTCACGTTAATAAACACTTGCACATTAACAGTTAAGAAGTTTTTATCTTCTGCTAAAAAGGTATGAATTATGCAGCAGGGAAATACATTAGTTAGTGGTGTGTAAGGAGCTCAGACTGGGAGAGCTGAGCACTGTGCGGAGGTGCTGCCAGACCTGGGGTTCTCCTGTCTCTGCCAGGCCCATTCTGGCTGGCAGCAAGTCCGCACATGGGTTCCTGTCCCGGTTTGGTGCGTGCCGGTTCCCAGGCTGGCCTTGGAAGTCTGTGAGCATGTCTGGCTCTGCTCTCCCTGGGAATGGCACAGCTGCTGATGCTGGCCCTTGCCATGCCCCCAGCTTCAGCACATCGGGATTTCCCCACAGAGTGGAGATAGTGAACACCAGAGTCACATTACTTTGCTGTAATAAGGCATTTTCTGTAATCCTCCAGAGCCTTCCCTTCTGCCACAGGCAAAAGCTCTTGGTAGTGGCTTTAAGCCTGGCAGTAGGTTTGGTTTATGGGGACCTGACTATACGGGTTGGGTGGCTCATCCTACCCACGTGCTACAGCTATGGCAGCATTGCCTTACCAACCTTGTTCCCTAAATCAGCTGCTATTTAGGCTTTGTTTATAGCTCTGCTTAATGAACTGAGTATTGCATGTAAAGGTTCTTATTTATTATTTGGCAGACGGGTGTCTGCTAAATTCCAGTTGGAAACAAGTTGTGGGAAGATCAGGCTGTTTGCAGAAGCTTCCTCCTAAAACAATGGAACAGGACCAGGGACATGGAACTCATGCACCCCATGGCACTGCCCTAGGAATGAGGGACAGCAATTAACAAAATTAACTTCATAGAATCATGAAATAGTTTGGATTGGAACGGCCCTTGAAGCTCATTCCCTCACCCCTGCCATGGGCAGGGACTCCTTTACCAGGCCAGGTTGCTCAGCACCATACAGGATTCTGTGCCACAGCTCCCAGGTCCTGTTATGCCACTCACGCCTATGATGCTCTCCTGCTTTATGCACACAGTAAATCCTGAAAGATTTCCTGTCTTTTTTCTCTTCCTTCTCTCCATGCACAGCCCCTGAACAGCCACCTCTCTGCCTGCTGCTGCGTATGGAATTTTTACTGGTGTAATGTATATTTTGACAGGGATTGTGAAGGCCCAAGGGTGAGAGATATTAATTGCACACTGAATTTTCCACTTATTACATTTCCACTTATTACAAAGCTTCCCATGAAATAATTCACAAGTGGAAGAGATGCTGAGGAAACTCCTTCTCCAGAATAGTGTCCAGACTCCCATGAGCTGAAGGAGAGAGATACAAATAAGCAACAAGCAAACAGTTTGGCATAATTTTATTTTCTCCCAGCACGACTATGATCTATAAGCCATAACAGGCAGATCTTTCCAAAGAAGCTATAAGAACTCATTGATATTCATGCTGTTAAATCATGAGGCAGCAACAGCGCAGCAGCAATAATACCCAATGAGTTTTGATACACCGAGCTCACATCCCTAGAGGTTCCAGCTCTGTCAGCTGGGCTGATAGGTGATGGACAAGATGCTCTGCTCCTCTTGTCTCGCCCAGGCTTGTCTCCCACCAATCCAGCCACTGCTGTTTTCCATCAGTCTGCATGTCTCAGCCAGAGGCTGTGCTCTGGGAAAAACCTCATTGCTCTGTTTACCCATGCAAGCCAATCCTCAGAATCTGCTTCATGGCACCAGGCAGCATTCAACATGAACCTGCAGTTAATTACATGTTCTTGCTAAAATAATTGAGTAGCCTACATTCTGATCACTGTAATTGCATCCTAACGAATTTATGTGTCAGCTTGTTACATGCAACTTTAGTGTTCTGTAAATACCAAATTAAGCGCATAGTTCACTCTTGAGGCGCCTGAGGCACAAGTACTCCACAACCAACCTCCTGAATGGAGAAGGCTGGACTTGATGATCTTGGAGGTCTTTTCCAAATTTAATCATTCTATTATTCTATTCTAAAGTTATTCCAGAAGTTCAGCTGAGGGGAGGGCTCAGTGCCAGACCTTGCCAGGGATAGAGTTGGGCTCTGCTGGGCAAACAGTGGGGTGTGGCTCCAGTGCCAGACCAGTGCTGGGCACCCCTGCCATTGGCCCCAGCTGCTGGAAAACACTGCTGATGTCCTGCCAGTCCATGGAAGGGGCTCCTGAAGAGTCAGAGGAGAAACTACAAACCATAAATTAACCTGGCAAATAGAAAAGTGTAATCCTATTGACTTCAGTGAGAGTTAAAAGCAAACAGTTCTGTTAACTATAAATTGTTATAACTGAACAAGATCAGAAGTCCAACCTGTGCTCTATGAAGAAAACTGAAGCTTCTACAGAAGCTACCAAAATGATGCCATGCTCGTGTTATGGCTCTTTACAGAACATTACTTATTGTCAATGTTTTTCATGTGTGCTACCAAAGTACAAATGATAGCTCCCTACAAAACTGTGCATGTTAGTTAACCTCATTAAATCCTAAAGGATTAGTCAGCTGTTCCTCAAAGTTACGTGGCTTGGAAAATGATTTTCTAATATGCAAACTTCAAAGGAATTTTGAAATCCTGCAGTGTAAGCAAGACAGACAAATGTTAATCCACTGGAGTGCTGCTTAATGGCCTGTTTAATTTTCACCTTGCTTGGTCTCTGTAAGCAGCTGGACATGAAGGCTGCTTGCCATTCAGCTCCCTCTTGTACCACCCCACTCATTGAACACAGATTCCTCTTCCATGTGGATGACAGTGCATGCAGATATGGCCATGTTCCTTTGTCTTTTCCCCAACCTAAAGTTATGCACGGACACTAACCCACCTGGGGAGGGACCCCCCAGACCTACTGGCGGATGATCACCAACTCTTAGAATGGTTTGAGTTGGAAGGGACCTAAAAGCTCATCTCATTCTAAACCCCCTGTCGTGGGCAGGAACCTCTAGCACTATCCTTGGTTGTTCCAAGCCATGTACAACCTGGCCTTGGACACTTCTAGGGATTGGGGCAGCCACAGCTTCTCTGAGCCACCTGTGCCAGGGCCTCAGCACCCTCACAGGGAGGAACTACTTCCTAATACCTAACCTAATTGTTTCCTGTTTTATTAGTGTTAGGGAGCATAGGGAGTCTGCCTGCCCAGCATATCATGTGGAATTGGGAACCCACTATCACATAAGCTTGGTGGGAACTACCCTGAGCCAAATAAATAATGCTATTAACTGTGAAGTAATGAAGGAATTAAACATTTTGCTGCATTTTGACAGCACAAAGAACTGAAACCCACAAATTAATCAAGGTTCACAGCCCCCCTGTGTGATGCAGAGATAATTGCTCAGTTCACAGTTCATGTGGGATAAGAGGGAAAGGGATGTGGCACTGTGGTATCAGCTCTGTAATGTAATAGAAGAAGCACAAGTCAGCCCCAAGAAGCTTCTCCTGCCTCCCCTACATCTCCTGGGGCTCACAGGGGACTGGAGGAGCTGGGCTTGTGGGCTCCGGTGCTGAGTGGAGTCTGGACAGAGACCCCTGGCTCTGGTCCCATCCCACTGCCTCTCCCCATTAAGCCCTGCAGCATCAGCCATGTTCTGCCAGGATACTCAGATGAATCTTGGGATCCCCACTCATAAATGTTGGAGGATGTTTCTGTAATGGAGACAGCTAGCAGTAAAGTCAGCAATCCAGGCTGAATAATGTATTCACTGCTGCGTTATCAGCTGGGAGACCTGTTAGTAATAAAAATACATGAGAAGAAGCAAGAACACATGAACATTTAAAGGGACGAGGGCATTCTCGAGGATGACACTTAGGCAGGCCCAGCGTGAGTCTTGGTGTCAGGCACATCAAAAGGCTGCTGTACAAAAACATTTGGGTATGTTTGACATGCAGGGAGCACAGTTTTGCCTTAGGGATTTTATTTCATTCACCTAAAAATAAAAAGCATCACACCATACTCTGGAGACTAGTGAAAGATCCTGACATTGGACTCAAGGATCTCAAAAGTCTTTTCCAACCTAAATGATTCTCTCTTCTTCCAAGTAAAGCAGCAGGATGAGAGGAAATGGCCTCAAGTTGCACCAGGGGAGGTTTACATGAGATACTAGGGAAAATTTCTTCACCAAAAGGATTGTCCATCATTGAAACAGGCTGCCCAGGGCAGTGGTGAAGTAACCATCCTTGGAGGGATTGAAAAGATGTGTACATGTGGCACTTGAGGACAAGGATTAGTGGTGGACTTGGCAGTCCTGGGTTAATGGTTGGACTTGATGGTCATAAAGGTTTTTTCTGATCTAAATGATTTCATGATTTTATGATTCCTGACCTTTATGTCAGTAACAGATAGTGTCCAAACCCACAGGAGCCATCTAGCAACAGGACATGCTCTTTTTCTCTATTTTTTGCAAAACAGGTTTTGAGGGCTGACAGTGAAAGATGAAGCACTGTGTACTCCCTCTCCTCATCCTTCGGAGAGGTTGAGCCCAGCAGTGGGAGTTGAGAAGTGATATCTGTAAAACAGATGCATCAGCAAAGAAAGAAAAGCCTCTGCTTTGTGAGAGGGAAATTAACTTTGACATCTTAATTATAAGTCAGAGGAAAGGTTGGTGCTTTGAAGAGTATCATATTGTCATTATTCAATAATGACTACAAAAGAATCTACCTCTAAATGATAACGATGGAGTACAATGGTAAACCTATGAATCTTCTGTTAGATCCCATTTACTCTCCAACTGTCCTTTACTAATAACATTAACAAAACCCAGCAATATTAATCAGATTTTGGCTACAACGATGTGTTGCTGTGCAAACACTGCCAAAAGAAAAAAGAATCTAAAAAAACTCTTTCCCTGTGTTTAGAGCAATAATTTAATAACTGAATCATAGGACAGGAGCTCCAGAATTATGGATATCATAACGTAGTGGGACGATTTTTGTCTGGCTGACACAGAAGGAAAAAAATAACAAAAAATAGCATAGAGAAAGGTGTCTCAGCAGTGTTTTCAGGGGAACAGGGACATTGGTACATAAGCTCCGGTTCATAGCCTGCCTCTGCAATGTGCTGAAAACCATGGTGAAAGGAAGGAACCCAATCCAGAACTGGACACAGTGCAGTGGGAATACAACAACTTATTTCTCAGTGGATGGTCAGCTGTGGCACTTCTCAGTAAGAGTGTTGTGGAAGTCACAGAAAATAAGGAGACTTTTACATCTCAAGCATGGGCAGATCTGGGTGAGTTGCCATGTACAGCCCCAACCCAAGCTAACTCTGAACCCCAAAGTTCTCCCTCTGTTGTAGCCACAGCTGGGTGACCTCTGCCTTGAGGTGAACTTTCTTCTGTCAGAGTGTGTTATTGTACTTCTTGTACTAAAATGTAAATTAACTTAAAGCCTTTGTAAGCAGCTTATTCAATATTAGCTATAACTACAGCTGAGGCTGTAAAAAATGCTCTCTGTAAAACTTTTATCAAAGTTATTTTCTGTTATTACTGCTATCTGTGATGTGTCTGGATTTTCCAAACAGCAAATAATTCTGCATTTATCTTGGTTCCTTTGATAATATTTTTTGTGACAGATCTACTGAGACTCTAGCTACATTATTAACATTCAAAAAGAAGAATGAGGACAGTCTTTTCTAAATAAGTCTGTGTAAACCCTTGCATGCTGCTGCCTTAATATGAATCATGGAAAGACAAGGAATGTATTAATCATATAGATGTGCACAAGTAAGATAACCAGATCTGCACGAGCTGTTGCTCAGAATAAGGAAGACAGTCGTCCTTCAGCTGGGCAAGTCTGATCTGTTCAAATGAGGCTTTCTCGAAGGTTCAAGCAGTTGGAAGACTGACAAAGTGACAAAGTCAGTGATGTCAATAGCAGTCTAAGAAAGCTTGGCTGCGTCAGTCTGAACTCACACCTGGAACACCAGGGGGCGATCCCAGAAGGCTGATGCACACTCAGGTAACCCTAGTGCTCCCTCCAGATATCGGGGGGCGGGGGGAAGGAGACTTGTTTTTCACTTCCTAACATTCCACTGCTCCTCCTTCATCCTCTTTTCTAGAAGTCAAGAGAATTGTTAGTGTGTTGTTGCAGTTCAGACCCCCTTTCCTCTGTCAGTAGGGCTGGTGGCACTGTAGAGTGCAAGACAACACCTCAGTCCTCTGTCACTTGTCCCAGTCCACTCAGGTATTTCAAGGTGTCTATGAAAGACAAGCTCAGACCTCATGTGCAGGACTCGGGCTGGGAGGCAATGACTGACAGGAGTGGGCATCAACTCTGAAAAAAATGGATTTTCCTTTTGCATTCTCCAGAGAAATTTGTGCACAGACACAGAGGGCTGGTAGTGTTACTCTATGAGCTTTGACTGGTCCTCCTTGTTTCCCCAGCTGTTCAAGCAGCTGATATTCAGTGAAGAGAGAGAAAGTGTCTGGTGAAAAGGAGCAGGAGTCAGAGAGGACCTGGGAATTACTTTTATGAGACAGAGACTGGGACAGGCTTTTGGACCATGCCAGCTATCCCAAATCCCTGTGAACAGGGTTATAAAACTTGACAAGGCTGCTACAGATATTTCAGATCCTATTAAAGATGTAAAACCACTGACAGAGATGAACCACTTACAGATGCTAGCTCACTGCTGGTGAAGGAGGCTGACAGCAAGGGGAAGGTCAAGTAAAGGATTTTAGTGGGTGATGATCAAAAACACACCCATGTGAGGAGAAATGGCTCAAAGGATGGTAAAAATGGTAAAACATCACCAAACCAACAGCTTCTGTCATTCTTAATAAATGGATGACTAGTGTACTTTGCCAGTCAGTCCCACATGCAGAGGAGACTTGGCCTGTGACACCCATTAGCCAGGGTTTTATCCCAGCAGAGACCATTCCCAGTCATTAAATTTAGAGCTACAAAGTGACCAAGAGACAGGAGCATCTGTCTTATGAGGAAAGGCTGAGGGAGCTGGGCCTGTTCATCCTGAAGAACAGACAACAAAAGGGAGACTTCATCCATGTCTGTAAGTGTTTAAAGGAGGGCTGCCAAGAAGATGAACCAGGCTCTGCTTGGTGGTGCCCAACAATAGGACAAGAGGCAATGGGCAGAAAATAATGCACAGGGTTTCACCTGAATATGAAGAAGAACTTCTTTATATGTGTGTGAGTGATGCAGCACCAGAACAGATTGCCCAGAAAGTGTGGGGAGTCTCTCTCACTGGAGTCAATGAATGGTCTGTACACAATCCAGTGCCATGTGATCTGTTATGACCCTGATGAAGCAGAGAGGTAGGACCAGATGACTCACTGTGGTCCCTTTCAACCTAACCCATTCTGTAATCCGTGATTCTGTAATTCAGCAGCAGTGGCTCTGCCACTGCACCTCCCTGACAATGGTCCCCTGGTCCTGTCACACCCGGTCCTTGCTTCCTGAATACCTCAGTCCTGCTTGCCTCTCTCAGACATGCATTTTACTGATTTTCCCCAGCCTTGTTTATTCTTCAAAGTATTAAGCTCTAGATCTAGACTTAAACACTCCGTTACTACATTTAGGCTCTCAATCCAATATGTAGACTTCAAACCCATGCTGTAATTCTGTACAACCGGGTGACTCTCCATTCAGTGTTTGAGTGGGACTTTATCCCCTCTTTGCATTCATTGGCTGCAGCGGTGCTTGATCACATCATCTGCATCCCAGAGCAAGTAGTGGAGGGGTATTTGCATATGCTGCTTCTTTATTCACATTGACAAGTCCTCTTAGTTCATCTCATTAACTCTACTGCAGCATCCCACCAGACCTGAAGCAGCTACGTGTGGAGCAATCTCTGTAGGGTTTTTTTTTTAATCATTATTATTTATTCTGGAAGTTTTGACTCCTGTGGGTGACACACAGAGGAAACAGCAAAGACAATGAAAAGTGCTTGAGAGTATATTACTGTATGTCCTTTACATCCCTGCATGACACCTGCTCTCAGAAATTATTCCCCATTTCAGAAGTGCCTTGTTTATTGCTCTCCTCCCCCCTCTTTTTTTTTTGTTGTTTGTTTGTTTGTTTGTTTGGCCATCTTGAGGATAACTGAACCCTGCTATCATGGTACAAAGCAGTACAACACAGGTCAGGAGCAGACTCATCCCTTGCCCAAGCTTTTAACCTGTTGGCAGTTTTGTGTCAAACGGACAAACAAACCATTTTGTTTGTCAGTTTTTTCCCATATTCTCTGTTGCAGGGTTACAGAGCCTCCTTCAATTGAGGTGTCTTTCACTTCACGAGTGTTAGGGTTTTTTTAAAAGGATTTGTGATGTTTCAGGTGTTAAATGTTGTTGAATATGCAGCTGAAAAATTGAAGCATACAGAGGATCTGTATTTACTGTTTGATATACTATAAAATCTTGGTTGAAACATCTAAAATTCCCAGATCAACACTCTTGCTGTTTACAGGATTATTGAGGAGACATTCAACACTGATCTCTGCTCTCTATCACTGGGTGACCACTGATAGTACTGAGGGAACAGCATGGAGCTGTGTCAGAGAAGGTTTAAGCTGGATTTTGGGAAATGGCTCTTTTCTCCAGAGGGTGGTTGGGCACTGAAAACACTCCCCAGGGCAGGGCAGTTGTCATGGCCCCAAGGCTGCCAGAGCTCAAGGAGTGTTTGGACAACATTCTCAGGCACATGTAGAATTTTGGGGTTGTCCTGTGCAGGGCCAGGAGTTGGACTTGATGATCATATTCTATGATTATCTGATTCTATTGCATGCCATGATCAGTAGTTCTGCATTGCTCAAGAACGGTTATTTATTTGTGAAAGAGGAGCAAAGAAGAATGTACCACTGTGTGGATGCTATTCCTGCTGGTACTGCCTCTCATTTGCCTGCTGTGCTGATGTGTTTATAAAATACAGGCAAATTTATGGTGCAGCTTTGCATCAGTGAAGCATGCATTGATCCCCATCTACAGCCTGCTGTATTGATACATCCTCCATTCCCAGGTGAGGAGCACAGACACCAGGGATTAGTCAGCCCAGGGTGACAAAGACTTCTCTTGAGGCTTGGGTTTATTCTCTAAGCCTTGCAAAATTCCCTGGTAAGATCTGGCTCCGTGGCAGGTTCTGCTCCTGTACAAGTTAATTTATGACATATTTAAAAGTTTGCCTCCAGAGAAATGTATCTTAGGGTCACACAACTTTCAAATAGACATTCCTGGATATGTCTGTCAACAGAACAGCAAGTGCCTGGCTTTGAACCACTCTTATTCAACTGTGATTTCTTTGTGCTTCCTCAGAGGCATGGAGCTTCCTGAATAATTTGTTACCCTGTGTTTGAGATAAGGGTTCTGTTAGGGAAGAACACTGGGCCCACCACTGCTTCTTGGCAACTGTTTTTGTTTTCAGTTAAGGCAGTGGAGTTAACCATCATTTGTTGGTTCTCCCAAAAGCTGTAACAACATTGTGGTCAGGTAGTGGTGCTGTGAGACAGTCAGAGCTCCTGTGTGCCCAGTCACCAGGAAAACAGGAAATAACACCCTCCTGCATAAACAAATGCTTGCTCTGTAACAGTGCAACTGGCTTTCATGTCATCCTTGCTGAGAATGAAGATTTTGTGTTTGTGCATGTTGTGTGAGTATTTTGCCTCTGTGGGGGGTGTCTTCCCTGTAAGCACAGGACTGCTGACCTACACATCACGCCAAGATTTGCATGGCAAGCATTGGGCATGCAGAAAAGGACTTCAGAGGAGTCCAAACACAGCACCGCAATTCCTTTTCTAACCACTCTGAGAAAGTGTGTCTTCATGCTCCAATTAAACAGTAGTTTGACATGTTTTTGCTGTTTTGATTGCCTTTGAACTTTGGCAGTGTGATAAACAAACTTTGCTTCCTTGCCTACCAAAAGCTGTGCTGCCTTGAAGCAGTTTATGTCCTTCATTCTGATGTGGCAGAGCTTAGCACCCCCTTCTTGTGGCATTCTACGTGTGCTGATGCCAAGAGCAGACTGGAATGGCAGCTGCCATAGTGTGATGGGTGATGAACCAGGGATGCTGGAGCTCTGATGTATCTTTGATGGCCCCTTTTAGCTTACTGAGAGCTCCAAACATTAATGATTCCTCAGCCCTCGGCAGGTCGGCACTGGTGGGGGTGCAGGGCACATTCCCTTCTGATAGTATCCAAGGCTGTGCAGACACTTCATGTTTCTGGGATCTGTGATGAGTAGTCTGGAACAAGGAATGAGAGCATGACAAATGGACTAAAACTCTCAGCCAGTTCCCAAGCAGCCTGTACATGTTTCAAAGTTTATTCATGGAGAACAGTAGAGCAGGTCCCATGAGGTGACATGTTCTGTGTGTGGTGGGCTATACCAAAACCAACCTGTGACCTAGGGGGGCTGCCCCAACCTCCAACAGTGTCCAGCCCAGCAGAGGTGACAGTGGGGATGCCGGGGCAGGGCTCCAAGGAGCCCCACAGACTGTGGTCATTATCTGAGAGCAGTGCCACACATCTGGATTAGTCTGTGGTGCCAGACCATCCACACACCAGCAGCTGAAGAGGAGATGGGGGATCAGCAAGTGATGCAGAGAAAATACATTCGGCAATACTGTTTTCTCTCTCGGAATACAATGAGACTGGCAGGTAGACGTGCAGCTCCAGAAGAGGATTATGGTTAATGTGATGTACAATGAACCTGCCCAGCTTACTGGCATCATAAAATTTGCAAAAATCAGGCGGCTTGTTTTGGCTTTTAAGTTTATATGGAAGCATACTGTTAAAAACAACAGCACTTTGATTGCAGAACAGCATTTTCGTGACTCGTTTTTTTTTACCATTGTTATTAACTGGCACATCTCAGCATTTTTGGAGCTGCCCCTCATTTCAAGTGTGTAAATGCAGTGGGCACTTCAATCCAAGGTTTGAAGTCTTGGCCAGTGAAAAGACTTGAGTTGTATTTTCCTAAGGTGAGGGGTGGATAAACCTTCTGCTCAAAGGGATGGACAAACTTCCAACCCTGCAGCCAAAAGGGCACTCATCTCTTCCTTGAGATGTCCACACTCAATACACAGGACTCTGTGTATTCTCTGGAATATCTGGCAAAGCTACTGTCAGAAGCTCATAAATTATAGCTCATGCCTGATGTCTCAATTCCCATGTGAAAAATTGAAGGCTGGTTTTAAACAATGTGACAGTGTCCCTTTCAATGTCCAGTTCACAAGCACCACAAAGCTTTCAGCCTTCTTGCTTTCATTCTGCAAGTGCGGAAGAAAATTTATCTGTGGCAGTTTTTTCCGCACTTGTTGGCAGGCGGCCCAATGTGCTTCAAATAGCAGCAAATACAAGGAGCAGAACCTATGCTTGTTACAACACCATTAGTGCTGGAGGCGCTACACCTCAGATGTATTGGAAGCATTTGGTTAATGCCCCCAAACAAGTTTGGATTATATTGTTTCACCTCAGTAAGCATAGTTTTATTATAAGATTGGTGTTCTTCTGACTTCTTTGGAAGCATTCTTGCTTTTTTTGGTAAAAGCCATTGACTAACAGGTCTTAATGGTAGACAAGTCTCGAAGAACAGGAAAATTCCTGGCTGCAGAAGCTACGGGGTTTTGTTACGAGTAGGTTTCTTAGTGATTTCACTTGCTGCTATTTACCGTTGCAAAATTCAGTGTTGAAATCTGATACTTCTAACACACCGTGTTGTCCAGACTGAGGTGAACACAGGGACACACCAATGGGAACAAAAATCCATTGTTTTACAACTCAGCAAACATTCCTTAGGCTCTGCAGGCACCAGCTTCTTCACTTCCTCCTACAGAAAGGAAAGCAGTATTTGAGTCATACCTCTTTATTTGCAAACAGTGGCAAGGTTATACTTTCTCAGGACTCAAGTTTTTTTGCAGCCCTGCTGCTCCTTAAAGACTTCAGCCCACTGGGCACAGCTGGAGCCTTCAAGACACTCCTAAAACATTGTAGACATCACAAGAGACTTGCAGTAGAAATTCAGCCTCTGATTAAGAGAAAAAAATTGAGGACTGGGCAGTGAAATTTGCAATTTGGACCAGAAAGCTTTCAAAGGATTAATTTCCAGCTTTTATGGCAGTGACACTGATTTTGAATTAACTTTCCTGTGCTTCATATTTTTTAGTGTTTCCTTTGTTTGGCAGCTGTGCAGTGCTCCCAAATGCTGGGATGTGCATGGCGCATACCTGGCGTGTAATCTGCCCCCCAATGAATTAATTGCTATGCTGAGATCTGTGAATCACAGCTAAATAAACAGGTTCATGTGAAGAGAAAACCCACTGGATTTGTGTTTTCCGGTTGAAAAAGTATCTGCATGTTTACATCTAAATTGTACCCACTGTTCCAAGCTCTGCTTTGGCCCGAGGTACTCAAGCTACTTTGAACCAACTGGTTCCAGTGGCAGTAGCCATGGGAATGGTGGGAATACACACGAATGATGTGTCTGCCTGTCTGGTTGTGCAGGCACTAAGTGCAAACATGAGAGTGGATCACAGACACCCCACCTCAGCTCTCACACGCACCTCAAACCCAGCTGCCAAGGGGGG
Source organism: Illadopsis cleaveri (assembly GCA_013399915.1). Classification (NCBI taxonomy): domain Eukaryota; kingdom Metazoa; phylum Chordata; class Aves; order Passeriformes; family Timaliidae; genus Illadopsis; species Illadopsis cleaveri. Next base: position 57,073 of record VXBB01020115.1, on the reverse strand, counting down.
CTCCTGGCTAAGGGGTGATCCTGGCTGAAGGGAAACCCTTCCTTAGGTGGAAGCTGACTGAGGGCTCTTAGCTGAGTGAAGGCCCTGGCTCAGGGCGGCTCCTGTCTGAGGAGAGATCCTACACAACGCAAGCCCTGGCTGAGAGAAGACCCTGCTGCAATGGGCGCTGCCTGGGGGGCTCCGGGCTGAGGGGACACCCTGACCTAGGCGGGCATTGCCTGAGGGGCTGTTTCCACGCAAGGAGGGCACATGCGGAACGTGCGAAAGCTGCCCGGAGGGTCCCGGCGAGGCCGGGTCCGAGCCCCCTACACGCCCCGCCTCAGCCCTATGACCGGCAACCCCGCGCCAGGGGCGTGTCCAAGCCGCGGCGGGGGCGTGGCAGGACAGGAGGGGCGCGGCCAGTGAGGCAGGCAGGGGGCGGTGGAGACGGGAAGGGCGGGGCCTGGAGGGGTGGGG
>VXBB01020115.1:9945-56598 GCA_013399915.1 Illadopsis cleaveri | reverse complement strand
CGCCCGGAGGGAACCGGAGGGAAACCGAGGCGCAGGTGCTGCGCTGGGAAAGTTTCCGCGGGTTCGGAAAGGCGCCGCTGCCGAGGGGGTGATGCAGGTGGGGAGGCGGTCCCGCAGTCCCGGGACGGCCCCGGGACGGTGCTCGCTCCCTCGGCCCGTCCGGGTGGCCTCTCCCGAGGGTCCATTCCCTGGCCGGAATGCTCGGCTTCGCTCCGCTACGACGCGGTGTTTGTGCGAGTGTGACCCTCGCGGGGCTCCGCGTGACTCAGTGGCCCCCGGAGGGTCCGGTGCTCGCGTCCTCCTTTCGGAGGTGCAGGAGGTGTTTTCCGTGGTGTTTATATAATCTGCTGCTTGCCAAGGTCGAGGACGGATGGGGAATGGCCGGGATGGAGCACCGGAGTGCCATCGCTCTATCCTGTTGGTTTCCCATTTGGCAAAGACAAAAACCCTGAGAACAGACTCCGGGGCTATTCTTTTTTTCCACGGATTTGTATTATTTTTGAGTACACTTCAATTAACTAATGCTTGTGGTAAAATCATACTTATCAACGTGCCTGTTAAATGTCAGATTAATGCTGAATAGTGGCACTTGCAGCCGCATGAATTAATTCATGAGCTCCAGAGGTACCTACCACTTTCTTGGTCAGGCAGCCCAGATGTGAGCATGCTGCCTTATAAGAAGGTGTCTTGGGAAAAACCATTTTTCTCTGAATTCCAATGGATATCAGTATTTCTATGACTGGGATCTGTAACATTTCTCATAGAGCTTCTTTGCTGAACACTTGTTCTTCTTTTGTAATTGCTGGGTGCTATTTGACTTCATGTAATACATATTTTAAGTCGGGTTTTCCTTGTCTGACCACTAATGGAAAGTTATCTTCCATATAGAGACTTTGCTGTTGGTCCTGATTCATATAACTTGCTGAATTAAAACAACAATCAGAAAAATGAAACAGACACACATCTTGAAAGCATCTTCAGAAGCCTAGTAGGTTTTGAAAGAGGTATTGATTTACAAAATTGGAAGTCTTTTCTGAAGGGAGAATATAGAAAAGAGCAAACAGCTGCAAGTTAGATGTGAACTAAGAGGATTTTAAAAAGAGGGACAAATTGTTTAAGATAGAAAATAATCTCTTTTTAAAAGAGAAAGCTTGTGGAAGATGAAACTATAGTTCAAAGGGATTTCTCGTATTTACTATGGAGGGAAATAGGGATATTCTTGTGCTGGGAATTTCTATAACAGAGATGTCAAACTCTCAAAACTGGTGGTAAAGATTTAGAAGAAATTGCCGTAAGTAACAGTAGAAAATAGCAAGAGCCAGATGATGCCCATGAGAACTTCCAGGTATCAAGTATTAACAGTAGTGTGTTACCTGTTCCTTAAATTCTGGGTGGTGTGGAAGGGGTGGGAGTGGGGAATATAGAGTACTGACGGGAAAAGGGTCCGGAAGATCAACAGAGGCTGGCTGGTGATTCCAGCAAGTTGATTAAAATTTGAGTTAAGAGGGAGAATATTTGGCATGTGAACCAATGTCACTTAATGAGGAGAGCGGGCTGCTTTCACTGGCTGGTTTAATCAAATCCAAGTATTTTGGTGAGGTGTATTTTCAAGTAGGCTTTAGGTAAGGCATCCCTGACTTGGATGAGGCTCTTGCTGAGTGAGCATGGTGTGGCAGTGTAGCTGCCAAAATACAAGAGCAGAATTCTCCTGTGGCTTAATAACTGGTTAAAACAGAGGAATGGTTTTTTCAACGGAAGAAAACCACTGCTGGAGTCTTGTAAGGACCTGTGCTGTTTAGCATAGTCATCCAGAGCTTGTAAACCCATCGCTGGTGAATCGTACAAAGAGAAGTAGCATTTTTGTGCTAATTTTATGTAACCTTTGGAACAGATCGAACTGAATCTTCAGATCCAGCAATTTTTCCCATACTGGAACATATGTACCACATCAGATGATTTTTGTAGTCATTTTCTCTGTGAGATTTAGTGCCCTTAAATATAGTATTTTAAAACATACTGGGTTTCGGTTGTTTTTTGCAAGGCTGCCACAGCTACTCAGTGGCAGTTTTCCAGTCAGGGTATATGTAATTAGGAAAGTTGTTGACAAGACATTCTCTGTGACGACCTATGACTTTGGATTTGGCTTCCTTTTTGATCCAGAGCCAACCAAACCTGCCAAGTTTCAGAAGGCATCTGGGAAGATGCGTAGGACCATGTGGGTGGTTGAGATGAAGGGAGTGAGGGCCAGGAGCTGGTGGTTCCTGGTAGGCTCATAATATGTCTGAATTCTCAAAGACGTGTAATTGTATTACTGCATTTCAAGATCCTGTGTTTCATGATTTTCCCCAGTCAAAACTCAAACCATCATTTGAAAGGCATGGAGTGCTCTGCCAGCAGACCTTTGTGTGCCCCATGGCTCTTCAGGCTTGGATGCTAATTGGAACAGAAGTCTGAGGGGATCTAGCATCAGGGGTTGACAGTGAGGAATTTGTCCCCATGAATCTGTGTTGTAGGGTGTTTGTAAGGTCTTGATGCTCACAGTCTACCTCTGCATTTTAGAAGGGTGAGTTTGGTGCTCTGTTTTCCAGGTAGAGTCTGTGCAGGTGACCCAGCAGCCTTGAACAGCAGGGTCTGGACTGCTTTAGTTCAAGTCATAATATAGTCAGTCCCTCATTAAAGGCAGTAACAGCTTTAGTTGACAGTAGTAAAATCTGTCCGATATTTCTTGCAAGCTCATAGAAAATTTGAAATGGAAATTTCAAGATGCTGTTTGGGCTTGTTTGATAAGACACTTGAAAGATATGAATGTTAATTTGAACACCATCTGTTAACTGCACATCACAAATGATGGACCACTTTGTGGATGAAGAAATTTGTCCTTCCCATTCTCATTCTGTCTTTATTACAGGATTACAAAACCAACTAGGTTGGAAAAGACCTTTGAGATCAAGTCCAACCTGTGACCTAACACCATCTTGTCAACCAATGCCATGGGCACTAAGTGCCACTTTCAGTCTTTTCTTAAACACCTCCAGGGATGGTGACTCCACCACCTCCTTGGGCAGCCCATTCCAATGCCCAATCACCTGTTCTGTGAAAAACTTCTTAATGTCCAACCTGATTAGCTGAGGAGGGAGAACAAGGCCAGTGTGCTAGGGCTGAGTATCGTGTCCCAGGTAAGGATGATCTCAGGTGTGTGCAGACTAGCCAGAAAATCCATGGGTCCAGTATCAATAGGCATTGACTCAGCATAGCCTGTGAAAGGCCAGTGTTGAGTACTCTGTCAGTGGCAGTTGGGACTGATGCTGGGATTGAAGCTGTCTCAATAAAACTTTAATTCTAGATGAACTTTGAAATGATAACCGTACCTCTGTTCATCGTTATCATCTTGATTAGATGAGAAAAGCAGCTGTAGAGAGAGCTGTGCAGGGGATAGGGAAGCTTGTGCAGTGGGATATCTGTATGGATGTGCACACAAGCTGCCAGGGGCCAGCTCATCCTAATGAGTCCATTTGTATTTTAGCCATGCTTGGGAAGTACTCGTTTTCAGCTAATTGCCTGCTTACGTGCATTCAAACAATGGCTGCTGTGTGCTCAAGGACCTTCCCTGTCTGGTGTTACTTGGATTAGGACATTAGCCTTGTAACTGGCCAGTGCTGCTTCAGGGTCTTCTATTTCCATTAGTGAAATAGACTGTTCTAGTCATATCCGTGGTATTTGAGTGCTAAGTTCATCCTCTATAGGTACCTACCTTCCTTCCAGTACCTGAAAGGACCCAACAAGAAAGATGGATGTTTTTGTAAGCAAAAGGGAATTCTCTGTAGGACAAAAGAGAATGGATTCAAACTGGAAGACAGTACGTTTAGATTAGATATTAGGAAAAAAATATTTACTCTGAAGCTGGTGAGGCACTGAACCAAGTTGTCCAGAGAAGCTGTGGCTGCTCCATCCCTGGAAGTGTTCAAAACCAGGTTGGATAGAGCTTGGAGAAATGCGGTTTAGGCATAGAACTTTGATGGTCTTTAAGGTCCCTTCCAACCCAAACCAGTCTGTGATTCTGTGATTGCATAAAATCTATGGTTGTATGCATATTCAAGGACCCTGAGCAACCTGATACAGGGGTGGCATTGCTGCCTGTGGTGGGGGATTTGAAGCTGGGTGGTCTTTAAGGTCCCTTCTGACACAACTTATTTTAGGATGGTGATTCTATGATGATTCAGAATTAGGCAGAAAGATGTTTGTATGTGCAAATGTGATTGTTAAAATACTCATCAGCACAACCCTGAGTGCCTTCTTTCTTCATAGCAGCATGGTAATCAAAATACATCAAAACTAGATGGCAGACTTAAAGTAAAAATAACTACTGGTATCTACAAGTTCCTCTTTCTGCAGGTTGAGCTGCCAGATACTATGTAGGGAGGAATCTGTTCTTCTTCCAGACTAAGAAGCTTTGATGAATACAGCTACTCTGTGGCAATTATTGTCCTTTCATGGCCACTATAAGGAGGATGTGGGAGGAAATGGGCAGAGCCTTACAGCTCTTCCACTTGAGAAATGTTTCCAGAGCACATAGTTTAGTCCCTTGGTTTTGGAGCAAGAGCATGTTGGCTCCATTGTGTCAAAACTGATCTTTAATCAAAAAATGCAGCAAGATGTAAAGGATGGAAAGTCTTCTTCAGACTAACTTTTTTTTCAGTGGTCCTGAAGCTATTAAACTGTGATTTCCTATAGATTTGTTTCAGAGTCGACGTTCACTTGTGGCTGGAGCTCTTCCTCCGGCTGGGGCATTTATTCCGTGTCTCCAGTCAGGATTGCCTGGCCTCTGGTGAGTGTCAGTTTGTGCTTTGATTTTTTTTTCTAGTGGAACATGTGGAGGACATGCCAGTTCATACTGACAGAGCCAATGTGATCTTCTTCCAGTCCTTTGTGCAGTTTCCAATAGGTTCAGTACACCCCAGTCCAAAGCTGATGTGTGTTGCTGCTCTGTGTGCAGTCAACCATTGTCTGCAGTTTTGTGACGTGACAACTCTAAATGCCTCAGATCTATTGCTTTATTTGAATTACAGAACATTAGTGCAGGGGATGAGAGGATTGACAGGTGGATGTACTCATACCAAACTGATTTTTATGGTTCTGTGGCCTTATCTTCCCAAAGAGCTTTCCAGATCAAAACCTAATATAAGCTTACAGGAAGACAACTTATTGCTGGATCCATTTTTTCACATGACTATGATGAACCCTTAATGCCTGGATCCCTAATGCCTCTATTACTAGCAGGAGTTAATGGGAATATTATGGCTCGTTTTGTGCATGGTGGGAGAGTCCCTTCTCTGAAGCAGAATGTATGAAAATGGTGACAAATCCCGTGATTCAGAGCACTTAAGACACAATATTCGAAGCCAAGTATCTGAGGTTCCTTTACATTTCCTCTTGTGCTTGAAGTAGGCACGAAGCCTCCATGTGGGGGTAAACATTTGCATGTTTAGCAATTAAGGCAGAGAAGAGGACGAGCCACACTCCCTGGTGGGTTTCACAAAATCAGATGAATTCTAAAGGTTCCATGTTGAAAGAGAGACCAGAGTACACACACTAGGATAATTTTCCCTGTCAGAGGAAAGGCATTACCCTAATTCTGTGTTTCTTTGGAAGCTGGCAATGGTCCAGCTCCACGATGGAAAAGAGGAATGCGTTACTCAGGAAGCCTGAGAGGCTGTGCATCAAACACAGGTCCCATAGCCCTTGGTGGATGTTGGGTAGAGGCTACCGAGTGTTGCTGTGGAAAACTGCCCTCCCTGCTCGAGAGTTAATGGGGACCTGACCCATTCTGGACTGCAGAGGAAAGGTTGAGTCATTTGACCACACTATGAAAAGCCCAGAGCATACAGATCTGCTGTAATGAATGGAGGTATCCCAGTTTCATCAGATGATGCGATCTTGAAAAAGAAAACTGAAGAAGAAATGCTTTCTGCTGGAGGCTTTTGTCTCTCTAAAACTGTCCTGTATCAGTTTGGGAGCTGCCTTGCACAAAAAGCTTGCATCTTAAATGTATGGATGAGGAGGACTATAAAGCACTAATACCACTAGGTATTAGGATGTTCACATAATTTATAATCTTGCTTCTAATATTCTTCTTTATGTAGATGTACTGTTGACATAGACCATATTGCTCTTCCCTTTCACATACTTCCTTGTTTAAATTTTACTGCGATGAGTGCTGTGATAATGATCGCACCAGAAATGCCCTCTAATAATTCTGCTCTTTCTTGATGTGGTCATTTCAGATGATAAAGAGGCTTCATATGGCTTTTGCGACTAATTTGTACTTTTCTGTTCCCTTCAGGAGAACCGTTTTCTTCCCTTTTTTGATCCTTGATGTCTCTCAGGAGAGACCCTGTAGGGTAGTGCATTTATCTGGAACTTGTGGCAGGGCAGGTGGTGCTGTCTGTGTTCTCCAAACCCACCTCTTCAGGTCCCCGGTTGTAGGGGAATCAGATTTTCACTGGGACTGTACAATCAAGCATTTGTATTCCAGATATTCCTGGAAAGAACTTTCCTTGTGCAGGTAGATAGCTTCAATTGAAATTCTTCCATATGTGTTTATGTTGGGTTTTTACCAAACCCCCACCAACCTTAAGTGTCCATGCCAGCAGAGGTCTTGTTTAAAATCCCTGAAGAGTTAATTTTTCTGCCACTCTGCAACGGCAGGAACGTTTTTTTATCTGTGAATGAGGCCAAGAATTAAATAAAGATGAACCTTTATTAGAAGTCATGATTTTAACAGCAGAGTTCATCTCAATGATTTTTGTGTAGGTATGACTCTTCAGTTCTTGGCTGGCTTTAATGAAATGCTAATCAGTTGTAGAAAATGGCCTTATTTTATCTCAGAAGATACAATATCCTTAATTTTTTAAAGGAAGTTTCATTTTGCTTTGATAAAACAAAGACACTTTGAAACAAAACTCTCTTTTTGGAAACTTCCTAAAGTAAAGTAAACAAGTGATGCTGATATAACGTGCTATGCACTGTGCTCCTTTATTACGGAAGCATCTGCTTCAAGTTACTTTTCAGCTGCAAAACTTAAAAAAAGGAATCTCAAAATGTGACAAGGATTGTACGTTCAAACTGACGAGTGAAAAAATTGTATAGTTTTCATTGTTACTCTGTTTTAAGATCTCTGAAGTCATTCTTCTGATTCTTGTTTTTAATTCACCATGCTTCCTTTTAAGAAATATCTTCTTGCGTTCATGGGCTGTTAGTTAAATTGCTTCTTGTTTCCTGCACGGGAACAATTTTCTTCCTCGAAGCAACTGTATTCTTGAGAGTACTAGATTTGAATTCAGAAAAATAGGAGCTCTTTGTATTTGTGAGGAAATTCCTTACGTAGTTCTGCTGAACAGAAGGTGAGGGGAAGAATGCAATAGCAAGATTGCAGACTTGGGTTGATCTGCTACATCATCACAGAAATCAGAATTCTTAGTAATTTAATTTATTAATTGTTAATTGATGTTTGAATTTGTGTTAAATTGATCCTTTTTTGGGCCCTCTCTGGGTCGTGATGGGAATGGGATCTTCTCCCAGGTGCTATTTCAGCAGAAGCTGGATACGATGTCTTCCAATCTGATCAGCTTTAAAAGCAGGAGCAAGTACTTTAGGTGGAGAGGGTAGTATCTTAGCAAGGGTGTTTGTCAAGGAGACACTAAAGGTGCTAATGGTGGCAAGGGGGTTGTAAAACCTGTGTAAAGCTGTCTCCAGTTGTTTAAGGTGCAGATTCAAGTAGTTACAGCCATGTTCTGTTACTAGCTTTCAATATGAAACACAACCACAGTAATCTTGTAATCTTTTGTTCAGGCGTATCTCACTGTGCTTATGCAACCTGCTAAAGTAATGGTTTTATGTGGAAATGTGATTCTGTTTGCAAAGCACAGCCAGGTTGTTAGTTGTAACTGACAGGAAGCTTTTAAAATGTGTTCTCAGGGCTACATTTAAAAAGCTTGCTTAAAGCTACTTTACAATATGTATGATTCTCAAGCCTGTAATTTTTTATGAATTGGTGATTGCTCTCAGTTGAATTCAACTTCTTCAAATTGAAAATCACTAGTGTGTTTACTATCCATCCTGTATCTCTCTTCACTTGCTGAATAGTGTAGTTCATATGGCTTGATCCATTGTAAATTATTTTCCTGAGACACAGTTAAAAAGTGAAATCATTTAAGCTCTAAATTGCCATGTCTCTTCAGTTACTTGTTAAAAAAAAAAAAAGTAAAGCTTGAATTGTAGCTCTATCAGATCATGAATGGTGGTTCTTACTGTGTTCTATTTCAGTGCTGTTCCATTATTGCCTTTGGTAATAAATACAGTCATCCTGGCAGCTGGTGGCTGATGAATATGGATTGGGGGTGCTGTATAAATATCAGAAGTATTCTGGGTTTTGGAGTCTGGAAATGCATTTTCCATCAGCATGGTAATGAAGTATTCTTTCAAAAAGGTGGTAGAGGCAATTAACAAGGTTGATGTGATCACGTGAATTGTCTGTTAGTATTTCTCTTCTTACATCCACTGCATTCAGAGCTAGTGAGGATGAAATCCAGACTGGTTTGCCCTGATCTGAGAGCCTAACAAAATCTGACTACGACCACAGTTGCAGTTGTACAAAACTGAGTTGGTTTGGTAAGGCTGGGACTGTCCAGGACTGTCTCTGGCACTGGTGGGAGAAGCTGGAACCATCACTGTGTCTCTGCTGTGGCACAGGTGTCTTGAGTATTAGGGAGTACTTTGAGGATGACTGTTCACGTTATGTCAATGAGACAGAAGTAGAGATACCACCAGCGAAGAAAGATGTCACAACCTGGAAAAACTCCTATGTGGTGAGACAGAGGTGGAATTACAATACAAAGGCAATAAGTGGGGGGTATGCAGGAACAGCACAAAAGAGTAGGATTAGGAGTTTGTTGTTCTGCTCTCACAGCACAGATACCGGGCTATAACCCACAGCTGGCAATTCCCTATAGCAGGAAATGTCTTCAGGCATGTGATGTGCAGAGGCCATCCCTGGAGTTGGGTGCAGCAAGGTTCAGTTGTTTGAATTTGCTTGTAGCACTTAAAATTCTAATGCCTTGTACTTGCTGATTAAAAACTGTGTAGGAAGGCACAGATGTTCAGGGCTTTTCCAGTTTGATCCCAGGGTACCTTCAGACTGGAGACATGGAAATGCTTTGCTCTTGTGCTGGATGTTATTTACAGCTTTCTGCTCTTGTCAGCCGAGTAGAAGCTGGTGGAGGCCCTGCACCTACAGACACCTCTGCCTCTCCAGGTGTGCCCAGCTGGGGTGGGAGTGTGTCCTGGGCTTTTTCGGCAAAGTTGGAACATAGCAATCATAGAATCACAGAATGGTTTGGGATGGAAGGGACCAGGGACACCTTCCAACAGACCAAACCGCTCCCAGCCTCATCCAACGTGGCCTGGAACACAGTCCTCCCATCCTTTGTTGGGCTATATAGACTTATATTTCTGTTTGGGAAGAGTGTGGAAGTCAGAGACAGGGTGTGAGGACAGGCTTGTCCTGTGAATCAGTGCAATGTTTACTCCATATTGGATTCTTACAGATTTACAACACTCAGTGACTACAGCTGAATACAGTGAACTCAGCTGAATACAGACCATTACAGGTTTACATAAAAACACTTCCAGAAGCTTTCAGCTTGAGATGAATCACAGATTAAACACTGTAGTCATTTGAAAGAAAGAAGCAGCTCCCTTCTCCACTAAAAATCCACACACGTTTTGAATCCTCTTCAGGGTTCAGGGTGTCTTCTTGGCTCTCCCCTTGGCTTGGCAAACGTCTCTCGACCTGCTTCTGCAGCTAGTGGCCGGGTCAGAAGGGAAGTGACTGTGGCACTGCGATGTGGGGATTCTGTATCCTGCTCATGGTGGGGTAAGAATGAGCTGTCTGAGCCTTCCTGATCCTTCTTGGTGCTGAAGGGGAACACTGAGGGTTTGGAATGCCAGGAGAGCCCTCTCAGCAGTCCTCCATTCAAGGTGGGAGCAGGGCATGGTGGCATAAACACCAGTGTTGGGTTTAGCCAGAAAAAACATTGAAAAATATCTCTTTCATGTTGATAAAAGAACAGATGAGAGAAAAAATTCTCTCTGAAGTGGCTGCGTAATTACTGTTTGATAAACTACAGTGTGTCATTTATCAAATTAAGTTGTTAGTGGATGTACTGTTAGGATAGAAAGTGTTTTTTCGTCTGGAGCAGTAACTTTCAACTTGTTTGTCTGAATTATCCAATGTGACCAAGTTTTGTGTGGCAAACTTAAGTCTGCTTTAAATCCGTCTGCTCCTAGTAAATGTTTCATTACCACTATGGGAGTCCCTTGGGGCATCTGTCTTCAGTGGCCTCAGGCTGGGACCCACTGCTGCAGGGTATCTAATGGTGCTGCAGCTTCTGGTGAATGACCAGAAACGTTCCCAGAAAGAAATTTAAAATATGGGGTTTAAGGTATTTGAGTAGTTCTTAGAGTATTTGCAGATATGTCTGTCTTAGCTCATTAAATCAAGCAACTCAGTGAATCCAAATAATTAAATTAATTTGAATTCTTGATATTCTATGAAAAAATTACCTGATTCAGTTTTAAGTATAAAGAACGTAGTCTTGTAAGTCATTGAGAATGAAATTCCTGTGGTGGTTAAGACTGTTAGTAAAAGTTATAAAGAAATAGACAAAGCAGCTGATAGGCAATTTTGTGCTTTTCTTTGTGTGATGTTTTTCACAAAGTTAACTTAAAGATTAAAAAAATGAAATATGTATTTGAGCGTGGTCTAGTGGAAGGTGTCCTTGCCCATGTCAGGGGGTGGAGCTGGATGAGCTTTAAGGTCCATTCTAACCAAGTACTGTTGGGATTCTGTGATGTGATCTTTAGATAAGTGGGTGGTTTGCTGTCTAGTTTAGTAATCGCTTTAAAAGTATTGTTTCTCTTCAGTAGGTACTGTAGTTTAGTCAAACTTTAGGAAAATGCATGTATGGTGTTTTGGGTGTGCGCTGTGGATTCTGGACACAAAACATATAGCAGGGGAGGGATGTTCAGCATTAAACTTAGTGAGTCTGGGCAGGAAAATCACTCTCTTAAAAACTAATTGAAACACAAAGCAGAAGTGCCTGTTTTCATATAAGATTTCCTTTTCCCTGCAGGAGTTTTTGCAAGATCACAGCAATGTGTAACTGAAGCAGAAGTGAGGGCCATGTGCTGAGTCTTGCACGTTTCTGGTGTTTGTGCAGCTGGTTTTGCCTACCAGCTTTATCCCACAGCTGAGTACAGAGGTGCATGCATGTAACATCTCCTTTTGCTGACATTATTAAAATCCGAAGTATAAACCTATTGATAAATAATTTGAACTTGGTGTAAGTTGATATGCTGATTAGGTACTTCCCTCTTGTACTAAGTGATTTCTATGAAAAATCTGGAATTTTTCTATGATTTTAATTCTATGGATTTAAAAATTATTTTGACACAGTTTTTTCCAAAACAGACTACAATAACACCCAAACCGCTTAAGCCACCCCCCTCTTTGAGGTTTTATTGCCTGGAGATGCAACTTTGCTTTGGTTATACACCAGGTTTGCCATGACCTTGTTGCAGCAAAAAGCAGTAGAGTGTGCTGGTACTATTCATTAAATGCAAGAGGATTAACATCCAGTTTATTTCCTCTAAAACCACAGAACTAACTAAGCCCTAAAGTTTTAGGTTTGTAGAAATGATTTCCTCCTAATGCATGTACTTGCGGGGGGGAGTGGAGCAATTTCAGAATCCTGTTATGTAAAAGAGAGGCAGAGCCCTGTTTTAATCCCAGGGAATTATGTTTAATGGCTTGTTTCATCCTTTATTGGTCTAAAGAATTCCTCAAAAATCAGCTGACCAAAAGTGCCACGGAAGTATTTTTACCTCTGGTGCTGTAACTATTATCTCTCAGTAATTTCACTAATCTTCCTTGCAGTGAGATTAGATTGGAAATGCTTTGGTGCAGGGAGGACTTGTTTGTGGAAACTGCTCGGTACTGTGGGTGCCATCGAGGGGAAGTACCAGTAAGTAGTCAAATGTGGTGTTCCAGGGCTAAGGAATGTATTGAGCGATGTATTGCCTTGGCTAGTTGACAGTGCTTCCTTGGAAGCCGGTGTTTGGAATGTAAACTTCAATGAATTGTGTTTGGCATATAAAAAAAAATACTCATAAGTTTGACAACAAAATTGCTCTGGTTTTCTTTCATAGTGAGTGTTGGTTCCTGTTAAAAAAAAATAAAAAACAACATTTTTTAAACAAAAGTTTTTAAAATAAAAATTGTTGTAACCTAGACTATTCTATGATGGTTCTATGGTTCTGTGGCTTAAGACCTGACATATTCAGATGCCACTTATGCATGTACTTTTTGTTTTACATGGCAATAATATGCCATGTATACAACTAAAATATTTTTAAAATGTATTCCCTGCTAGATGAGGTATGAACTGTGAATGGGTGTGTGCAGCTGGGGGTTAAACCATGCAGAACAGCTGAGGTAATAGCTTGTGCTGTGTCCTTTTACACATTTTGCAGAAGACAAACAGTTATGTCCTTGACAGACTTGGGTGCTATTATTAAATCCTATTTGGTGGTTTATTTACAGGCAGCAGGAAAACAGTTTTACTCAGTCCAGGGCCTGAAGTATTGGTCATGTTGTGGAATTACGGACTACACAACTTGACTCTAAATTGCAGGCTTTCCTCTCTGCCCTACTTACTCAGTCTAAAAAAACCTAATCCTGTGGATTTTATTTCCCTCTCTGTAGGGAAGCAGTGAGTAATTACTTTTCTGTGGTGAAGGTAGAGATGCTGGAAAAGTTTAATTAATGCTCATTAGGAGAAGCTACTAGCACCTAAAGGAATTCATTAGGATGGGACTAGTGATGTCCATCAGAATAGCAAATAAACACAGTGGAGTGAATGTTACTTAGGCTGTACTGTGTGGTATATTTTTCTATTCTGCAAAGTGTTTGAGAATATGTGGGTCCTCCACAGCCAAGGATGTCTTTTAACCTCTTTAAAGTGTTCAAATTCAAGACAAAGTTTGGATTTATAGCATAAATCTCTAAATTTCCTGTCACTTTGTCAATATAGAATTGAGGAACTTAGGAGAAAAGTTACATATGGCGGCTCAGCTGTAAGGGAATGCTTCACTTGCGCTTCGTTTGGGTGGCTGAATGGCCTTGTTCATTTGAATATTTCATGTTAATCTTTCTACCATAGTAAATATCTTGCAGAAGGTGTTGAGAGCATGGGTACAACTTGTTTTGTTCTCCAGGGTGCTTCTGTAGTGGCAACAGGAGTGCAGAAATAACATCACCTGTAAGCTGACGTGCAGGTTTGGGTGTCTTGAGTTGGAAAGAACCTTGAACTTCCTTCCCAGAGCAGCTCAGGGAGCTGGTGAGATGCCCTGTGGCCGCAGCTCAGGTTGGCCTTTGGTGTCTCCCCACTGGTGGATGTTGGTGAGATCTGGTGGGTTCAGGGTCTACCCTGGGTTTATTTAAACTTGCGTTTTAAAGCTGAAGCTACAACTATTTGTAAATCAGAGGCATTTTCATTGTTGACACAATGTTCTTAGCACATTTTTTAAAACTTATTTGCACAGCTCTTCATTTCGAACTGTTAGCTGTTTGACTGGAGCTGAGAATTGGAACTCTGTGGATAATGGAAAACTCTGTTACCATGCTATGATTTGCATTGCTTTAATAGATTTTGCAACAGTCAGATTTTAGCACAAATTTCTATAACAAAATACAGGCCAGACAGGTGTGTCTGGTAGGAAGCAGGAGGTTATTTACTTTCTCTGGCCTTTGCAGAGAGAGGGAACCTGGAATGAGCATGAAGACTGCTGTGTAGATGAGCCACTGTTTAAACTGTGGTGTTGGAGACTGCTTAAAATGGAGTTATTTTTATCAGACATTGGCAGCCATTTGGGGGCACTGGAGGACGGCATCTTTGGGGTCTTCGTTAACCCTTTCATCAGTCTGTATTTTACACAAGTGCAGGTAGTGGGTCCACAGGGGAGTTCCAAAGTATTCAGAGCTACCAATTGTTCTCTCAGTGAAAAGTCTACTAAAAATAGGATATTCTTCCATTCAGACATCAAAACCTGACCTGTAATGTGAATTGTCATCTCTAGGAATAGTAAAAAAGCTTTTACATGAGCAAGTTCTTTCTGTGAGCTGTTTCTTACAGTGGGTGAAATGTAGCAAAAGGAAAAAGGACTTGAATCACTTTCTGCTTTAGTGAATTACCTTTGGGTGGCATAAAATTTATTCTGAAATCCTTATTTATTGCCTTTTGGCAAATATATATGATTTTTTTTCTATTTGAACTATGTTCTTAAGAGGTCTGCTGCTCTTATTGTGTGGGGCTGCAAAGATGTTGGATATTAAGGAAATGGCAACAAGAAAAACAGTGTTTTCCAAAAAACACCCAGTTCTTTGACAGAACTTCCTGTGTTATCTAAAGAATTTGAAATTGGGACATGAGAACTAGGTGCTCACTTCCCACTGCAGTGATTTGAAAAGATTCAGCATTCGTTGTTTAAGTTTTAAATGCAGAATGCAAGGCTTTTCTCAAATTCTAAATGCAAAGTGCAAGGCTTTCCGTTTTTAATGAATAAGCGGACATTAAAACAAAATCTGTTTTTTGAAGTAACAGTGTGCATCTGGTTTAAACGCAGGAAATTTGAGCAATGCCTGCAAACTTAGCTGGACCTCAGTGCTGTGGCAAATTACGTTGAGAAGCAGAGGATATTTGTAATTTTGCTATGCAAAGACTATTCTTAACCTGCATGATGGACTTGCACTGGTATTTTTTAGAGTACAAATGGTGTAATTTGCCCTCTCCAGTCAGACCCTTCTGGCACCATAAACCTTCAGGATGCCCACTGTGCTAGGCAAGTGAGGATGTGCAGCATCACACAGCACAGCCTTGGTTTTACCTGATCGCTCTGACAGTGCCTCTGGGAAAGCCCCATTAGTCTCTTAGTAAGAATTTAAACTGGTAGGTAAAGACAAGCTAATCTCTGTTTCATCCCATGATTTATTTGAACAGCAAGATGTCTTTGCTGTTGCTGTAGAGCTAGCAGTGGGGACTTGACAATGAGTTTGGGAATTTAAATGGATTTATTTAGTAACAATCAAGTGCTTGCTATGTGATTGCTGGCTGATTCTGACTCGATATGAAGAGCGAAATTGGGAAAGATCTTGACTACGTTCCAGTCACAGTTTTGTGAGAGGATGCACGTGGTTAGGGTAGGTGCCTGCTGTCAGATTTGCTCGATGTGATTCTTACGTTCATAGGTGCAGGATGGGTTTTCATCACCTAGCTGAATGTTTTATTATGTTGGTCAATTGATATATTTCATATACTGGTATTCAGACAAAAATATAACCTTTTAAAACTCTTACATTCAGGTTCATATGTGTCCTGGAAGTGAGGAGAAAAGGGAGTGTTTTAATCAGAACCATCTAATGTGTGTTACAAGCTCTCTGCTCTAGTGACGGTAGAGCTTTTCAGAGAGATTACTGCAGAACCCATATGGTCAGACAAGGATGATAGAAAAGGAATGATGCAATACGTACAGGAGCAAACTCTGTGCTGTTAGTTTGAGTGTTCCTGTTGGGGTGCGCAGCCATAGCTGCCTTCTGGTTGATTGCAAATTGTGAACAGAAATTGGATTTGTCTTTGCCTTCAAGCTGTCTCTTTATTTGAAGTGCTTTCTTACAAGGATTCAGTTTTTCTGTCAGTCTTGAATTTAGTGAGCTCTTTAAGCAAATATACTCCAGCCTTTGGAGACAGCTCCATACAGATGCTGGCTGGTGAGTTTCCCGAGTGGAATGCACTGCAGTCTGAGAGCTCCGAATGCAGTGAAACTTCTGTTTTTATAACTGAGGACTCTTTGTGGCTCACGACCTAGACAACGTTATTATTTTGCTTGCAACATTCACCTTGTGGCAAACTTTGTTGAGCAAACATTAAGTCATAGAATTGCAGAATTGTTAAAGTTGGAAACGAGCTTTAAGGTCGCCAAGTCCAGCCATCAACCAGCACCACTAAACCCTGTCCTCAAGTGCTAAATCAACATGTTTAAAAAACACCTCCAGGGATGGTGACTCCAGCTGTTCCCTGGGCAGTCTCAATTGAAACTGAAAGCAAGTAGTGCAAGTTAATCACTGAATTTAATGGCTTAACAGACAGACAGTTGTCACAGACATCTGCTGGGGAGCAGTTTGCTGCCCTGGTCTCTAGACTTTGATTCTTGTTCACTGCTGAAATGTTTATTTTTTCATTTATTGTACTTGGAGAACGGCTAGCAGTTATCTTTGAAGCTGGCCATGAGTGGTTGTGCCATTTGTACTCTCACTACAGCCACAGCCTGGCAGGATTTTCACAAATCAGGTGATTTAGGTTTTTGAGGTGTGTCTGTACATGGCTTATGCTGGAAATCATAGCGTGAAAATGAAGGTACTGTGGACTTGTTGCCCATGTTCTTTCTCTCTGCTTCAACTAGTTCTAGTTTATCGTAAAGAGTAGTAGAAGTTTGCTCTGAAGTTAAAAATAATTGGAAATACAGCTGTGGTGTTCCCCATGTAGAATGACCTCTCCATCGGTGAGGAAATACTAATACATGCCAGCTAGAACTGAATCTGCTATACAATTGACCACTGAAAGAGCAAGTTTCCTTTTAATGTTCAATAAATTCTGATTTTGAAAATCAGATTTATCCTTTTAATGAATAGGTTATTTGCCCATTTTTAATCTCCCAGTCTCTTGAATGCAGGTGTTCTGAACACTTTATTGCAGAAGTGTTTCCTGAAAGAAGATCATCATATTGCTGTTAATTGGGGTGGTTAATTGGAGTTGGACTTCACGATCTTTGTTGGTCCCTTCCAGCTCAGGATATTCTATGATTCTGTGAGTTGGTTATTAATCTGAAGGTTTATGTTTTACTAGCTGTTGTTTACCAGCTTCTTTTTCCATATACTGATGTCCTCTGTTGAGACACTTCTGTTGCTAAGTACAGATAGATAAGAAAAAGAAGAAATGCTGAGAAACAGATGTTGCAAGACCAAGTATCCAGCTGTGTGCTAAGGAAATGAATCTCATGGTGATTAGTTAACAATTCCTTTGCAAGCAGAGGCATAGGTAAAACAGTAAACACAGCATGGGGAAATAATAATATTAATTTAGAATAAAAAAGAGAAATTTCTGAACATTAAACAGTGGCAGCATCAGTTCAACCGTCTGTGTTCCTGAAGAGCTGACTGTATTGTAGTAAGTCACACCAAGGTCAGTTGAGCTGTTTTTAGAACTGGTTTTAGGCATGTTTTCCTGCAAACTGGTGATGGGGACATGCATGGATTTTCAGCTTAAATGCTGCATCAGTAATGAGGAGGAGTCTGTCGGCCTCAGCTGGCTGGGTTTGTTAGAAATTCTAGTCACTGTGCCAAATAGTGAGGTGAGCACCTCTGGCAGCTCTTTGAATGAGCTGTGGCTTTCAGTGGGATCCTGCACCACTCCCAGACACGCTTTGGAGCTCACCAGTCAGCACCTCCGGTGCATTTGTGCCAGGCTGGCTGCTGTGACCTGGATTCCTGCAGGGAAGGGCTATGCTGGGATGTGCCAGCACTGCCTGGGCAAGTCCAGCATGCTTGTACTTCACTAGAAAGCAGCTGGATCTCAGAGGCTGTGCAGTTCCTCTCTGCTGGCATCCAGTTCCACATGTGTGCAGTCCTTGGAGAAAGCACTCTTTCATAGTTAATTGAAAATCCTGGGATCCATAACTAAAAATAAACCTTATTAAATGAATAGTGATAAAATAATAGGATATCTTGTGCAAGCAGAAGGAGAAATTCCTTTCATTTTTAATATTATGTGATGATTAACTGAACATGTAGGGAAATGATCTTCCCTTACTTGATTACTTCAACAACAGCCTGTGATAGAGATTGCAAACAGAAGCTTCCCTGCAAAACTGGATTATGATAGAGTTGGAGTTCATGCAGTGACACCAGAGGGTGTCATGCCAGGGTGTGACAGGTCAACGTGGATCAACATCGCTGCTCTTTCTGGGATGCTGTGTGCTGTGCTACACACTGGTGTGCCCCTAGTCCTTGGGTGTTGCAGCAGACTGAGTAAAGCATCCCTCGGTGTAGAATTGCTGTGTGAACTGTGTGAGTCAGGCACTGACGTTAGTCATGGCTGGTGCACATCTGGAGTTCCAGTGATTTCACTGACTGCCCATGTTGTGCAGTGAGCACTGTGGAGGGACTTTTTTCCTATTAAACAGTGAGATGTCTCTAATCAATACCACTGTGATACAGCACTTCTGTGGGTTTGATTGGAGGAGTGCTGACCTGGCACATAGATCTTGGTGATTCTAGGTTCCTGGGAGTCCTTCGGAGTGTGGTGAGTCACGGCAGTGCAATCTGCAGCCTGAAGCATCTGCTGTCCTTTGGGAATGCTGCAGCCCACCCTCCAGCAGTGCTGGGATTTCCCAGGCTCCTTGAAAAGCCAATTTCAGGGAGCTATAATTCCTTCCTAGACATTGCATAGTCGGAGCAGGAATTGCTCCTTTACCCTTGTGCTCAGGGGATCTCTGTGCTGGTGGGACCTTGGTGGGGTGTGGGTCTCATGGGAAAGTGGCATTGAGGAGCCACTAAAAAGCCCTTGGGTGACATCTCTGTATGGGAATGATCTGTTACAAGAGGCATTACACTTGCAGGCAGTGCAAAGCAGGGATGTTCAGGATGGGGCTGGTATTTAAAAGCCCAATTTGCTGTTATGTAGATCAGTTTATAGGTCCAGCTACGACGATCCATGCGCTGCTGCTCACTGACACAGCTAGAGGACACTTCTGCTGGGAACATTATCTGTTTTCCATGGTGAGTGGTCACCCCAGAGGTTTGTCTGCGCCAGGAGAACAGGCATGCAGCATCTTTGCCGATAGAGTATCTTTGTCAGACTCCAGACTGAAATAGGTTAGTGGGCCTAGAAATTATGCCGAGTGTAATTGCATATCTTGCTTCCTATAACTTGTCTGTGATTTGAATAAATTCTATTCTGATCTGAACACTCAAAAAAAAAAAAAAAAAGGTCTTGGCATGTGAACACATACCCTTCTGTTGGGAAAGCAGTGCCAAGTCCCAAGTAGATTAAATGGCTTGTGTAACAGAGAGCAGCTGCAAGGACATTTTTCTTTGGGGATGCGATTGAAATGTGTCATTCTGGAGAGCTGCACACTGCTTAAGCAATGAGATATGGTATGTTAGACATACGTCACATCTGAAACGTGGTGCACTCCCTTCCAAACCGAAGGATTGGCAGCTTCTGCCAAGCACTATGACAGGTTAACCTGCACAGGTGCCCTGCATGCGGTCCCTTGTTGCGGTGTGACATGGAATAATATTAAATGTCAGTAAGTTTGAATTTGCACATAAGCTGGAGATTTCCAAAGGGAAGCATTAATATTAGAACAGTCTGGGGACTCAAGTAACATTTTGTTCAGTTGGATACGTTAATTGTGCTTTCCAGACCCAATGGGTTTGTTTGCTGTCTCAGTAAAGCATTTTCTCTAGTGTGAATAAATTAAAACCTCACATTGTAAATTTCAGGGAATGAATGGAAGATTATTTATAAATTGAG
Organism: Illadopsis cleaveri; assembly: GCA_013399915.1. Classification (NCBI taxonomy): domain Eukaryota; kingdom Metazoa; phylum Chordata; class Aves; order Passeriformes; family Timaliidae; genus Illadopsis; species Illadopsis cleaveri. The sequence goes on along the minus strand of VXBB01020115.1, from coordinate 36,892 downwards.
AAAAACAAGCCATAGTTAGCCCCAGGAAAATCATCTCCATTGTTCAGGTTACTTGTCTTTGTTTTGGCGCTCCACTTTTCAATTAAGAGCAGACTAAATTATTTATGTATTATTGTAACCTGTGACAGCTACAGAGGACTCTTATTTCATGGCTGTAAGCGTCTGTATTTGGCTTCACAGTACAAGTGTTTCAGCGACAGATACTACTTACCCAGAACAGCTTCTGCAGTGTACTGAGCTGCACAGTGATTAAAACTCAGCAAGGCCTTGAGTGCATAATTAAGAAGTTTTAATAAAGTGCTATTATTAAAACAATTTTGTGTCTTAATTTTTTATAGCGTATTTGTGTATTACAAGTTCTGATTGTTGTTTTGACCCTTTAGAGTGTTGTAGCATCCTTTTACATGAGCCCATTGGTGTGTTGCCGTAGCAGCTCCATCACTTGACTGGTGGTTTGAGTAGATCATGATCAGGAAATGGCCTCAAGTTACACTGGGGACAGAGTTTGGATTAGGTGTTGGTACTTCTTTTTTCATGGGAGGGATTGTAAAGCTTTGGAACAGGCTGCCCAGGGCAGTGGTGGAGTTACTATCCCTGGAAGCATTCTAAGAAAGGTGTAGATGTGGCTCTTGAGGACATGGTTTAGTGGTGAACATAGTGGGTGCTGGTTGATGGTTGGACTTGATGACCTTAGAGATCTTTTCCAACCTTAACAATTCCAAATTTTATTCTGCTCAGTATATTTGATTCATCTGTTGTTGTGGTGTCAAAAAACCTGTTTCCTCTTATGCTTTACATCCCTTTCTCACTTGGAGAGTCATAATTAGATCTCGCAAACCATGTTTGGTTTTTGTGAAGTGTTTCAAGCTCACAGGCTGGGCTCAGTGATTTTTCCAGGCATCCCTGTAAATCCTTTTCGCTGTCTCAAACCTGACGGTAGCACAGGCTTACAGGTGCAGTTTGTCTGAACTCTTGTTCTTTACCATCACTGTCAACACATCTGATTTGAAATGGAAATCATGGGCCAGTTTACCCCGTTTTTGAAAATACAGCAAATCTTTATAAATAGGCAAAACATTGTTAATCTGTTCAGTGTTTTTCCACTTCTTAAGAAAAAACAGAATTAAAGAGAAGAAAGGAGAGTCTCCATATGTAATAAAAAAGGTCAGACTTACCTTGTGTAAAGTTCTTTTACATTTTTCTTCCCCACTGTTAAATTTAAGGAGATGATTATGTTTACATTTCATTTGAAACCCATTCATTATTTTAAATTACTCGAGTTCTGCTTATATCTCATTCAGTGTCTGATCTTCTATCAGAAACAGCTGCACAGACCTTTGAGCCTTGCTGTTCTCCTGTTTAATAATGGAGTATTAAAATACTTGGCATTATCACAGTAAACCCTGCTCACTGGTAGTTCTCCTGACTGTATTCCCGTGGTTAATGGATTTTTGTGTGCATGCAATGTATTGCTGTAATCAAATCTGATATTGGTGTGTGTGAAGCTGGAGTCTGAAAGTTGGAACTACTTTACTCAAAAGAATTTCCATTTTAAAAATCATTAAGTTTGTAGGCAACTCATTAGGCTATGCAGGTTTTTTTGCTGCCAGTGCAGGGCGTAAAACCAACTTAAAATGTTGCCTTTCTGTGGAAGTTATGCACAGGCTGAGAATGTCTACAGATGTAACAAGATACAGAGAAGAAAAGTAGAGACCCGTGCTGGAACCATGTAAATGAGTCGTATTGCTGCCCTGCACAGAAGTTTCCAAATGCAGCTGTTCTTGATTTCCTACTTTTTCCTTAGTTCCAACGTGGTGCATGAATGACCCTGCCCTCTGATGTGCTGGCGGGGGATGCCCTGCAGAGCCATGGCCATGTCTCAGGAGCAGATGGAAGGGAAGGGGCAGGCATTTGCCTGGAGCTCTGCTGATGCTCTCCCTGCTCAGAATGTGTTCTGGCATGTGAGCGGAGTGCTTGTGCTTTTAGGTGGTTTTAGAAAAAAACTGTTTGGTGTTGGTTGTGCTTGGACCACAGCTGGCCTCCTTGGGTGCACGGGAGTGTCCTCCCACCCTGCCCGTGGATTGCTCTGGAGCTGGCAGGGAAATGAGCTCCAGCTAGGTGGCAAAAGGTTAAAAACATCTTGATTTCACAGTGCTGGATCACAAAACCCCAGAATTCTGTGATCAGGTTGAAAGGGACCTTAAGGAATCATCTAATTATATAGGCAGGGACACCTTCCACTAGACCAGCTTGCTCTACACCCAGTCTAACCTGGCCTTGAACACTTTCAGGGATGGGGCAGCCACCCCTTCTGTGGAAAACCCATGCCAGGGCCTCAGCACCCTCATGGAGAGGAATTCCTTCCCTCTGGCAGTGGGAAGCCATTTGCCCTTGTCCTGCTCTCCAGGCTTATTCTTCACTTCCAAGCTTCAGTGGTTCTGGTATGTCTGTGAACAATGGCAAGTGTGGGATTCTGAAGGTACATGGTGATACTCTGGTTACATTTCTTCTCTGCTTTGCTCCAAGTGAGAAAACAAAATTGCGTGGCAGTACATAATACCTGCACTTTTCACCCTGTGGTGTTCAAACTCCCCTGGGGAGGGGAGTGAGGAGACTTTCGGGGCAGAATTAAGGGGATCAGCAGGAAGGTGCCAGAAGGTGGCGGCAGATCACTGCGGGCTGGGCCGGGACAGCCTAAGGCATCCTTACCATTACTTTATTTTTCTGCTTTCTAATGCACACCATTCTCTGTGTGACTTTCTCTAATTTTTCCTCTGCCCACTGTTTTATTTGACTTTCGTCTGTTTTCCCCAGGCAATCCTGTCAATCTTAAATTCAGCCATCTTGGTCTCAGAGTATAGTCCAGTCTCTAAGCTTTTAGTATTAATATTAACCCCTCAATATCGGCATATCCTTAGTAGCAGCCTTGCCTTTTCTTGTCTTAAAACTGAGTTGATATTTATTGAAAGGGTTTATGAGCTTTTAAAATTTTAAACATGAAGAGGGAAAGATCAGTGAATAAATAAAGTCTGTAATTTTACATCCAGAACAGATTTTCACATATTGCTTGGTTTTTCCAACATGCAGTGCTCTGAAAGTAGGTGATGAAGAGATTCATCTGCTTCGGTGTAATATGAGTGTATTGATCTGCCTAAGTGAAATATGCTGGCCTTGCTGAAGTGCAGATCTGGCCTTGACACGGAGATGGATGGACCATTTTAGCAGCAAAACATTTTTTTTAGTGTTGAGGAACTATATTGTCTACAAAGAATAAAGTAATTTGTAGTAACAAATGGAAAGTACTTTTCTTGCGGGAGATTACCGCATTTGTTTCCATATTCCATGACCTGTTTTGCTCATTACACTGCAGGAAGCAAATCCAAAGCTTTATATGGAACAGTTCATCAGAGTTGCTGTGCATTCTTGGGAAGGGGTTGGGTGGAGAACTGCATTAGCGGGAATTGGCTGTTGCTCGTGTAACTGCTGGACAGCCATGAGGACAGTGCTGAGGTGTTGTCCCAATACTGCAAAATGCTTTTGTGTGTTTGGAAGTAATTTTTAAATAAATGACAGTGTTAAAGCAGGTGAGAAGTTGACTTCATCTGGAGTTCAGGGCTTGTGTTCAGCACAGGATGTGCTGCCTGTTCAGAGAGTGTGCTGGGCTTCTTCTGTCCTTGCTTGAGGGTTTAAGGTGGTTTTGTGTGTGTTTTGGTTATCTGTGGACATCACTGACCTCTAAAGGGCCGATAGGTAATCTTGGTTCCACTTTGAGATACTCATTCTGACATGGTTTTGTTTGGAGGGAAGAGGGTGCAGACTGAAATTCTGTTTGCTGTTGGTGAGTGGTGGTTGCTGAGGTCGTGTTTGAGAGTTGAGAGCAAGGTGTGAAATGCCCTCACCTTGGCTAAAAGGGAAGGGAAAGTATAAAGTTGCCACAACCAAAACATGCAGACAGCTTTGTGGAAGTGACACATGGTTGGGAAAACTTGCTTAGTGGTGGGAGGGTTTTGATGGTTTGGGATTTTTTCCACATTTGACATACATGTAAGTACAGTAATTGGTTGAAGATGTAGGTGAGTGGGCCTGGTATGAGGACTGCTGTGTGGTCTGTGACCTGTTTGAGGTGGTCTCCTTAGCAGCTTTAAGCTCACAGGCTTCGAAGGCTCCTGTCAGAAATGCTTCTGGGGCAGGTTTATGCATTTCATAACCTGTTGGTGATGTAATTTAACAGGAGCAGTTGTCCGATCCAGCCTTTTTCCCTGCTGTTGTGCTACACCACCGTCCATCTGCTGCCGCCCATCTCGTGCTCTAGGTCTGGAGACAAAGGTTGAGTGTTTTCCCTAAAGCCCTGAATGTTCTGCTATAATACATAACTTAGATTTATCAAGGTCACTGAACTGTATTTAATGTGCTTTCTGGGAGGGTGACAGGGTACAAAAGATTGGTTTGTATCCTCCTATCTGAAGGTTGAAGCGGTAATACATGTGCTCAGTTATTTCTCTGCTGAAGGGGCCGTGGTTCTCCAGTGATGTGACAGATTCACTAATGGTACCTGACAGAAGTATTGCAAAGGAGTAATTGTAAAAAACCCCAATTCCCTTCTATTATGCAATGTTTTTAAGAAGGAAATATTTTCTTTTTATAATTTGAAGAGTACAAGTTCCCATGTGACAAAATATTGAACTCAGGTGACTAGTGAGTAGGTGTAAAAATACAGTGAAATACTTTCTTGTGTGTAGAGACTTTAAATTTTGGTAATAGGTTTGTGTTTTAGTAGTTTATATTGATTTTCAAACAATTCCAAAATACTGTCGCTGTCTTGTTCGATAGGTGAGGGGGGGGAATGGTCGTTAATCAGCTCTGCTTAAAATCACTGTGCCAGAAGAAATTCTTCCCTGTGAGGGTGGTGAGGCCCTGGCAGAGGGTGCCCAGAGAAGCTGTGACTGCCCCATCCCTGGCAGCATTCAAGGCCAGGTTGGATGGGGCTTGGAGCAACCTGGGTGAGTGGAAGGTGTTTCTGCCCATGGCAGGCGGTGAAACAAGATGAGATTTAAGGTTTCTTTCTGACACAAACCATTCTGGGATTCTGTGAGGTTGTTGTATTTAAAACAACCCAACTCTTCTAACTGCTTACTTTTTCTAAAGCTTCTATAGCAGTGAATCGCAATTCTTGTTTGTGAGATCCTGCTTTACAAATTATTCTAATTTATTCTTTTTTCTTCTTAAGGAAAAGTCATCAACAAGGATTTGCGCCACTACCTGAGCCTTCAGTTCCAGAAGGGCTCGATAGACCACAAACTCCAGCAAGTGATCAGAGACAATCTCTATTTGAGAACCATCCCTTGTAAGTATGTAAAGATCAGCCTCATTTAATCTGTTCGTGCTAACTCCCACGTCATTTGTGAGCTTGAAATGCCTTCTCTCTTAGTCCAATCTAGAGTTTTACCTTGCAGCGGAGGCTTCTGGCTTTGCTACAATAGTTTCACATCTGAAGTTGCCATGAATTGGTACAGCCAGTATGGACTGAAAACCAGCAAAGACTTCAGAATTCAAAGTTCAGATTGTTTCAGTAGTATCTCTGTGTTGCTCTTCGTAAGTTTGTCAGTAGTTGTTGTTAGAATGACCCTAGCCACCACAACAAATAAATCTTTCTCAGCATGATCATGCAGTGCAAAAACATCCTGGTTTTTCTCAATGTGTTGGGGTTTTTTTCTTTGCAAAGAGCAAACTGAGACCATGAGTGTCAAGTGCACTAGGCAGAGCAGGGCAGCTGGATGGAAGGAGGGTGGGAGGGGGCTTGGGTGCAGAAGGGGTGGCAGTAGCAGAATGCACAGGCAAACTGTTTGCTCATCCTGAGAAGACTGATTAAAAAGGCCTGTCGTGACTGTTTAAATATTCTTTGCACTAATAACTTACTTTGTCAAGTAATGTTTTTGTATCTACAGGAATTCTGCTCTCTTCTCTCTAAGCACACCTGAGAGTTTGTGGCTTTCTTAAACTGCATTTCTCTATTACTAGATTTTATTTACTAGCTTTTGTTAATGCTGCTGCCTTAATGATATATGCCTTTAAAATGCTATTTGGTTGTAGGCAGTAATGAATAGCAATGATTCAGTTCAGTCCTTTCAGGCGAGCTTTAATTAAGCTGTTGTAACTATTGGAGGCCTATTTTCAGAGATGAAACACTTTGAGAACCTCTGCATTAACACAGCAATTTACTGATAAAGTTTACGTACAGTCAGGAGTTGGAACATGGCTGAATTACACTCTGAATTGTGGGTTAAAAAATAAATTTTGTGCCTCGTTATGGATTTGGTGGCCCAAAAATCAAATGTGCTTAGTCATGATGACCTCATTGCCAATTAGACAGTTGGTGCTGGTAGAAATAGGGAAAGATGGAGCACCCTTACAGCTGGGTTAAAATATTAAAGTATTAAAATAAAATATCGCAGCTGTTCCTAGAATCCCAGATTGGAATTGCCTGGCCCAGGTGTTGTCAGCTGCCACGAAAGTTATTTTTGGTTCACTGACCATAAGAAAGTATTCTCTCTTAATTACCACCTCAAGCAACTTCTCTCCTCCTCCCCCAATACCAGAACTGTTGTTCCTGTGTAATGTACTGGCTCAGTTTTTATACATTATTGTTCACTTGCTCAACAGTTGTTTTAACTCTCTACTAGAGTGACATCATCTTTGTATAAAGGCTTGAAAATACATTGTTTTTACTGAACTGTACGGCAGGCAGCATTTGGTAACAGGCAGCACTTAAGTATCTTACAAGAGTGTTTTCTCTGTCTTTGCAGGCACTACAAGGGCTCCCAGAGATGGGGAGGTCCCTGGGGTAGACTATAATTTCATTCCTGTTGAGCAGTTTAAAGCGCTGGAAGAAAGTGGAGCCTTACTAGAAAGTGGAACATATGATGGTATGTAGGTGATGTTTAATGGAATGGAATAAGGACCCAGTACTTGTGTCCAGGAGCTTAGTCCAAGTGTAACTCCTTGTGGTTACCAGTTTTCCTGCTCATTTGATGGTCATGACAGTAGTAGAGAGGGAATTATTTTCATTGTTGCATTTTTGGAAGCATTCTGAAAAGGTTTGTCTATGCCCGGTACAAATTTAAGAGAATTGAGTCAATTTTGTGTAAACCTCAGAGAACAGAGCCATGCTCTTCTCTCAGGTGTGTATCAAAAGGGACAGAAGGCAAGGGAAAATCTGACCCAGCAGGGAAACAAAAGGATTTTCCAATGAGAAGTTGAACAGCACTAGACCGGGTTGTCCAAATCTGTAGGAAAGTTAGGTTTGTTTAATGTGGTGAGGAAAAACGTTGTAATGAAGATGGTGCAAAAAGAAAAGATGTAAAAAGTAGACAATCCTGTGAAAGTCTCTGTGCCTCTTGTTTTCCATATCCCACGCTATCTGTTAATATTGTCCCGTCTGTGGAAATCTCCTAAGCAAATTAGGCTCAACTAGTACTTTTTTTTTAATTCCTGAGCTGCACTTTATCTGGCTCTCCCCTCTCTGAGCCTTGCCCTTGCTTGATATTTGCAGAAGGGTTTTTTTTCTTTCTTACTTTATTTACATGGTCAAAACCATATCCAGGCACCAGAAGGTACCCCAACAGGAATTCTGGGAAGCTTCCTTGCTTTGTGCTCAATTCCCTAATAAAAATCATATGAGCAGTCAGGGGAGAGGTCAGTTGCTGAAATTCTTTTCCAGAGAACAGCAGATGATTCCTTTGTGCTTTAGATTAAAATATTGAAAGAAAAATCTGTTCCTTTTTCTGAAGTAAAAATAATTTTTAGATGAAGCCATATCAACATCTTTGTTTTGCAAGTGTATTGTCAGTAGAAAATTGCAAGTGTTAAAAATCAGTTCCTTGTTAACTGGTTTTATGGAAATAAATAATTTGTTTGTGCACAAAATGAATTTGCTTTTTGACTTCAGTATTTCTGTTACGCTGTTAATTAGTGTGTAGAGTAAGAATAATTGATTTTCACTGTTTTGCTCCTCTAAGGTTGCTCCCTAAGTCTCTTTATGGGGTATTAGTGAATTCCGGGCAAAGTAACAAATCCATCTTTTTCTTTAGAAAACTTACAGCAGGATAAAGTTTTCAGTTAACCTCTTGTTTTCTGACAGCTAGTGCTGCATTGTCAAAAAGTCAATGTGTGAATAAATAGCCTTTGACTGTTGATTGGGTTTTGGTAGCGCTGATTTGGAGGCTTTAAATTTTCACCAAAATATGTTTGCGTGGACACTAAACTGATAACAGCCATTGCCAGTGCCTTCAGCAAGTATCAGTGCTTCAGTGATCCTGGTTTCTGTCTCATTTTCAGGTAATTTTTATGGTACTCCAAAGCCTCCAGCAGAGCCCAGCCCCTTTCAGCCTGATCCAGTGGATCAAGTTCTTTTTGACAATGATTTTGATACTGAATCGCAGAGGAAAAGGACCACATCAGTCAGCAAAATGCAAAGGATGGAAAGTTCTCTCCCTGAAGAGGAGGAAGAGGAGGAAAAGGAAACAGTTAATGGCAGTGGAGGGACAGGTTGGTTGACAAGGGGGGAAATTCCCTGGGGTATTGTATGAATGGATAAGGACTGTACAAATAGCATTCATGCTTCCTTAGTTTTGGTGAAGTGTGAAGACAGTTTCTATTCGGGCTGGTGCTTCTACTTGATTTTGAGATGACCTTTTGAAAAGAACCAGCTGTTCTCCCAGCCAGATGTGCAATTGCATCATAAAATGCACTGTTTGGTCAAGAACATGTGGTGCTGGATATGAGCCAGTTACATGAGAGGGAAGGAAAAAATTGTCCACTCTTCAAATAACAGAATCCTTCACAGGGTAGAATTCATACCCTGCAAATGTTACTGTTGAATTTTGAGGCAATTACTGAATTTGTACACAGGAGATTTTAGGGAAGTGATTGGTTTAAGGGGCAGCGTTGGCTCATGCTGTAAAATTTTCAGATGATTTTGCATAGGGGAACTATCACACAACCTGAAACCACCCGAGGGGGAGTTTGTGGAGGGAAGTAGGGCCAAGTGTCTTGAGGCTGAAGCGGTGTCCAGCAGGACCTTTCTGGGATTGGCAGGATGCCGGTTTCCTTTTGCTGTCATGGTTACTCATCTGGAGGGAGGAAAATTGATGGTGGAGAGGAACTGTCACATTGCATTTGCAGCTGATCCTGTGTATGACTGTTTAGGACAGAGTTACACTGACCAGACCTGACCTAATCTTCTCGTCTTCAGGGCTGGCAACACCAGAGAGGGGCCAATGGTCAGGCTGGTGGTTGGGTGAAGGTTGCAGGCATGATCATGTCACAGAGGATATCACACATAACCTCGGTTCCGAAGGGTGGAGGCTTCTATTTAAAGTTTCCTGCAGGAATTTTTGGGATCTTTTTTTCTAGTTGTTGCTTGTAGGAAGGTGTTGTTTATTTTACTGGCAGTTTGGGTCTTCTCTACATTTCCTTCTGATTCTTTGAGGAATATTAGTAGGATTTTTTGGGTTGTTTTATGGCATTACAAACACTGTTCTCTCTGTAGAAATGGCAACAGAGCGTAGTCAACTTGGATTTCTGCCAGTGTTGATTTTTCAGAGTAGGCTCAGACACATGATACAAGGTTAATTCTGTTTGGCAGGGGAAGAGCAGAGTTCAGTGTTTTCATGTCAGCTTTTCAAAGTTCACAGTTGAAAAAAAAAATGAAAAAATGCACATCACATACAGGGACATCCACTCGTAGCCAGATTAAGAGGGTGGTTCTTTGTGAGAAACAACATAAGCATCTGACAAACACTTTCCCTGAACAACTGCAGAAAACAAAGGAAAACATTCAGATTCTCCTGACTGGATGAAACCTGTTCCCAGCTACAACCAGACAAGCAGCAACATGGACTTCAGAAATTATTTATCGAGGGATGAGACCCTGGAACCACTACCCAAGAACTGGGAAATGGCCTACACGGACACTGGCATGATCTACTTCATCGAGTGAGTAACTCGCTCCTTGGAGGAGAGAAGTGCTGGTGGCTGCAGTCTGGGAAGCTGCTCTTTCACCTCTCTTCTGCTCTTGCTGCTTCTATTTCTTTGTGAAATTTAATATATTCCTACTGTTAAAACCCTTACTCATGGTCCTCAATGTTGCACTCTCCATGCAATTGCCATCGTGCCGGAAAACCTTATAGTTCCACCTGCAAAGTCAGTTTGTTTGTTCTAAGTTTTGTATCTCACAAATACCAAGCTGACTGGGTATTGCTAAGTGAAGTATAAAATGAAAACCGAATTTCTCTTGTTTATTCTTTATTCTCTGCTTGTGTTCCTTGGCTGGGGATGTTTCAAAATACAAATAGCTCAGATGAAAGCCCAGGATAGGAAAGTAGCTCGTGTGTGCACATGTAAAACTGCCTCATTTATGAGTTCTAAGGCAAAAATGGAACAGAAACCTTCTTGAGAGTTAAGAGTGTGAGGAGGCTAAAAATATTTCTTTTCGTATCAGGTAGAAGCAGCTGCTATTCCCACATGAGCTTTTGGGGGCTAGGGAGAGGATCTGTACCTCTAACACTTCCCGTGTGCCCTGGAGAGTCTCCTGTGTGCTGGTGCCTTTCCTTTTTTCGTATTTTATGATGTGACTGAGGCACAAATAAAGATTGTATTATCTGAAGTCTATGGTTTCCTACAATAAATAAATAATACTTGAAGCAAAGTTTCTTCAATGTGAGGGTGTTCTCTCACTGGCATGTGTTCTGCTCCACAGTCACAACACCAAGACAACCACATGGCTTGATCCCCGGCTCTGTAAGAAGGCCAAAGCTCCTGAAGATTGTGAAGATGGAGGTGAGATGTTCGCAATGCATTTGTCACCTGTCACTGATAAATGTATGAGTTTATCCCAGCTGGATGCAATCCATTACTTCTGTGGTAGTAGCTTCTCCCTGGTAGATGTGACTCTGGAACTGGTGGCGTAGTGCTGAGTGCCCCGTTTGGTGGCAATAGGAATTTACATTAGACTGGGAAAATCCATGGTGTATTTTCCCTGGAGTAGCAGAATCTGGCTCAATGGAAGGTTTATCTGCATTCCTGAGCATAATATGAGATGTTTTGTTCAGTAAATGTCATTCTTAAGGAGAAGGGTGCATGTGAGTGATGATCTCACTGGAAACTGTTGTATAGTTGGAATATGGCAGAAGGAGAAGGTCTGTAAGTTACGGAATATTGAAATAACAAAGAAGGTATGACAAAATACATCTTGCTAATGATAACTGTTGCATGTGACATAGTATTTGAATGCAGAAGCTAAGGGAACAATCTGACTGATTTAAATTCCTTCAAGACTTCCAGGACAGTAGCCTCCAGGCAATTCATGCAATCATTTCCTACACAACTGGGCAATTTAGTCTGTTAGGAAAGAGTATCGGGTAGCTCTGTCTCAGCAAATGGCTGACATGTTCCAAAAGCTGAAGCAGGCTCAGAATGACCTGTCATCCTCCAAAATTGCCCAGCCTTACAGCCACGTATCCATAACGAAGCCAGCTTGGAGCCATGGCTGCATACTGCTGCTTATTAAGCATACATGCAGCTCACCACAGGATAAAACGAGCACACTTTAAACAGAGATGCAGGATATCCAAATGAACAATACTTAAATTAATAGACCCACTAGGTCTTTAGTCAGACCCTGTGGAGCAATGCTGGTATTAGTAATGGGTAACATGCTGTCATATGCTAGGGAAGTTCCTGTTGCTGTCAAACTTAGGGCAGCCTCAAACAAGATTGCAGGACAAATTTATCCTTAAAATGTCTGGCTGACTATATTCATTATTCTAATATTTAAATTTCCATGGTCAAGATAACTAGAACAATAAATTTGATAAGCTGACCTCTGTGGTAACTGCTTATTACCTTCAGACAGTCATGAGCTGCTGCCACCCTCTTACCAGATGCTGAATTTGCCATAAAAAGGAGCCTTTTGGATGTAATTTTCAGTATGAACAGGTCTTTAAGTTCATTATATGGTTACAGTGGTATGATTTCATTGAATACAAGGCTCATCATTTAGTGGAAGAAAAAGTAAGAGTTACAGGGCTTCAGATTCCCTGGGACAGGCTGATACCTCTCATCAAGGAAGAAAATGGGACCTGTATTTTCCTCGTATTTTTCATGAGCCTAGGTATTCTTTAATGAGAACTCTTGATATTTGCAGATAGTTTTCCCTTGTAATGGAGAACTTGGTCTTTCTGATTGCAGAACTTCCTTATGGATGGGAGAAAATCGAAGACCCTCAATATGGGACATACTACGTTGAGTAAGTGCTGATTATTGATTTGACATACTTAAAAATTGAGCATGAAATTCTGAAGTGTTTGATATCCAGTAAGCAGAGGTTATAATGCAGTAAAAGGCCAGGTTGGACAGAGCTTGGAGCAGCCTGGTCTAGTGGAAGGTATCTCTGCTCATGGTAGGGGTTGGAACTGGATGGGCTTTAAGGTTTCTTCCAGTCCAGACCATTCTGTGATTCTGTGAAACTGTTAAATATATCCAGGGAAAAACAGTTTTGGGGTCACAAACTCATGGCACAAACTTCTGGTAGCACTGGCATGTGGGAAAATCCACAGTGTGACCTTAAAAACTTAGTGGAGTGCTTTTCATTCGGTGAAGGAAAGCAAGCTGGAACCAAAATAATTTATAGATGGAAATGAGCTGATGTCATTTTTCTTAGCTTAACAAAAACAGAGTCACTTAAGACTGTCACCTGATAACTTTAAAAAAGCAAAAATAACTTGTAGACCATTGCTGTCTCCAAAGAGCCAAGTCAATAACCTCTAAACTGCTGCAAGAGCTCATCTGAATTTCCTTCATGCCGGAGGAAATTAAATCTCTCCTTAGCCATGGAGAAGAAAAATGGTAGAATTGAAAATGTAGCTTTGGAGAACAAGGAAACATTTTTCACTTTGCAAAGCCAAGATATTTGAATTATGCTCATAATTGTTGGTTTTTCCCTCCTCTGCTGTACTTTTCTAACATTTAGTAGAAAAAAGGTGAAGCCTGAGTTTGTAAACACTACAGGTAGATGGGTGAAGAGAAAAAGCAGGTTTGCTCAGTTCTAAACTATTGCAACTCTACCTAGTGAGTAAAAGGAGTAAAATTTTATTTGCGTCAAAGTAACTAAAAACACCGCTGCTGAAAGAACAAGCATTCTTTCAGTGTTGGTTATGAGAGCTTTTTGTTTATTTCTCCAGAGCATTCATCTGACGTAATAAAAGATAATGTTCCTAGATGTATTTTTTGGGGTTGTCTTTTTTGGGAAATAGTCAGAATGTTTTCTGTTGAAATCCTGACCTACCTTTTGTATGCCTGCAGTCATATTAACCAGAAAACTCAGTTTGAAAATCCAGTATTGGAAGCCAAAAGGAAAAAACAGCTAGGACAGACTGATGCTGGCCCTTCCAAATCAGGTATCACTGAATATTGTGGTTTTTGTCACATATATCTTTATCTGCAAGTATGCTTTATAAGAACCCAATTCTGGAATTCCTCAAGGCATCAGCCTTGTCTTTTTGCTAGCCATTACAGTGTTACCCTCCGAGATGTTCAGGGGATTTTGAAGGATTTTTTCATGTTAAAATTTAACCGAGACACTAAGACTGCTTTTAAATCATTTTGGTTGTTCTGAAGATTTGGAATATATGGAGGGTTAAAAGAGCCATCTGGAAGTGCAGGTAAAACCACATCTGGAGTTTTTATGCTTTTGGTCTACTTTAAGCTTGGTATTCAGGGATTAAAATTGGGAATTTGAGGTGGGAGGTTTGCATACAGCTCTGTTGCAGTCTGTTACAAAAGGCTCTTTTCCATTCACTGAATTCAGCTGGAAAATGAGTGTAGCACTTTGCTGTCCATTTGCTTTATCCCTTAAGAATGCTTCAGAAGCTGACCAATAACAAACAAATCATTAATCTTTGTGACACCTTAAAAATAAACAAAAAACTTACTGAAACTAACCCTGGTTTCCTGCCTTCCCGTTTGTATTCCATAATTCCAAAGGACCAGGGGTATCTGTCTTCACTCGAGATCCATCCCAGCTTACTGGAGCACTTATAAGGACAACCCTGAAAAAAAGTACCATGGGATTTGGCTTCACAATCATTGGAGGGGACAGGCCTGACGAGTTTCTCCAGGTGAAGAATGTGTTAAAAGATGGACCCGCTGCACAAGATGGAAGAATTGCTCCAGGTCAAGTATTATTTCCGTAAAGTTCCATTTCCTGGGGTACTTTGGAGAACGCAGCCTGAGGTGCAGGAGGTTGGATGACTCCATCTACATCCTCACTAAATTAAATACTTTCAGATTTGTGAAAGATCTGTGCAGAACAGTGGCTGAAAAAGAAAAGAAGCAACATCCTAGGTAAAGATCAACTTTAAGGGCACTTCTGAAGGTTTCAGTACTTCTGCTTTAGCAAAGACACTTGTCTTCATGTTTATTCATAGAATGGTTTCCCTCTCTGTAAGTAAAGTGAAAATAATGTGTTTGAATCCTGGTCTGTTTTGCCTCGTTGCTGCCAAAAACCATGACACCGATTATTAAAACTGCAAAAAACTCACAGCAGGAATGAGGAAGTGAAGTCCTGTGAGCTGGAGAAGTGAGGAGAGAAGAGGGATGAGGGTTTCTGCAGTCCATGAAGACTTTCACATTTTTTCATTGTTATTACATGTGTAGTTAAGTTGCCTATAACCTTATTATAACCTCTGGTTTGCATATTAGGGGCAAAATGCTTCTTTATGTGTAACATATACTTTTACTCTTCAATTGAGTAAAAGAATTCATACTTTGAATGATAATACTATTTACTTACAAAATGGAACAGTTCCCTGTTTTGTTGCTGATGTGTTGTTTGAACTTGCTTGTATGTGGTTCATCTTCCACCTCTGCAAAAATGAGAACCAGCCTGCAGAACTGTTGGAATGAAAAGATGTGCAGATATTCAGATTGTAGTTCATGGAATAAGAGAGATCCTCTTTTACTGATGCCTGGGCATTAAAGGGATAGGACAGGTCACAGGGCATATTGTAGCAAAGTTTCACATCGAAGTGATGAAAACACAAAACAAGGTTTTGGGATCTGAAACCCACATCGCTTCATTTTGAAAATGTATTCTTAGCCACATGTGGCAGCAGCGTAAGAGCATGGAGCGTGTGTGTGTGCAGTCCTAGCTTAAGTTCAGCCAGTCCTAAAATAAACACAGGGCCAAAAAAATCCGATTTATTCTTCATTGGGTTTAGGATGCTGTGCAGTATGAATTAAAGTAGAAGACATCTGCTTGCTGTAGTGTGCGTGCTCTGTTTCATCTCCCGTGGCTGTACAGTATCATTTTTTAAATCTGCTGCAGATTAAACTTTGTATGTTTAGCACACTACGTCCTGAGATGAAATAGAATAAATGCAAAGAGGAAATCCTTTATGCTTTTTGGCAATATTAGCCATGGGGTAGTATCCCAGACACTAGTTATCAGTTTGAAGACAGCACTGTGATTTCCTCAAGGTAGGCTTTTGCTGAAGGTTTTGCCTCTGTTTTTGACACTGTCGAACCTTCTTTTGTTACAGGTGACGTCATCGTGGACATAAATGGAAGTTGTGTCCTTGGTCATACCCATGCAGATGTTGTCCAGATGTTTCAGCTCATTCCCATCAATCAGTATGTGAACATGACTTTATGTCGTGGGTACCCTCTTCCTGATGACAATGAAGATCCCGTGGTAGATATCGTGACAGCCACGCCTGTCATTAACAGCCCGCCGGTGGCCAAGGGAGATGCTTCCGTGTCCAGTCAAGATTTAGTACCAGGAACAGTTGTGTTGGACCAGAACGGGAAAATGTTGGCCAACGGTCGGCTGAACGGCCCTTCCATGGATTCAGCAGAGCAGAGAGTCTCCTTTGCCTCCTCAGGAGGCTCTCAGCCGGAGCTGGTCACCATCCCTCTGGTCAAAGGGCCTAAAGGCTTTGGGTTTGCCATTGCAGACAGTCCCACAGGCCAGAAGGTGAAGATGATTTTGGACAGCCAGTGGTGCCAAGGCCTACAGAAAGGGGACGTCATCAAGGAGATTTGCCATCAGAATGTGCAGAGCTTGACCCACTTGCAGGTGGTGGAGGTGCTCAAGCAGTTTCCAGTAGGAGCAGAGGTGCCCCTGCTTATCTTAAGAGGAGGTACAGACAAAATTGCAGTTGTCATGTTGGTTATAAGCTTTTTAAAGTCCTGTTTTAGTGTGATACCTAAATTGTGTCCAGTCTTGACAGCTAAGCAGCAGCTCATTATACCTCTGAGCCATTATGTTCTAAGTTTGATTTATAGCCCTGACTATTTAGGCTGAGAGTGTGTTGCTGGGGTTTTGTTTGGGGTTTCAGTTAGGGTTTTTTTTGGGTTTTTTTGCTCAAAAATTATATGGTGATATGTTTATGCACTGTCTCTTCCAAGTCTCTGGGGAGTGCTAAAGCAAACATGTGGTCTCTAGTATAATGCAAAGCATATGATGGACTGAGTTTTGTGAGGTTCTCCAAATGTAATTGTGTCTCTAATGAACAGGAGATTGCAGGAGATGGAAGCATTAGTGAAGGGCTGGGGTTGATCACTGGAAATAGCAGAAAAAATTCTGATTTTTCCTTTGCATATTCATACATCTCCTTGATTGTCCGTTAAAGATCAGAATGCATCTTCTCCTCAAAACCTGTAGTAGACAGTGTGTCTTTCAAGGTAAGCTGAATCTGAACAGATTATGAAGCAGCTCGTGGCTGCTCAGTGTCCCTTCAGGCCTTATTGTAACACTGACTTCAGCCACTGGCATTTGCAAAGATCTCCGGATCTTTTTCTGTATAAATGCTACTATTCCTTTGTCAGCTAAGGAAATAATTAGATTTATTCGTGGCAAGTAAAATTCCTTCAGACAAACTCATAGGTCTCCTTATCCCATGAACTGAGGGATGACTTGGGTGACCAGTTTCTAGCAAAAAGAGAAATAGATATTTTTCATTGTTGTATAGCTTTCAATTCTAATTGAGACTTCTCTAAACTGATGGTTTTGGTCACTTTGCCATTTAAAAGCACAGTGAATCAACCGCTATTATTTTCACCCCAGGAGAAGCTGATTAAATTGCTGTAATGTTGTTGAAACTTCTTGTATCCTGCTATTAAAATAACATTTTATTTTCTTCAGGTCCACCCTCACCTACTAAAGCTGCCAAAGGAGTGAGTATTGCTGATGTATTTAAATTGGTTTCTCACCTGCTTTGTGGTCTTGTTTCCTCTGGATTTTTGTGCCTGTGATAACCTGCAAGACAGTTTACAAAACCAGATCTGCTTGGTAGGCATAAATTCTGTGTCTAAGTAGTTGCCGTCAGAGTACTCATTAAAAGGGCAACAAAATACAGTATCTGTTTTTTTCATTGCTAATTATTCAAGTGAAATGGGATTTCTAAAGGAAGTTTATGATCCTTTGATTCATCTCAGTCCTTGCACAGAATTAATAGACTGGTTAGTGCTCCCTTCTGGAAATGCTTGTCTTTGCATCCATATTTTCAGCACGTCTCTGTGGAGCTATACCTTCCTAGCTCGATACTCATTGCTCTTGGAAGTTACCTGTCGGGACTTATTTAATATATATATTAGCTCAGTAAAGAATCCTTGGTCTAAATAAAACAACTTGTGATTTAATAATGTTGATATTAATGCTTATGTTTATTATGAAGGTTTCTGTTGTAAATTAGGCTGGTTGAACACAGATACTTCTTTAAAAGTGCTTCTTGTACAGAACACATCTGGGCAATTTAGGAAAACCCCATTACCAGAACATAGCTGTAGCTTCTCTTTCTATCTTTATCCTGCTGTTTAAGTGCAACCTTAGTTGTATCCCAGCAATGGGATGACACGAGCACACATGTTCGGCGTGCTCAATAAGATCTTAAGATTCTGTTCCTTGCAAGCATCCAGCTGCCCACACTGAATAAATCAGAGCAGAAATCCCTGCAGTTGGAGGGCCCTGGCCCTGTCAGCATGGGTCCCATGGCGATGTGCTAAAAATAGTTTGGACTTGGGGACTGGCATTCTATTCCAGCACACATACAGGAGCAACAGCCCACAGAGCACTCGATGCTCAGTGGCATTAAGCAGCGTGGCAAAACAATTCACTTAAAAAGGGCAAGTTCTTGTGTTTATAAACATACAAGAAGTGTCAAACTGCTGTATGGCTCTCGGCAGTTTCTTCTGCTCTTGGTGAAAGGGCAGATCTGTGTCCGTTCTCCTCCTGCTGTGGTTCAGGATGCACTGCCATGTGCCAGTTTTCCAGGTTGGGTTTCAGCCCAGAAGTATTTAGAGTCATGTTAGTGCATAATTGATTGGGAATTTAGATGAGAGACCACAAGGATGTTTGGTGTCCTTACCTCATGAGTGTTGCAGCTATCAGATCATGAAAAGGCAAATAGTAAGTTGTTAATACCTCACGCTACCCAGCTGTGTCCTCCTGAACTATATGTATATTGCTCCAGCAAACAGCTCATGCTGGGAGCACCTCTGGTGCTTGTGAGGAGGAGTTTGGCAGAGGACAGGAGGCAGTGCCTGTGGAGCAGCGTGCGCCCAGGCAGGTGCCTGACAAGGATTCGGTGTCTTCTCCAAATGTGATTGGTCCTTTATGCCCCACTTCTTCCCATGTGTTGGTAGCCACCAGCATCTGCCCAGCTTCACTCCTTTCTGAGCGTCACTCACTTCAAACTCTTTCCAAGCCTAGCCTCCCGTAGAAATTCATGTACCAATAAGGAAGACTTCTGTAACTCTGGTCAGACACACCCACTGGAAAAGCTGTAAATTTGTTCCTTTCTTCTTGTGTTTTTCTTCTGCATGGTGTCATTGTCTTTGCACCCACAAGTGTAGTCACGCCTTTATGTAATATGGATTTTGTGTCTGTGGGCTGTTTCAGAAGGACAAGCAGGACAGTTTGGAAGCTGTCAGCGATACCATCCCGCAGCCAATGCCCTTCCCGCCTTCTGCTGTGCGACCAGGCTCTCCTAAACTGGACCCTTCCGAAGTCTACCTGAAGTCCAAGACAATTTATGAGGACAAACGTAAGTACATCATCTTCAACTTGAAATTACTCAATTATGAAGGAATTTTTTCTTTTAGTGTATGTGCGGTAAAACTACGGAGACTTTGTTGCTAAGTTTGTTAACCTGCTGCAGATAAAACATTTCAAGTAATGCATAATTCGAACAACAATCACAAAAACAAAAAGATAAAACATGTTTCAACCATATTTTCAGTAAAACAGTTAATTCCAGAAATAATCTCAAGGATGGTTCTGAAGTAAACTGGAGCAGACCTGCTTATAAAAGTAGTTCTGAGTTGTGTCACAGACTGGCTTTTATCTTGGTGTACTGCACAGATGCAGTTGTGATTTCTGCTTTGAAAATTAATTATGCCATTTTGAAAAGAGAATATCACTGTATTTCTGGTTTCTGTGTTTTGCCACTAGAAAACTCAGAGTGTACCACCAAAGCATAATCCAAGATAGCTCCTTACACGTTTTGAAATACTGGTTTTTTTTCTTAGCTCCAAACACAAGAGATTTAGATGTTTTCCTGAGAAAACAAGAATCAGGCTTTGGTTTCCGGGTGCTTGGAGGGGACGGACCGGATCAGCCTGTAAGTGAAACTGCTCACATTAGCTCATAATGTTGCTGTTGGAATGATCCTACTCTGTCATCCTTATTTCCCATCTTCCCATCCAGGCAGTTCAGTGATGGCAAAATTGATCAGTTCGCTACCTGTGTTTCAGAGATGAGAAATTGGTCCAGATTACCTTAATCTTTTCCCCTCTTTGTGGACTCCAGACTCCAAGGTTCTGTGCCCTTCCCGCTACCGAGCCTGTCCTTGGCTGAAGTTTTTTGTTGGGCTGAGGACACTGGTGGTGTTTCTACAACTGTTGCTGTGTCTCAGAGCCCTCAGAAGGGCCGTGCTGGTGCCCAGCTTTTGCCAATTGTCACCTGATCCCAGTGGTGGCCATGTCACAGGATGTGCCCAGATTCAGTGATTGGTGTGCTGTGCGCAGCAACGCATCCTGGGAAGCAGCTGAGTGGAAGGAAGCAGTTGCTCCTTCTGTCAAAATTTCATTAGGCTGTTCCTGTTCTTGCAGCCCAGTGAAATGAGGTTTGAGATAGTGACACAGCCCTTTTATTCCCTGCTTCTTCAACTGGATTTTTAAGCATGCATTGCATTGGAGGCAGCTGGGCAAACGCCAGCACAGGCACCCCTGCATGGTCTGTTCTCCACGGGCAGGTTTTAGGAGATTCGCCTCTATTTTCAAACATGCATACATTTCTCTCTGGGAAGAAGCACTAAGACTTGTACTGTGTATCAGGGACCTTTCTTTAAGCTCTTAAGTGGAGAGAAAAAGCTTTTGGAATAGATCTGCAAAGATTGTTGTCCGATTACAGTGAAGGAATTCAGTTTTTCCATTCCTAGCTGTGATCCAGTGCTAGCCTTTTTTTTTCTTCCTCTCTCACTAACATGCACTTAAAGTAAAGAGCAAACCCAGAGAATGTTACTTCTGTTGTACTTTATAGCATTTTTGGTGTTTGGTTTCCATAACAGCCATAGCTGTTAAGAAGTGTGGAACTGGTGTCTTGAGTGCTGTGTACTGATGAGCTGCCCACCATCACTTAACCTCCAGCAGCACTACCTGTAGTTTTAGTCTTAATCTCCCATTTAATCAGAAAGTGATTCTAGCATATGAAATAGAGTGTGGTGTTCTTCTCTGTGTTATATTTAGTAGCACTTTTTGAGGTGGAGGTAGGCAGAACTGATGGTTTGAATTCATTATCTAATTACCAAAAAGCTGAGAACTGAAGCAACTTGAAGTGTGGAACTGTCTATAAGCAACTTTTCAGAAATAAACTTGAATTAGTTCAAAAGCTTTTATTTCTTCGCCAATCATTCTGCCTCAGTTTTGGTAAAAAAAATAAAGTAGAGCGAATGTCAGAGGCTTTTGTGTCATTAATGTCTAGAAAATCGTATATATAGTAAGTACATGGCGTGTGCTCATTTCAAAAGCTGAACTTTTTAATAAACTGACAGACATGCTCAAGAGACCAGAACTGACAAAAATACAGGTTAAAGATTTTTGAAGTATTCAGTGAATGTTTTGAGACTCCAGATTGTCTCCACTAGATCAGCTTACACAGAGTACACTTGCTGGCTGCATTTCTGCTAGAGCTGGACAGTGAGGTAATCTTTAAAAGAGTCTTCCAAAAAGACCTCATCTGCACAGATTCACCTGGACTCTAACCACTGTGTGTTCTGATGAATTCATGTTCCTGTTCAAACCCCTGGACTCTGCTCACAGATTTATATTGGAGCCATAATCCCATTGGGAGCAGCGGAAAAGGATGGGAGGCTGCGTGCAGCGGATGAGCTGATGTGCATCGATGGAGTCCCTGTGAAAGGGAAGTCACACAAGCAAGTTCTGGATTTAATGACCAGTGCCGCACGGAATGGGCAGGTGCTGCTCACTGTCCGGAGGAAGATCTTCTTCAGTGGTAGGTGTCTGCTTGCCCAGACAGAGCGCTTAGGGCTTGTAATCAAATCCACTGAAGCTGCTCTGGAACTTAATTACTGCACTGGGGCTGAGCAGCCTGAGATTGAAGAGGGTCAGCTATAACTCTTAAATGGAGAAAAGGAGAATTTAATAAGCTTAGATCCTGTCGCTCGCTAGCTTGCGCTGCTTGCACAGGTAAGGCTCTGAAAATTACATTGCAGGGATGATTTCTTCAACCTTTTTTGCAGGTGGTAGTTAGAACAGCCATTAGTGCTATGGAAATTGCGTAATAACGCAGTCAGTTTTCTCAACATCTCAGAATGGTTTGGGTTGGAAGGGACCTTTAAAGCTCTTTTTGTCCCACGCCCTGCCATGAGCAGGGGCACCTTCTGTGTGCTGTATTCTCAAGTCTTTTGGCATCAATGTGTAGCAAGATTAACTGTATTCGAACGAGAGCTGTTTCAGGTCAGGATTTTGAGATACTGCAGTTCTAGATCAGCGTCCGGATCAACAGTTTAGAGAAGATTAGTCTGTGACTCCATGAATGACAAAGCTGGGGTGGGATTTACAGTTGACAAGGGCCCCCTGCTCTGATTAGCGACTGCTGTTGCTGCCTCATGCTGGCACTGACAACTCAGCTTCGTGGTTGTGCTGAAGTTGCTTTGTGTGATTGTTCCTTAGTAGTTGTTTGTCCATTTCCTGCAAGGGGAAAAGCAGGTGGAGGAGGAGGAGCCACAGCCTGTCCTGACACAGAACGGCTCTCCCCAGCTGAACCGTGTTGACTTTGCCAACCAACCATGCCCAGAGGTCTACGACGTCCGCCTGCAGCGGAAGGAGAACGAAGGATTTGGCTTCGTCATCCTCACCTCCAAGAACAGACCTCCCCCTGGGGGTAAGTGCCATGTCCTGGTGGCTCTGCCCCTGCCTGGCCTTGCTGCAGCTTCTCCAGGGATATCTCTTCCTGTGCAGTGCTAGTGCGTCCCTCATAGTCAGCTTTCACTCACACTGGCACAGCCCAGCCAGCTGAGTCTTGCTTCATATTTATGCCCTTGTTCACCCAACTGTGACATAAGTGGGGAACAGGGAATTTATATCCCACACAGCCCATACGCAGAGTGTGCGCTTATCACAGGGCAGCATTTTTGGGATGTAGATATTTGTGAGGCCATAGTGATGTTGCATTAATTCATTGGCATTTTAATGGAAGCATAGTTTCAACCTTGACTTTATATTACCTAATCAGGTACAATTTCTCATTTTGGGGATCTGAGAAAGTAGAGTCTACAGTATTTGGTGGAAGGCAATGAAGTTGTTACTGTCACTCAGTGTGTTTGTCTAGAAAGATCATCGAAATGAAAAAGTAGTCTGGTCTGGTGTGGCAGTTGTGAGATATGGACATGGCTCAGGCATAGTTGTCTCTAGTTCTGTATCCGTGCTCATCTCTGGGAGAGGAACTGAAATCAGTTTTTTTTTCCTTTTACTTCTCATAACATTTCTTCTTTTCTCTATTCTGTCTGTTCTGGCCCCATAGCTCTGGCTCTGGAAGAGTCTGTGCAGGGCACATTGTCACTCTGGGATGAACTGAGGGAACCAAGCCAGGAGAGCTGGCAGAAATTTGAGACAATTATTACAAGTGCATGTTCATCTTAGAGACCAGGAAAAGTGGTCAGGTCTGTGCAGAGCTGATGTAGCACCTTACTGGCTTTGCACAGGCTCTCTGCTCAGGTCTTCACCTGACTGAATCAGTCCCTGGCAGATGAAGTTTGGTGTATTTTTTAGGTGTGTTTCAGGGTTAATTTTTGTTTGCAAGTAGGAGGAGCTTGCCTATGCATCCAAATCTCTGCGTTACAGTGGATGGCCATAACTCTCCTGAGCCCACACTGTCTGTCAGGGTCAATGCATGAAATGGAAAACTACATTATATATGGTAAAACCAACTGTTCCGGTGCGCTCTAGGGCAACACGTTGTCACTCATCCCTTTGCAGATGTGACCATTTCCTTCCCATGTTTTCCTTCAGGCACAACACCCTGTATGTGACAAGGCCATGCTGTTGGGTCGGCATGTCCATTCACTCACAATGAACCATTCGTCATTATTTGCAGGTTGGTCCTGTACAAGCAATGCCACCCTTTGGAGCAGGAGAGGAGGGATGAACACTGATCTCTGCTCTGCAGTGACCAGTGACAGGACCAAGGGAATGGCTGGAGCTGTGCCGGAGAGAGTTAGGTTGAATATTAGGAAAAGCTTCTTTCCCCAAAAGGTGGTGGGGTGCTAAACAGGCTCCTTAGGGAAGTAGTCACAGGCCCAAGGCTTCTAGGGCTCAAGGAGTGTTTGGACAACACACTTCAGGCACAGGGTGGGATTTCTTTGGGTTTTGGGTTGTCCACTGCAGTGCCAGGAGCTGATGATCCTTGTGGGTCCCTCCAACTCAGCATATTTTTTTGATTCTGTGACTGGCAATTCTGGGTCTATGTGGTGCTTATCTGATGTGCACATGGTAGGATTCTTGAGGTTGCCCTGTGCAGGGCCAGGAGTTGGACTTTGATCCCTGTGGATCCTTTCCCACTCAGGATATTCCATAATTCTGTGAATACTTACAGTGTTGCCGTGCCTGTTTTTGTTTCTTAGTGATTCCTCACAAGATCGGGCGGGTTATCGAGGGAAGCCCGGCTGACCAGTGTGGGAAGCTGAAGGTGGGCGATAGAATCTCAGCGGTAAACAGCCAGTCCATCGTGGAGCTTTCCCATGACAGCATCGTGCAGCTCATCAAGGATGCAGGCAGCGTGGTGACCCTCACGGTGGTGGCTGAGGAAGGTAAGGAAGGTGCCACCACACTATCAAAGTCGGGTATTTTTCACTGATGAAGTTTATTGGCTTAAGTGGAGTATTTGAAGATGTTTGTAAATTAAGGAGAGTGAATCTTAGAATATCCTGAGTTGGTGGGACCCATGGAGATCATCAACTCCTGGAAGCTGAATAAGTTGGACGGTCATGTGTTTCCTCTGGAGGAGCTGAAGGCAAGTGGGACGGAGAGAGGGAGCTACTACAACAAGGTGGTTGTACCCAAAAAGAAGCTAAAAGTATTAACAACCCAATGAGGAGTGAGAGAAATTCTCATGTGTGAGAAAGTGCTGCTGACATAGAAACGTTCAGACCCTGTATTCTCCAGCCAAAGAGAAATGACCCCTCCCCAGCAGGCTGCAGCAGCCACAGAAGGACGCTTAGTGAGAAAATCTTGTTACCCCAGCTCAGGGCCCGGCTCTTGCTGCTGCACGTGCTGCCAGAACTCTGTTCTCAATGAGGCTGGTGCTGCCAGGATGCTCTGTCCCTGCTCTAAGGCCACAGGGATTTCTGCTTTTCAAATCTCTCCGTTTAAACCCTGAGTTTTTGCTTTCTCGTTCCTTAAAACATGCAAATTCCCTAATGCTGCATCCCTGCAGCAGAAACATGCTGCAGTTCTGCCTGCCAAAGCTCTCCTTTGGAAAAGGGTCACATCCCACCACATGGGAAGAAAACCTTGACAGGGTTTTCCTGCCAGTCTTGCACCTGCAAAACCTGCTGTGTCACCTGAGCAGCAAAAGGAGTTCTAGGGACTGCAAAGTCCCAACTTCAGAGACTGTGACTTAATGACAACTCCCATATAACACTGCATGCGCTGTGGTATTGTTTCTAAACAAAAAAGGAAATACATAAAATCCAGTAATTTGGAGAGAAAAGCTGTTTTCCCACCCTGCGTTTTTCTTGAACACTGCTTACGGTTTTAATTAAGCTTCCTATCATTATTTTGTCAGAAAGTTGGCTTTCTTCACCTCTTAAGTAAGAAGTACCTAGAGCCAGGCTGTGAATAAAGCCAGCAGATGATTCTCTAATTTCACATTCATTGCAAACATTTAACATGCCATCTCAGCCTGTAACACAGGATTTCAAAGACTTAATGTTCCTTTTTGTTAATGCTTGAAGTAGAGAGACTTCTGTAAGTTATTTTTCTATTAAGTTTTTTTTTTTAATCAAATCTGGTTTATTCCAGTTTGAAGGGACACACTTCAAAGCAGTTGCCATGGGTGATGTTTATAAAGCAACTGAAGTTTGAGTCGGTTGAACTAGATTTGTTTTCTCTGCAGCTTTTAGTCATCAAATCCAGACTGGTATGGGTTAGAAGGACATGAAAGCCCGTTCATTTCATTCTACTCCCTGCTGTGGACAGGAACACCTTCCACTTGTTTTCAAAATAAGTTTTCTGAATATCATATTTCTACCCATTATTTATGCATGACCTTACATGGACTCTGTGGACCTTTCCCACTGCCTCAGTTACAGATTTGGAGCCAATATGCAGAGATAAAACCAGAACCTGGGGAGACTCAACAAAGGGAGGAAAGAACCCCTCAGTAGCAGGTGGTAAAATCAGAGTGAAGATCAGTCAGAAAAAAACCCGTGGCTCAGAGGAGCTGGAGTTGGTGTGTTTCAGATGTAAAGAATTTTGTGACAATGAAGGAGAAAGAAGCAGAACCGGTTCCACTGGAGTGGGAATATATCTCTACTTCAGAATTCCCCATGATGTAGCTGAAGAAATAGAGTTTAGCTCACGGTAGAACCCTGTGTAGTGGGGGAATCCAGCATGGATGTGGGCGAGTCAGGGCTTCAGGCACTCAGGGAGAGAGCTGAGCCTCTCAGGGCTGGTTCACACCCAGGAAAATCCAGGATACAGCTCCAAAAACACAAAATGGCCTTTTGCTAGAAGCTATTGTGCCTCAGAAGGCAGGAACCCTGATAGAGTTTGCTGTTCCCCAGCTTTGTCCTTTGAGAGTGGCAACAAAACCTCTGCCTGGTCCCCTTCCCTCCCCTCAGGCTTTCAGAGACCTGTGATCTTTGCTTTTCATGGGAATAAATGAATTCCCTTCATGCGCCAGAAGAGATTCTTTAACATTTTTCACAAAAGCAAGAGCCTGTCAGCTTTTGTCATGTATTAGCTGGGAACACACAAGAGGAGGCTGCAGAGAGGGCTGCAGGATTTGTACAAACAGATGGCGTTTTTCTTGCCTATGCTTCTAAATTAAAAATCTGAGGATAAACCAGGAGTAAAAGTTGACATTTTGTCTCTAGAGAAAAACCTCTTTAAGGCATGTCATGGGAACAGCACCAAGCAGTTCTGTGGAGGGCTTGGGAGGTCTCACATACCTAAGAAACTCAGGGTAATATGCTTTAGATTTCCCTTCCCTTAACATTCTTGAGCCCTTTTTGTATTTGAGTGGAATTTGTTTGTTCTTAATTAAGAAGTGCAGTAATGTGCTGCACCTAATGGGGTTGGAACATCTCTAGTTTTGGTGCTGGTAATGTTTGTTTGTTTGTTTGTTTGTTTTTAAACCCTTTCGGGGGGC
>VXBB01020114.1:116507-198806 GCA_013399915.1 Illadopsis cleaveri | reverse complement strand
AGGAGGACTACAAAGATGATCTGGGTGCTGGAGTACATCTCCTTTGAAGACAGGCCAAGAGAGTTGGGGTTGTTCAGCCTGGAGAACAGAAAACTCTGGGGACATCTTGGAGCAGCCTTTCATTATCTAAAAGGGGCTACAAAGAGAACTGGAGAGAGGCATTTTTACAAGGGTATGTAGTGACAAGACAGGGGGGAATGGCTTTAAACTGAAACAGAGTAGGTCTAGATTAGACATTTGGAAGAAAATTGTTACTCAGAGGGTGGTGCGGCGCTAGAACAGGTTGCCCAGAAAAGCTGTGGATGCCCCATCCCTGAAAATGTTCAAGGCCTGGCTGGATGTGGCCCTGATCAGCATGGTCTAGTGGGAGAGGTATCACTGCCAGTGGCAAGGGGGTTGGAACTAGTTGGAATTTTGTCCCTTTCAAACCAAAGCATTCCATGAGATTGGACCTAACTAAAACTTCTCAACTGATTGTTTTATCTCCATTAGTAATTTTTTTTTTTTTTTACCATTTGCCACGAAAACAACTTCTAAAAATTTGTTTGCTCTTATTAAGTGCAAGCTATACAGTGTCACTTGGTCATTTGCTGTAGCTATACCATATTTGTTGTGCTTTGGAACAAGTGTAACAGAAGAAATAATTCCTTAGGACTTTATCCAAAATAGGTCTAGAACAAAGGCAATTCTACTTCAGAAGAATGTCTGATCTCAGTTACATATTGAAAAAAGTCCTAGAACCTTCAGAATATTTTCTAAATAATGTCATTTCAGAGAATGACACAATAACATCACCTCCATGTTTTTAAAAACAGAGGCTAAAGAAGACTATTCACCTTCCTTATTTGTTTTCTTCTTTTAAATTTAATTTGTCATCATCTTGATTAAGAGGTAAAGAAATTTTTGTAAAAAATCTCTACCTTAAAAATCCAGTACTGCACAGTAGTCACAGAAGTGCTTTCAAACCAAGCAAGGGAATGGAATAATTGGGCGTCAAATGGTAAAAATTTCCTTTTTATCATATCCTAGTCACATTGAACTCGATGTCATAACTGCACTGAACTTTGGTTTTATCCTGTGCATGAAGATAAGGACATGCAAAAGTCATTGCAAGGCTGATATAGAAAAAGCTTAGGAACTAATTATCTGATTTTAGAAGAAACTGAATACATAATTTCAGTGAAATAAAAGTCAGAACATGAAACTAATACAATTCAGTATTGGTTTGAGAGAAATATCAGGAGGAAAAGTCTTAATATGTGAAATATTAACAACAGCTGTAAATAAACATTTTAGTGACTGATAAAAATTAAGGTTCAAAGTTTAATAATTGCAGGAGAAAACAGTACAGAAAGATTAAACTATGAATCTATTTTATATTTATTTACTGATTTTTTCAATCACACCTTGAACTGGAAAGATGAAATTCACATTAAGAAAAATACAGTTCTTCTAGCAATGTGGTGATTGGATAGTTTCACTAAAAGTTGATAACTTTGTATGGTGTGGAGAGAATTTTAAAGAAATTTTAAATGTAATTGTAGACAAAACAATGCTGCTAATCTTTGTTAACTCACACATTTGCAAATCCCAAAGACTTGGTTTGTTAAAAAAAGAACCCAAACCACAAACCAAATAAATTTGGTTTGTTAATATCCTGAATTGAGTTTGAACACATATAATTCAACAGAATGACATTTATTTTCACTTCGACATCTCCCATGATATAACTCATTGTGCAACTAAATTATAGTGTCTAATTATGACAGAGTTGGAAGCCAAAGTAATTTGTACCCCAGTTTTTTGTCTTTTCTCTTTAAAACAAGCAAAAAAACTATACAAAAATGAAAAAAATAAAAGCTGTTCAAAGTTCTGTATAAACACATACAAAAGGTATGTTAGTAGTTAACAAGGTAGTTAGAAGTTAACAAGTGGAGACAAATTTCTTTTTTATTTATGGAGCATAACTTAGCTGTAACAGTAGAACTCACTGGC
The DNA here is from genome assembly GCA_013399915.1 of Illadopsis cleaveri. Taxonomy (NCBI): domain Eukaryota; kingdom Metazoa; phylum Chordata; class Aves; order Passeriformes; family Timaliidae; genus Illadopsis; species Illadopsis cleaveri. Next base: position 196,811 of record VXBB01020114.1, on the reverse strand, counting down.
TCCTGTACTACTGGCTGGATACATTTGAATTCTACAGCAGCCTTATCACTGCCTTCATATCAAGAAACTGTTTCACACTAACCAGTGGTTGGTCTGCCCCTTCAGGTTCTCCAGAATTATTTGATTTCTCTCTCTTCCTGGTCACAATCAGGAGCAAACTATATGGGAGAGTGGTGAAAACATTGAGCACCTCCTTCCTGTCTTCAAAACTTAGAAAAAGGGCAGAAAATTATTTAATGCTTAGAAGTCAGAAAGACAGATTCCTAATACAAAAACAAGAGGATAAGACATAAACAAAGTAATATTTTCAATCAAACTTCTTCCATTTTAAACTTGGGTATGAAACTATTTTATGTGATTCTCATTACTCAAAGGAATTTAAACTCTTTCTATAAGGGGAAAATAGGTTATGGAAAGAAGTAGATCTTTTTCATTGGCCATATATTGGTTACAAAATGATATATGCCCAGAGCTAAACATGTCCCACATGGTTGTAAGCAAAAGCTTATATTACTACTTTGAAGTTGAGAGTGTGAGTATCTAAAGCACCTCTGGACCTGCTTCATGCTTCTGAGTTTAAGTAGAATACACCCACATAACTACCAAAAGAAAGAAAGAAAAAAAAGGGTAAGTTGAGCCTTCAATTTTATCATGTAAAATTTAAAATGGTAGATATAAGACATAAAAGGTTGCACCTACAGTATGTTTAAGAGTTTACCATACGTCTTCTAAACTGCAAGTTCAATTAAAAAACTAAGAAGAGATTTGTGAATGCTGAAGATTCAATCCTGAGCCAAAAATATTTTCAACTCATAAACGCATTAAGGACTTTGATGTTAAATATGTGGTGCACTGTGTCACATTTATAATTTAAAGTGGTTACAAGCCTGAAAACTTATTCACATTTTAATTCTTAGGCAGGAGAAAGCATTTTTATGTTGTGTTAGAACTCCTTTGGCATGAGCACAGCTTGTACTGAAACCTACATATAATGAATTCTTTCATCACTGAGTAGCAAATTTTGGAGGCTTATAATAAAGATTGTGAAACAGAAGAATATACTGAGTAATTAGTTTTTGAATTAAGGATAATCTGAAAAGCAGGCAACAAAGTTGTCGGATTTGATTACACGTGACACTATTTTATCTCCTACAATTTGATTTCTGATACAGAAGTGAATACTTGTGTTTTGGATGAATGAAGAAATAGTACTGTCCATCCCATGAGAAAAGCATTGCTATCAAGAAAGGATAAAAGAGTAATGTATCTGTGAAATGCAATTACAACAATTCTGTAGGAATTTCAATACTGTGGTATTAGAGCTTTGATGATATAAAGTTATTTTTATGTCTCCTACCTTTTTTTTTTAAGTCCATTCATGCAGTTTTTGTAAAGGAATTAATTATTAACTAATTTTATTTCTATTAGAGCTCAAAATTGAATTTGAAGAGCTGAAACAGAAATAAAAGATCTAGGTTTGGTTATACATATCGTGAGACTTGTTTCATGGCACGATTTTAGAGTCGCAAAATTGAGCTAATGAGGAAATGTTTCTGCAAATTCCTTTTTGGATTAAATTAACTGCAATCATTTTTTAAGGTCAGATAAGACCATTGTGATCATTGCATCAGACCTCATATCTGAGAAAAGGTAAATGAGTATTCTGAATTAGTTCTGGTTTAAATTTGGGAGCACAGTATAAGAAGTGCTTCCTATTCTGTTTGAAGAGCCATCAGTGAAGAGTCCATCACAGTCTTTTAATATCTGTTATAAGATGTGTGACATTTCTAATATGAATGAAGAAGCTTTTCTCAGTTAATTTTAATTTAAATGTCTATCTACAACTGAGCAAGTTTTCCAGTGGACAGTGATAGTCTCTTTACAGCACAGTTCATTTACCTAACATGAAAAAAGTATTATGATAGAGATGTTTTTAGCTTCCATAGACCATAGAGAATCAAACAAGTTTCATGAGACATAAAGACTATGGAAGCCTGCTGTCAGGGGCACTTAACATTTGCGTTGTGCCTTACAAATATCTGCCGCAGGTTTAGCTGACCTTTACAGAAATTTCAAGACAGTTGGAAAACTTCTATATTTTAGACAAAAATATAGAATTAGACAAAGCTGTCTAATTTGAGATAAATGAAAGAAAGGAATATTGTGTGCACTGAGAAGCATTGTCCTGTTAATCCAACACATTCCATACATTGCATATTGTGCACAAGAGTGAGTAGACCAGATAGTCTTTAATTAAGTCTTAATCTGATACACCCTGGAGGAAGGGCTTAGTAAGAACCTTGACAGGCTCGAGAGGTGAAGGTCCTTAGAGGTTCACTCTGAACCTCATGAAGTTCAAAAAGGCCAAGTACGAGGTCGTGTCCCTGAGCTGGGACAGTCACAAGGACAAATATAGACTGGGCAGAGAATAGATCTACAGCAGCTCTGAGAAGAACTTGGGGAATTTGTGGTCAAAAAGCTCAACAAGACCTGGCAGTGTGATCTCACAGCCCCATACTCTGAGCTGCATCAAAAGCAGTGTGGGCTGCAGGTCAAGGGAGGGGATTCTGCCCCTCTGCTCCTGGTTGTGTCCTTCTACTCACCTGGAGTACCTCATCCAGCCCAACCTGTTGGAGCAAATCTGGAGGAGGCCACCAAGATCACAGGCATGGAGCACCTCAGCTATGAAGAAAGACTAAGAAAATTGGTGCTGTTCAGCCTGGATAAGAGGAAGCTTTGGAGAGTCCTTAGGGCAGCTTTTCAGCACCTAAAGGGGCCTTACAAGAAAACTGGAGAGAGTTCTTCACAAGGACAGGGAGCAATGGCCTTTCGATGAAGAAGGATAGGTTTATGTTAGATATTAGGAAGAAATTCTTTACTGTGAGGGTGGTAATTATGAAACAGATTGCTCTGAGAAATTTGAATGCCTCATCTCTGGAAATGTTCAAAAGCAGGCAAGATGGAGCTATGGGTAACCTGATCTAGTGGAATATGTCCTTGCCCATGGCAGGGAAGTTGAAACTAGATGGCCTTTAAGGTTCATTCCAATTTTAATGATTCTATGATACTATGAATCTGTGACTTTCAGGATTTTCACAGTGGGAATTTTCTTGAGTAAAAAATGCAGAATGTAGTTAGTAACTTCAAAGGTGAACATATACTTGCTTCTATTTATTTTAACAGGGCAGATATCTCTGTTACAGGATGTTTTAATGAGTTGATACATTTCTTATTTCTAACCACCGTGATCACAGTAAGGTTATAACTACTATTAAAGGAAAATAATTAAGAAGAATTATACTATTTTATTAATAGAAAAAAATTGATTACCAGATCTGTTTTGGAATTCCATGGATAGAGGTATGTGTTGGGGTATTTAGTCAGATATGGACTAAACCAGAGAAAGAAAATGTTATGACATTAAAGACACCATATTCTATTTGCATTCATACATATAAACACAAAAAATTTCTTATTCCTGTGCCTGTTGAAATTGATGTCAAATGTTCTTGGAGCTTACTGAGAGGAGGATTATGGTCAATATCTCACCTAATGGAAAGGTGTTAATGAGAAAGAGGCTTAGATCAACTTAACCATTTCAACATAGCAATAAGAAAATTAGTATCAGTGAAAACAATGGTAATTGCATATATATATATTTGTATTTTTATATATATAAAAATTATGTTTGTAAGGAAAAGCTTTTGTGTAATTAAAGCAAAGAATTAGATAAATAATGAATAATTTAAAGAGTGCACATATACTAGGATCACAAAAGGACACTCAGAGTATTCACAGTTAATACATTTTTGGCCTTCCAAGATCATGACAAATGGAGTTGTGCCATATTCTGTTCTTATACTGGTAAATTTAGCTTCTCCTGCCAAACTCTCAACTTTCTTTTAGGCAACACAGGAGCTCATGATAGGAGTTTGGCATTAGATATGTGTTTCACCTATCTCATATTCTTTACTTCCTGCCTTTCTGAGCAATTCTATGCAGCTTCATTTGAGCTTTTGCTTTCAATGCTCATTGACTCTCCACTTCTAAGCTGTTCAAGGTTTTTCTAAGCATAGAGAGTCTGATGAAATTACTCTTTTCCTAGTTAAGGAATTTCAGGTTTTGCCGTGGATTTCATGCTTGGGAAGCTGTTTTTTATTTAAGTGTTAGTTATGATGAGCTGGTATTTAGAACTCTGTCACCTGCAGAGACCTCTCAGAAATCACCTTAGCTGAAGCTCCTAAACTCTTTAGTTCCTAGCAGGTATTTTTGTTCTGGATGAGCTGTCTTGTCTCTGAAACAAATTGTTATGAAAAATCTTTCCTAGAGGAATATATGCTAGATGAAAATTCATCTCTACTAGTGTGATAATTGTAAAAATAATAACAGGTATGTAGGTATACATATGGCTGTTTCTGTAGAATGGTATGACAGGATGACCATCTTACTGATCAGGTACTGAGAAATGTAAGGACTAATAGCTGCACACTTCAGAAAGTGGAAGGAAGGGCATGCTTTAGATTTGGTTCACCGGGAAGAGATGGAATTTGATCTTTACATCCCCTCCTCTTCTAGAAATTTGAGGTAGATTTGTCATTGAGCTCCAGAGCAAATGATCAGTTCATCACCCTATTGCCTCACATCTTCACAGGTTTTAAATGGTCCCAAGTACCCACACTACACAGTTCCACTGTCAGTATTGAGACTCAACTCTTATTTCAGAGACTGTCCATAACCTCCTTGTAAAGCAAGATCTGTGAGTGATACCAGACAATGGAATTATTGTGGGACACCAATATTGATTGCTGTATCTCACCTTGCAGGTAGGGCGTTGTAGCCAAACGTCTTGCTGAATCAGCAGCAATATTCTATCTGAATATACTGAAAGGGTGTTGTGAAGAGCCCTGCTTGAAAGACTGAGCATCAGTCCTGAAAATACCATTTGCCTTCAACCTGAGTTTGTTATTGTTAACTAGATAAAGTTTTGCATGTAAGCATGAGATAATCTTAAAAGATGTTCATCTTGATCAGTTCTTCTCTATTATTGCACCTACAGGCAAGCTGTTTCCTGTCCTTGACAAGGAATTGTTTTCAAGTATTGAAACAGGGCAATTACAAAGTTATGATATATCCAGCACTAACGATCCCGTCTCGCTTGCTATTTTTCCTCAGGCAGACTCTATTGAAAGGAAACAATTCAGTAACAACTGTTTTCTGAAGCAGTGCTGGTAATCAGCTCAAGGCCATCCAGAGTATATTGTCAGAAATATTATCCATTGTACATAATGTGCAACTCCATTCTGGATGTCAGGCTACAAGCAGATCTTTAACAGAAATGACATTGACACAATGCAGAGCTTTGCCTCTAGTCATATGGCATCCCTCCACTTCATAGCAGAGACTAGCTGTTCATATCCAGCTGTCATGCAACAACAGAGCAAAGTAGTGACTGTTGTTACTCTTTGGTGAAATTAGGTGGCTCATGCTTTGCAATGGCTTAAAGTTACAGGTCTGAGGAGACAGCATTTTGTGGCTGTTTTATGGTGCATGTAATTAAAGATTTCACTGGATAAATGGGTTTCCCAAACAAACATGCATTTTCCAGCTTTTTAAATAAGTGAAAGTGAGACATTTTTTGGCATGAGAAACACCTGCTCATGGATGTCAATTACTTTTTTTTCTGCCTTTAAAAAAGAAACTATTCTAAATTGAATAGCCATTTGAATCTAGTATTAATTAATATTTCATTGCTTTACACTGGAGAACACATCAGGAAAAGGGGTTTTTTGTTCATTGACATCTGGTTAAACAAAGCTAAGTGGAACCTTCTGACATTATCAATGGAAAGATCTGAAAGGAAGGCTGTTCTGTGCAGTGGCCTCCTTCATGTATTTCTGCAACTGTTCTGTTCTGGTTTGCTACTAAATAATATAGTTTGAACTTATTATTTTTTATCTTTAGAAACAAGCTGTAGTTAGAGTGTGCATGAGATATATTTTTAATTGGTTTTAGAGCGAACTATAATGCAGTTATTGCAGTTATGTTTACATGACTTCTGAAGCCTTTGTGGAGTAAGCTGACCTTGCCTTATTGAACTGTTAGTGTGGCCACTGACTAGATCAATCCTATAATTCTTTATGAACTCAGCCACAGTAAGTGATCATTTATGTCCAAGAAAATTCAGCTACCACCACCACTTACTGCAGCTCAACCACTAATGAGTCTGTGCCTTTCAGATGAACAGCAGAAGTTCTTAATTTTGTTCTGTAGGTTGTTTTCCTTATTAAAAAAAACAACTACTCAATAAGTATGGAACACAAACGCTCTGATTGCTGCATAGTATAAAGCATGAGGCTCAGGATGTGTTTTGCCTCAACTAGTCTTCCGTGTAGGAGCTTCTGCTTTCCCTTACACCCCAGTTTCTGCCTAATTGTTTAGGTATTGCAACCTTCTCTGCTGGCAGGCTCACCCAAGAAGGCAGCCAAGGTCAAGGGCCCAAGCTTAGCTCCAGTTAATGCTCCTGTTCATAATGCTATCTCCTTCTCACACACAGACACTTGCACATACTGCATTATACAAAACGACATTGTATGCTTACGTTTGATTTCATATTCTGAAATCTTAAAAAGCTTGAATGTATTTTAAGCAGTTAAACATCTAGCACTAATCCTACTAATTAGAATAAACCCAATATAAGATGTAAAAAGCTAGTAGCAATGAAATATTTCATGTAGACTTTAAATGCCATTATATATGGTAGTGGGGGAATAAAACACGCAAATATTTGAATCAGTAAACTAGAAAAAATATAGCAAATTGAAAATCTGTCTGTTAAAAATCCATCATAGTGAATGAAAATTTGACTAAATTGAATTATACTTTGCAAATAATGCAAACAGTTTCTGATCAGGAAAAGAGTTTTGTGCTGCCAGTAAAGTTGACAAATGTAAGGAAATCTGATAAGTTTCACTGAAGTTTTCTCATCTAAGTGAAACATATGTAACATGAAGCAAGACAGTAGGTTTTGGTCTTGCACACAGGGAAGAATAATCCTCCCTCTCCATTTTGGTCGTGCACTACTTATACAGCTTGAATACTGCACTTCCCTGAATTAATTTTCAATGGTTTTACAAATTTGAGTGTTTCTTTAAATACTTTTAATAGTGTTATAATTGGTATGTTTGACCATGAGAATTCAATAGTCTTTTTTGCTACATGTTGTTTTCATCACAGAGTTGATAAATTTATATCACAGTAATTCCTACAGGAAGTTAAATATTTGAGTGTATTTAATTTAATTAAATATTCAGTTTATCTGTCAATATGTCCACTAATTAAAAAACATTGAGCTATTGCAGCATAATGAAAAAACAAAATCAAATATTAAGAAAACAGCATGACAATGAAAATACATTTGTTAAGTCCTTTCATAAACTGGTCCCTATAAAATTAAAATCCCTGGACACTATTAATGTCTGTAATGACAAAAATGCAAATAATGTTGATATAATCTTATAATAATGTAAATCCCCTGGATAAGCCAGGTTGTCAACTCATATTTTTCGGTCTTCAGCAGATGAACTAAATCAGATTTTGTATTTACCTTGCACCAGGTACGGAACTGAGTAAAATAACTGCAGTGCTTTATACTCAATATTAATAGTGAATGGTACATGCAGCATTTGCTTCACATTCAGAGCTTGTAAGGAACCACTAGCTTGACCTGATGTAAGGTGGAATCTGTGTTGTTCATACATTGTCACATTGCTCCTGGTCAGGATTTACACTGCTGTCACTTCCCTGCTTTGGCCATGCACCACGTCAGTGCTCTGCGAAGGCCTGAACAGCAGAACAGATGAAAGGAACCTCTGCTGGCAAACCAGGCCTTTCCTGGTGCATGATTTGTAAGGTTCTCACACTTACCTGTCCTTTAGTTTTGCAAATATAGTAAATTATGAATTTAGAAGCCTTGCCAGAATTCTTTTTCTGCTGCTGCTACAGAAGGTCAAAAGCTTTGGTGATATTGCTCATAGAGCCAAACCATGAAAATTCACTTTTAGGGCAACAAAGAACTTCAAGGAAAATGTTCATTCAAATCCTCCCCTACAATGCCTCCCCTCTAGACATAACAGAAACACTCTTCATGTTCATCAAATAAAAGTCCCAGCTTGGTAGTCCCTTCTGTCGACTCATCTGTGCATTTGCCTCATAGAATACTGAATTTAGACATCACATTTCGCTCAGGGATCAGATCACTGAATATACCTAAATAATGAGTCTTCATTTGACTGCAAACATGCTTATCTGTATAAATTTACCAGTGCTAGATTTCCCTTTTTTTGAGAGAAGCTGAGTGTGAGTGATCTTTCAAGTCAAATATCTGGGTTTAGCAGTAATTCTAGGGGGAAGTATCATTTACAATATAATCAGTAGCTGTTTAAAATCTCATGAGGCTGTCCTTGTACCATACATTGAACAATAGTAATTATATGTTGAATCAAGGATTTTAAAATTTGTTGGCATTTCTCTCCCAATACGTGCTTATCTTGATAAGTTTGCAAAGGGGATAGATAGATAGATAGATAGATGATAGATTTACTAAAATGCCTGAGGAACAGTAAACAATTTAGCACAAAATAAACCATTAATTGCAGATATTGTATGGTTTATAATATTTTTACAGAAAGAATCTGTCAAACTTGGGATAAACAGTAAAGATTCAAGGTTCATTTAAGTCACAATTCTTTATTCTTTGATTTCTGTTTAAAAGGTGGGAAGCACTGCTTTTTTTACTATAGCACTCTGGAATATTTACATGTTACCAGATCCTGCTACAGAATCTCCCAGACCCCAACTCTGCATCAAGATAAACTGGGAGGTGTACCTTTATTACCTTCCTGTTTTGCATCAAATATACAAAAAAGCACCCCATTTGTGTGCATGGACAAAAGCATTTTTGTCATAATCAACAAGACATTGGAGAGGACAGAATGTCATTTCGGTTCTTCTTTGATGGGTGTGTGCTGACTGCCCTGTGTGACCCTAGAATTTCCAAGGCTTCCACACAGGGCTAACAGACCTACAGGAGTCCTTGTTTTGGAAGAGCAGATGGACAGGTCAGATGCCCTAGGCCATCTTACACAGAACTATGTGGTTTAGACAATAGAATCACCTTCAGAGAATCCATAAAGTAAACCACAGTGCCAGCTGAACTGAGGAATAACCCCAGCAGAAAATGCAGAATGTGTGAAGTTCACACTAAGGTTAATGTTAAGAAAAGTGCATTAAGTCTGTATTGAAAATGTGAGAGTTCAAAGTGGAAATGCAGTTTTCATCTAAAGCTGTTAGTATTTGATACAAATACTTCTTTTTTAATTTGACATGCTGTTTGCATGTGTTTCTAAGTCTTGTGTTTCAAAGTCAAACTTAAGTGTACCAGCCTGCTCCACAGTATATGACGTAATACCTAGTTAGTTAAGAGTGATTAAGTTTAACTTAAACTACATTTAACCGTGAGTGCAATCGATAGATAACTATCTACATAGTGATGTACAACATTGTATGTCATTATAAATTATGAAAACTAGCAATTATTAAAACTGGAGATTTACTGTATCATCTTTAGCAGATTTTTTTTTAAAGTTGCCATCCTCAATTTGATTAGAAAAAGCCTAAGCATTAATGTTCTTTTATACCTTTTGTGAATCCTTTATTGAAAACATTGCTCTTGAAATTCTGCCAGGACCATTGGAAGATGAAGGTTCTGAAACATGTAAATAAATATATTATTTCTTCTGTGAGTAAAATATTTTACCTGTAATGTTACAGTCATAGTACTTTGTTCACTTTTAATAAACTATTTTGGGAAACAAATGTTTTTATACTATTACAGGTGCACGTCCAACAACAAAATTCATGGATAATGTAACAGTTCACTAGTGCATCCATTGAGTTAGCTATAAAAACACCTGATTTTTTCTTTTTAGCTCACTTGAAGTCACCATCACAAATCTGTTAAACCCCCATAATCATATAAAGGTATTTTTAGAAATGAAAACCTGAACTTGTGCATATTCAACAGTCATTGTTTCTCAGACATAGAAGTGACTTCTAATGGCCTTTGTCATTCACAGTAATTATCTAGGTTTTTCTGTTAAATCCCAATTCAGAAAAACCTTTTTTTTTAGCACTTCAAACTTCTTAGGTACTCAGTCCTTCCTAGAAACTAAAGATGTATATTTTGAAAATAAACCAATAATCCCCAAATATCCTCTATATTAAAAAATAAACTACTGCATTGTCAACTTTGGAAGGAAACAGTGTTAACCTAAATGGTTTAGCTAGGAATACATAATTTTCCAAAAGCAATAACAAAAAACCTAGTCACATTAATAGGTGTCCTGGAGAAAATTAAATTAGTCTTCATGATTTATTACAAATAAAAAACTCCACCATCTGAAACCAAGATCGTAAGCAAAAAATAGGACAACAAAATGATACAACAAAGAATTTTAAAAAATGAAATTCCCATTATTGGTAGCAATGACTGAAATTATGGACAAGCCCTTTTTGTGTAGCTTATTTGTATAATTCCCTTGAGTATCTCTTTGCAAAAAACATTAATTTGATACCCTTACAGAAGCTTTCTCTGAAAAAAANGTAGCTTATTTGTATAATTCCCTTAATAACATTACATTTTTGTAGGAAGAACTATGGAATAATTTTTTATCAAGTGATTCTTAAATGATGAGTATCTCTTTGCAAAAAACATTAATTTGATACCCTTACAGAAGCTTTCTCTGAAAAAAAGAATCTTGCCACATGCTGAACTCTCTAAATTTGTCTAGCTGTCACCACAACCTCCCATAAATCTATCTGTTCTGAGGTTTCCCTGCAGTGTAAGCATTCTGTTTAGAACTTTTTAAATGAAAGTTCTCACAAGGAACAGTGTCATGTGCAATGCCCTGTAAGGGTCTAATACGTAACACACCAGAAGTGTTCTCACTGACACGACCAGGCATTGTTTGGGGCCTGAAGGGACTCCATTGGCACCATCCTTGTTCACAGCCAGAGAATTAAGTCTGGTTTTCTAAAATGAGCTTGTATTTTTTCTTAGAAAACAAGTAAAATGTTAGGTTTTACTTCAGATGAACCAGCTCACCAGACTCAGGAAGAAATAGTACAATGACTCTAACATGGGAGAATTGAAATGAGCTTGTGAATGATCAGTGAGCTTGTGTGTGCTGTATTTGTTTTTATATCTTTAATCCTTAAAATTTTCAAATCTTTAAGTCCTCAGACATCAATTTTTATATTCAATAGTTCATTTTGAAGTAATGATTCTATTTGAATTTCCTATCTTGAGGTATATTCACTCTGTCTCCAGTGGAATATACTTTTAAACTGGCTTGATTTCTACTGTCAAAGTTCAAAATTAGAAGTAATATCACTTGTATGTCAGCATTTCATAAGCTTATTTTCCATGGTGACATCCCCTCTGAAACTGACATTTCCTGACATTATTTATTGCTTGTTTGTAGTGGGATTTCTGTACTGACAGTAATGACAGCACATTTCTTCCCTTTGGCTAACTAGAAATCTGCATTTTATTCTAGTTGATCAGCATTGGAAAATAAGTACGTACTCATGCAACAATTTTGTTATGTGGAGAGTGGTATGAATCAATTTTTATGCAGATGTTAATTCCTGCATATGAAGGTATTTGCATTTGTTTTTCAAAGCTGCTTTGGAAACTTGAATCAAAATAGAAATATTCAGAGAAGAAATTTTCACACTGGTTAAAATCTTAGCAGCATGGAAGTCAGTGGGAGTTCTGCTTCAGTGGGGCTAAGATTAAATCCTGTTTGCATATAATACAATATAATATTTCTCCTAGCCTTTTCCATAAAGCTGACTAAAAAACAACAGCCTTCTGGCTTTGGCCTGCAAACCAATACTATAGTTACAATCAATTACTTATGTTTATAGTAAATCAGCACTGTTTAGTAAAAATGTGGTTGAGACGTGGGTTTTCTATGCAACATTATTCCTATTGTGGATGAACCTTTTCTTATGACATACACACTAATCATTTGGTTAAGTACCATGCAATTTCACAGCCTCTTCTTTGAAAAACTTGGGACCACACTAAGCAAGAGAGGTAGACAGTAGGGGGCAAGATGCAGTATCTCCCTCCTGTTTTGTGGAGAAAAATCTGGGACCTGGAGAGTGTGTTGCTTACTGGCGTTTGCAGAATTTGTGGCAGGTCTGGAAACTGAATACAGTGCTCTGGTCATGTTCTTTGAAGGTCACTGTCCTCTTGTCTGGCTGCACACAGGTGCAACTCTGGCTTCCACTTGGTCTGGTCTTCTCAATTGATCTTGCTGCTCTCTGGAACGGGCTGAAGGAAGGTTACAGCAAGGTGGGATGTTGGTCTCATCTCCCAGGTAGCAAGTGACAGGACAAGAGGGCAATGCCCTAAGTTGTGCTGGGGGAGGTTTGGACTGCTATTAGGGAACATTTCTTTACTAGAAGAGTTACTAAGTATTGGAACAGGCTGCCCAGGGAGGTGGTTGGGTCACCATCCCTGAAGGTATTAGAAGACATGTAGACATGGCACTTAGGGATATGGTTTAGTGGTGGACCTGGCAGCATTAGTTTGATAATTGGACTCGATGATCTTATGGGTGTTTCCCAACCTAAATGATTCTATGATTCTATAGAAATAGGAATGTAAAGTTAATACTCTTTTACATTTTTACATCAGACTGAAACAGTCCTTTGTTAATTAGGAAAAAACCCACAAGTCGAGAAACCTGTAAAAAAATAGCTTTAACTCTTGTTGACTGCTTTAGACATCAGTGTTACTCAGCACTTTGTATTACTGATTCGAGAATACTTACCACCTCACATGAATACTTTGTGTAATATACATAATCTGAGCGAACCCATTTCAGCCAAAAGAAATGAAGGAAAACATTCCTGAGAAAACAGGTTTTCACAACAGTGATCTTCTTTCATGTGTGTAAATTTTAATGATGTGGAAGATCGAAGGAAGATTTTTCTTCTGTTTTATTTATGAAATAGGCTCTTGAACTTGTTTTCTCCAACTCATAAACACAACTCTTATTTTCTGCAAAGCTTAAGTATCATTTTCCATGCAGCTGTATGGATAACACCAGTGCTTCTGGAGCAAGTCACTTAAGGGCTACTCCACACGATCAAACACTGCAAATAAGGCATGTTTTTATGAAGAAAATTGCTTTAACGGCTGTTTTTTACACTCTATCTATGCAAGTGAGTAAAGAAATCCTTCCTCTTTCTGTATACATAAATGAGGTTTATGTTTTCAAGTGTTAATTGCTGACAATACCAGTTTCAGTGATCACAGGACTGATTGAGGCTAAGAAACATATGAAAGATTTGGGATAAATTTCATTCTACAGGCAGCCTCTCATAAAGAACAAGTAAATGAATTATTTTGTCAAAACTTTTGCTTATCTTATCAACAAAATATGTTCAGAACATCTCAAAATATTTCTAAAGAATAATGACAAATATCTTTCAGAGGAAGGATCATGTATTTTTTCATGTCTGTTATTTGTAGACTAGCTTCAGTGTGTGTCTTCTCTCTTCTAAGCCTTGAATATCTGTCTTCTCTCTGTAAGAATATCCTGTTTTACCCATTTTAGCATGTTTGTTGCAGCTTTGAGTAGGAGGTGCAGTCTATTTTTCATTATTTGTTTTGAAATGCATGTCTTGTTTTCGTGTTGTCTTTAAAATTCCCATGCCCACTTATCTTTAGATGAAAGAGAGCTGTTCATTTATGCAATAAGATATAGGATAAGATGCATTTGGGGAAGATTATTGCACTTTTTGTAAGGTGTACAAGGGCATAAGACTGAAGGTCATTGTTTTCAATAAAGATATTCTGGCTGCTCCAAAGTGATTAAAATAATTCTCTTGAATCTGGAATAGATGCTTTCTTTCTTTTATGAACTGAAATGATATGGGGAAACGTTCATATCCAGTTTTTCCGATGAGTCCCCTCTTTTGTGTGTCTGCATATCCACATTTTCTGAAGTGTAAGATGTCTCTCTCAGACACACCCAATAGGGCATGTCTAGAAAGAACTACATTCCCCAAAGGCATCACTGCTAGGAGTGACAATTTATCAGAAAATATTTGCTTGAAACGTCAGTGTTTTACAGGATCCTGAGTCTGAAGATGTTCTCTGGAGGCAATAGCTTCTTTTCATAGGTCTCTCCTATGGGCTTCAACTCTTCCAAAAGAGTCCTTGGCCCAAGGAGCTTCTAACAGAAATTGAGGTACAAATCACCTGACTATCAATCTGAGGTCTCTCTGAGGTATCTCTAGTAAAGGCAATGAAGTTGGGAAGTAAATATGATGAAAGATGAAAATATTGTTTTATTATATGAAAAGATAGCTAAGTCACACAAATTATTGAAATTCCTCTCAGAGTGCAGTCACTGATTCTATAAATTAATGAATAATTAATCCAAGAAAAATCTACAAACTTTAGAGGAACTTCTCTGGGAGAAATCCAGCATTTAAGTTGACCAACAGCTCTTTGGTTTCCAAACATTATTAAATGTGTCAAAAGAGCCACTTAGATTGTGTCAGTGCCACTGTTTGATGTTTCACTTCTGATGAAGATGAGTCTTATTTTTATATTTAGCCAAAAAGTCCTAAGTGTAAACTGAAGGCAGAAAGAACCTTTTTTCAGGACTAAGTGTAAAAATTAAATGGAGTAAGGATAACATCACAGAACATTTTTTCTTGTTTTAGGGTAAAAATAGGATGTAAGGAATTCCCTCTTTTAAGATACCATTCAACTGGAGTTCTGTAGTTAACAGATCATCTGCAGGCATCATGCTGCATCATCCCTTACTAAGATAGGATTAACATTTACAAGGCTTTAAAAAAAGCTTGATTGTCCATCATTTGGTCCATTTACATTTTATTCTCTTTGCTTTCTGAACCAATTCTTGTTAGTTATTAACTGCCATAACTGTCTGTCAAGTTATATATGGGATTCATTCCTTGCTTTTAAAAATTCTACCTATAGCTTCACTGCCACAAGTATTCCTTCTAAAGCTAAAATAATTTATCCTTTGATTTCTTTTTCCTAGTGCAGGATTCAAATTACTGTGGGTGATTTGTCATTCATAAATGTATTCAATTTACATGAGTTTAAAGCTTGATATTCTAGAAGGTCAAGGTGTTTTGAAACACAGAAGTATGCATTTAGAATGATCAAGAACTATTATGCTATATCCTTCAGGAGACTCCTGGTATGATGTAAGATTCATATGCATTAGGAGACAAGCCCAAATTTAAATGTATTACAGCATGTTAATATGCATCTATATAACAGAAAGTATAATCTACATTAGAATATTTCTTATTTAAAATATGTTACTGAATTTGCTAGTGCAGTTCTTAAATTTTTATTATTATATTCTTTATTATTATAGTTCTTAGACTATTATTTTATACAGTAACAAAATTAAGTATATTGCATTGTCATATTTGCTAGTCGTTCCCATTCAGTCCTCTTCTTTCAAGAAAACAGAATAGATAAAAGTAAAATTATTTTCATAAGTATTTAAGCCAGAATTCTTCTTTGCCTACTCTGCAATATTGAAGTAATTTGATTTTTGAATAATGAACATGTGCATATCCATTCCCTGTTTGCTTGTGTGTCTAAACATATACACATAAATAAATAAATAAATAAATAAATAAATAAATAAATGTTTATATTTATATCTGCAATTAATATTCATTGGTTAACATGATTTGCACTTTGCACTTTGATGAATGTTTTCATCACAAAGTCCACTGAGTTTACAAGGCAAGAGGGCAGTCGGAAGATTTGAATCATAGAGATGAAAATGTAGTAGTTCAGAAAGAACGTGTACAATACATATGAGGATGTCTTTATTATGGAATGCTAATACTTGATTTAACAGTGAGAATATATCTTCAGGTTCCAATTTTAAATGTATGAATGCATGTACCATTTCTGGAAGTTATTTTTTTCTTTTTCTAGTGTATGCGAATTGTTATCAAGTGTAAAAATATCTTCCTCCTCCTTACTACTTAACCTAAATCTGATGAGAAGTACTTTCAATCTCCATAAATCAAAGTCCTTGTTGAGAATCAGGCTACTCTCCTAGTCAAGGGAAATGGGGATTTAGCACTGTTTCTTTATTTATCACTTGGATGCTTAGATTTCTGTCCTACCAGCTCAGATATTAAAACAGATTTGCAAGACTGACAAAAATTGTAAGGCACATTATTAAAGCAAAGGCATTGTTTTATGGCCACAGACTCTAGAGAAGATCTGTATTCATAGTATAGAGTGGAAGAGACTAAAATTTAACTATATTGCTACAAAGGTTGTTCATCTCTCAGTTGAAACTGCGTATGAAACATTTTACTGTAATTTTTACTAATTACTTGGCATTAAAGAGCATATGTTTTAATGACAATAATGATAAGCAAATAGCCATAACCCTCAAGAGGGAACACTGATTAAGAAAATAGGTGACAAACTGTGCAGAAGTTCTGATTAAAATATAATTTAAATGAATATGCAAGTTTCTGTCTATGCAGAGAACCCCTAACATACTGAAGATGTGCATTAATCTGCCCCTTCACACATTTGATTTAGATTACTACTTTACATTTTTAAGTCAACATTTCTATGCTTAAGTAATAATCTCCCTCATAACTTATAAGTAGGCTCAGGAGACCCTTTTGTAAATGTGTAACGTTTTGAAAGAATAGTTTGTTCAAATATTAATGCAATTAACACAATTGTGAGGGCTTTATTTTTTTCTCTCATTTTTGTCTTGTTATATGGTTAGATATCTTCATTTGTCTTTTTGTCAGGAGATGTTTTGTTGTAAAGTCAGCATTTATTTGCACTGTCAATAGCATATCAAATCAACTTTATACTAGCAAAATTTGACCATGTCCTGCTTATGTCATGCACTGTAGGAGGATACTACTCAGACTAGGGCATAAGTGGCTATGGCCTGTGACTTTCAGAAATCACAAGAAAAAGGAAAATATGTTCATTATCCATCTCACTGGGACTGTAACAAAGCTCAGCTAATGAATTTGAAGTATTCTGACAAACATTGCTGATTTATACTTCTTTTATACATCATATTTTTAAGATTGCCTTTTAAGTATACTAACATATCCATCCTGTTCCATAAACCCAGCAGGAGTTTGTGCCATATTTTGTCAAAATGTGCTTTGCCTAGAGTATATATTTTCTGTGGGAAATAGCTCTTCCAGACTGCAAAGACATTATTTAGTAATAATTTAGAGAGATGTGTGGGAAGGTACTATCCCAACCTGCTTGAGGTACTGCTCATTTGCTTTGATCATTTGCCTTTGATCATCTGCAAATTTAGGCTCTGTTACTGGTAACACTCATGGGTTTAATTCTCTTTTAGATAAAGGCTTGTAGCAGTAAGATCTTGAAGAATTTTTTTTCTTTTCATCCAAGACTGAAGGCTCTAATGTTCTTGGATGAGAAGTGCTAGATAAATGCAAAAGATACAGGATCTTTTCCCCTATGAATTCCACTAGAAATTTCCTTCCCTCTACTCCTCTTCCTTCCTCTTAACACTATTAGACAACATCCCCGGGGCTCTTTGCTACCACCACACAGTCTGAGAACATACTTCTCTTGCAATAGCTGTGTGTGTCCATTCACCTAATCCAAAATGTGATTTTCACAAGTCTGCAATTAGGAGACACACATAGGAGGAGGTTACCTAGTGCCAGTTTGGTACTTCCCATAAATTAGCCCTCAGACAGGCACTTGTAAATTGTGCTGAAACTGATTAAAACCACAGATTGTTGTCTGATAGAAATAAAAAAGAGATGATAATGCCTGACATAGCTGAGAAGAAACTATCTGCCACATCTCATCCCAAATTCTCAATAGATTGTTTCAGAGGGTATTTCTGGGAGGGGAAAAAAAAAAAAAAGAAAAGGAAAAAAGCTTTAAGACCATTATGTTTTAGTTTCAAGGTGGTAACATGCAAATACCAAAAGCCCAGAAAGAACTGATATTCTGTTCCAGGTTCATAAAAGAACAATAGGAACACATGTGCTATCACAAACCCTGTGCAGAATAAAGCAGTATGCATCCCTTTCAGGTTCATCAGAGATCATAATGAGGCTTTAAGTCAATTAATCAGGGTTATTTTGGGGTAATTATAAACTTACCACTTTTGTTCCCACTCTACCAGCTGAACAGACACCTGAGTGAAAAAAAAAAAAAAATCCTATTTCTTTGCCTTGCTAAGGAGAAACAAAATAAAACCACCTGCAGAAATGACATATGATGCTTCTGACAATTCCTGGCAATTCTTTTGAAGCTTTATGGTAGGAAGTGTAAGTATATTTTGTCTGTTCTATAACTGTTTGAAAGACAGCCACCACAAGGGAAACCTGACTGGAAAGCAGGTAGTGACTGCTCTTGTTCAAAGTGATCCCTGCTGCTTGTGCCTGGAGAGCCCTACTACAGGTAGGAGGGTTGTCTGCTGACTTCTTTCCTTAACCAAAGTAGAAAATCCAATCCGAAATCCCGAGAAAATGGAAGTAGCAATTAGATCAGAGTGTCTGGTCAAAGCTCTGTCAGTTTGCAACTTGTGCTGCTTCCAAGTCAGAGGAATAAAAGTGGTGAAGCAGTTTGTGTATTTTGGCCGTCACATTCAAACAAACAGGGGTATTTTGGAAGGAGAGGAATGTCAGTTTGAAAGACGATAGTTACAATCATCATCTTAAACAAAATTAGGGTCTACTAATTTTTGAAAGTCTATGGTTTAAACACAAAATTCTGAAATTTGCAGTTCAGAAGTTGTTTTCATTTTAACATATGGATGGGAAGGATGTAAATTCATTAATGGTATAGACTTTCTTCCTAAAGCAAACACCTTTGAAAAATGCTTGATATTACCTTAAATCAGTATGTAAGAAATGTTAATAAGACTAGTGTTCAACAATTTTCTATCTAAATATATCCAAAAGGAGGATGGAAATACGTGGGTACTGTGGTGAGAATAAAGCTAGAAAAATGTCATGATAGTTGTGCCATTGGACCCCAGAAGAATCATGAAAATGGATAGCACAAAACCTCATTCTGACTAATGAAACCATTCTGACCATTACTGACAAAAAAGAAGACTTCTGACACTGAAAAATTCCCAAATGTAGCAAGTGGTTTCTGACAGGCTTTATTTACACAGCAAGAAACATTTAAAAATGCTTGAAAGACTCAGCTTCAGTTGTTAGCCACAGTTTTAGTTCATGTCCCTAATCAGAATTGACAAGTTCTATGAAAGTTGATAACATACCATTAAATAGCACAACTTAAAAGCTTGACAAACAATTTTAGAATTTGGTTGTAAAATGTCAACTCATTCAGTTCCTATTCAATTACTTCATTTAATATTTTTACAAAATATATCACATCTTTGTGTTCTGAATATTAAGGTTTGGCAGATGTAAATATACATGAGTTCTGAGCATATTTGAAACATAAAGGAATGAAATTACTTTTCTCTAGGAAATATCTTGTTTATAGTGGATGTTTATATACGTATCCTAAGTTTTTTGAGTTTGGTAGCACTTGAAATCTACAAACCTTTATTTTGTTTACGGATAGCAAGCTGTTTCTTACATTTTGTTTTATCCTGGTGGCTTAATATCTCCTGTTACAAAGCACATTGTGTCCATCTTCCTCTTGACACACCAAATAAGTATTTTATTCATCATTTGCTGTCCCAAATTCTCTTCTGTGTAAGTTTGAACCATCTAAACTTGCATAAAGTAAAAATGATTATGGTAACTAGAAAACTGAATATTGATTTAGAGATAAATATAGCTACATTTCCTCTAAACTTTTTGGAAATATTAATTGGCATACTGGGAATGATCAATATTATACCTCTTGAATAAGATAGCTGGGAAGAAATATTTGACAGGTTTGTTAGAAGGAGGACAAAATGGCTGTAAAAGCTATATTTCAGGCTATTGACTATTTGGTTATTCTGTGTGTTGATTTTCAAGTGTTCTTCAATTAGAGTTTTTTCAGGAATAAACCTTTGATAGATCATAATTTTAAAGGAAATGGTCTTACTATGGACTTATACTTTATTCACCTTGGACTTAGCCTTTGTTTAATAAGTATGTGTATGTGACTGATGTAATAATGTAAAAGAAATTCATTATTCTATTCAGTTGATCAGTTTTGCTAAAAGGAGTTAGTGGGAGTTAGTATTAGGTGAAAATGATTATTTGGACTTCTGTACGGTATTTTGGATGGTATTTCCATTTCTTAACTGAAGCAAATTAAGGTCTTCAGAGAAGCATCATCCACTCCTTCATTGTAATGGAATAGTCTGTAAGCATTCAAAATTTAGTCATAGAAACTGTTCAATATCAATACAAAATAGCAACAACACCAAAAAATCTAGACACTATTGATATGAGAGGAGGCTTGAAACTTGGGAAATGACCAAGGTAGGGCACTGACAGTTCAGTAGTTGTAATACTTACAGAGTAGCAGAAATCCTCTTGGCACAGGTTTTGAACAGTTTTGGCACTATATAGCTGGAGCACTGAATCAGAAATAGCCATGATGAAGAATGCCATGGAGCATCTTTGCAGGATCTCTGTAAAAATATTCCTGAAAATTAATGGTGCTGGAAATAGTTATCTTGGTGCCTGCTGTTACCCTCAAGCATCAGAATGCTAATGAAGACCACCTCATTGATTGAGTGTATCTTCATGTGAGTTAAGCAGAGACCAAATTCTACCTCTTTACATGATTTCTAAAGTCCCACTTAAGTTTCTTCAGGCTCTGAATTGTGTAAAATAAATATGTATGCAGTGACAGTGAGGGGCATTATTCTCTTATTTGCTGGGAAATGGACCTGTTTACTTGCTGAGTTAAGCAGGATGTGTAGAAAAGGATGTGCTTGTCCTTGTGGCTCATCTGTTGTCCTCTTAACCCTAGAGAAAGTAGGAATATATGAAGGAGAAGGGGAGGGAAAGAGTTTTACCTGCAATCCAGGGAGTCTATGACCCTGTATCACTTGCTGGTGAGACCTTTTTCACTCCTCTGAGCCCCCTGGTAGGTTCAGACAGAGAGAAGTAGATGAAAAGCCAGACGCCTAGCAGTAAAACTGTAAAACACTGTTCTCATTTCAAACATGTGCAAAGCACCAGAGAATTGGGCTTTATTTTAAGGAACTAAAGGACCACTGTGTGAAGGGACTGTGTCTTTAAATCTGATGATAATTATAGACTGGAAATGTAAATTGTATTTCTCAAGCACTTTTTTTTCCATTTCATTTCCATTGTAAATACTTCAAACAATGAAGCCTCATTTAGTGCAGAGAATGTGTGAAATGACATGCAGTATGCTGTGCAGCATCTGTCTACAAGCATCACATTTCATTCACTAGCAGTAAAATAAATAGTGTTTTTTGAATTATATTGGCTGACCATAACCTTCCCCTTCTAGTGAAAAGAAGGCACTATGTGCTAGGCATTGCCCAGCTGCAAGTTTCAGCTTTTAGTTTACCACTGTGCTGATGGAAATAATGTTTAGTTATACTGAAAAATAATATTCAAGCCACATAGTCAGATTACAGAGTAGATCACATGTTAATAATTGCATTATATGCTTCTCTATAAATTTGTGAGTAGGAATATTCTTCAAGAGAGTAAAGGTCATTTGCTTAACAATATTTGCTTTTACAGTAGATTTAACAGCCTATTCTCTCCACTGTATTCTGAAAACACTGGCATGGGGCACAGAGCCTCCTGCACTTAACAGTGTCAAGATTAGCTATTGCAGATGTGGACTAACAGTTACTGCCCAGCAGTGGCTCTTTGGAAATATTTGAGACTGGTGGCTAAGTTTTCAGTGTGCATTGTCATGCATTGGACCCATATCTGAAAACACAACACAGTGAACGTGACTGTGAGCAGTCTTGGCAGGACATGAGATACACACTTGAGTATGATGAAGACATGACAACATTTTTCTTGAACATCACAATGAAACTCATGTGTTGTTCTATGCGAAGCATCTAGATTCTCAAAGTTTCTAACCAATATCTCTGTCCATTTTGTGCACCATTCTCTGTCCAGTCAGCATTATCTCTAGGCAAGTTCATTAACTACGAATGCTGGGTTGAAGACCCAGCAAGAAATAAGGATTTCTTATTGCTTAAATTTTCTTGTTTCTCAAAATACACTTAGGATATATCTCAGGTCTGGCAAGGTATTGCTGAAGCCAAAATCCTTTCCTATGTAGGAGTGAACCCTTTCAAAAAGATTTCAAGGATTTCTAGAGGATCCAGACTGTATGTCTCAATATGCAAACTGAAGAATTAACAGACAATTTCCTGCCTGCTCCTTGGCTCCAGTTAAGCTGAAGAGGACACATGGCACTGAATTCAATAGGGGGGGAAGTCTGAACTTTCATCAATATCAGACTCAACATCAAATAACATCTTATTTGTTGCTGAATGGTCTAAAACATAATTGCAAAGTACTCTTCTAATTCATTATCTTTAAAATTTTGCCTTTAGCATGTTACATTTGGCAGCTTTGTGAAGTGTAAAAAATATAAAATAAGTGGATGTTGTCTGGAGAAGCAGCTACTTTTTTCTAATCCTAAAAAAACCAACAGCTTGTAAGGGTCAATCTTTTAAAGTGTATGCTTCACTGAATGCAATTATTAATCATTTCCCTTCAGGAAAAATATTAAATTAAGTGTTAAAGTACAGATCTAAACGGTGTTAAGTGCCCAGAGCTACTGAGTTCATAGTTTCAGCTATATTTCAGTGTGAGATAATTGACCTTCTACAATGCAAATGTAGAACTGGCACTGACAGATCCAAAATGACTCATCCTGTCTCAGTATTTTATCTCCTTGCATTTGTTTATTTATTTATTTCTGTGTCCATCCTCAGTTGCTATGAAGGTCTCTGTGGGTGTCCTTCAAATTGAGTCCTTAGGTTCCTACATTTTTAGAAAGCACAGTTTTCAGGATGCTTTCCTCTGATAGACACCAAATGATATGGTAAAGGCTTTTTTTTTTTTTTCCTAATGACTTTACTACCTTCTAAGCCAGTTGAATTTATTGAGAAATAAAACTGTGGTTAAGATTATTTTCATAGATAAATGAATTAAATCCTCAAACCGTATCATTCAGGCAAAAAACCAAAAGAGAAAGATAGTAACAGGTTTTTTCTCACAGTGCTTATGGTACTAAAAAAGACCAGTAATATTCATTCTAGTGTTTTATTATTAAAGTGCTTTCTGTAATTACATTTTAATAAGTTGACTGACGTCACTAATTACAGATTATGTCTTTTCTGAAGCAATACCCAATTGCAGATGCCTTCTCAAAGTATCATGCTGATAACATTTAAACCAGAAAAGATACTGCTTGTTTGCTGATCAAAAACAGCAGATATGAAAAGCATTTACAGTTGAAAGGAGACAAGGTTTGTGCAACTGGTAGGATCTAAAGCAGTAGTGTCCATTATATTTACCTTAAAGGTAGTGTCTTTGTATATGTGTATGTATAAATCTGTGTACATAAATGTGTACATAAACACAAATAAATATATATCTACAGCTCTCCAAGTACACATGTATGTGTTTATCTTTGTCCAACTAGTCTGAGAAAGAGAGCTGCTCTGTTACTATCAAAATATGCTAGCATGAATTTGCATTGTTTTGTATCCCTGGCAGCATTTCACAGTGGAAGAAGTGTTGCTGAAAAACAGAGACTTTGAAAAGTGTGATTAGGAAAGAAAGAGTGCTCTGGTGGGAAAGATTATGTTCTGTATGATCAGAGCTTACAGGTTGAATCATTACTCTTTCACAAGACAGATAACTTCAGACAAGTCAGTTATCTTACACAATGGCAGACAAATACTTTATGTGAAAAAATCCTTTTATCCCAGCTTACAAGAAAATTATAAAAATGTCTAATTCTTTTTTCCATGTACAATGTGGTTTGTTTCTGGTCAATTTAAAGGCTTCATTCTAAATATTGGTGTGGATTTTCTACACATAGAAATCTCAAGTATATTCCAGACCAAATTAAAAATATGAAAAACATCTCTTTATCCACAAAAAAAACCACTTTCTATATGCTTTGAAAGGTAGCCACTTGAAGGAACTAAAAACAATTCAGGATCTTTGTTTCTTCAGGTCAGAGTTGATACTTCAAACTCATTTTTGATATCTAGGTCCCAACCATCTTAGTGAAAACAGATTCTTATGTAATTAGTTATACAATACAGAAAGTGGCATCTGAAGGGACCGATCACAGTTATTTACATTGTCTGATGCCACATCTCCTTCCATACAACAGCCTAACAGCAGAAGTCCTGTAATTAATGGGATGTTATTGTCCTGACCTTAAGTCATTGACCTCTCCTGCAGAGAGAGCAGGAGCTTCAACATGTGTCTCTGACATCAAAGATTGGATTGTAGGGCTGTAGAATCTCCTTCTCTGATGTAGTTATTTGATGTAGAAGAGTTCTGACAAATGACCTCCTTTAAGTCAATGACTTGAAATCCCATTTTTCTGTATGTTAGGTGGCTGCACTGATGACTAGCACAGTTGTGTGTTCTGGACTTATTTCTGCTCTCTGGTACTTACTCAGGTCTAGATACAAGGAATCAGTCCAAAGAAATCCAAATCAAATCCAGCAGATTCATATGCGAAATTCCAGTTTTGACAATAGGCATTTACATATCAGGTGATATTCTGCTGAGGAATAATGGTGAACATATACAACCATTTTAGCATTCCTGAATGTTAAATGTGGATAGCCTCCCCAGAAGAATCATAGAACCATAGAATCATAGAACCTGTATTGGCAAAAGCACAATCTACACAAGAGGGCCCAGCACCCTGTTCAGCTGAATCTTGAAATGTCCAATGTTGGAGAATCAACCACTTCTGTGGGGAGATTATTCCAATGGCTGATTGTTCCTACTGTGAAAAATTTTCATCTTGTGTCCATTAAGAGTCTCTTCAGGAGTAACTTACACCCTTTACCACTCATTTTTTCCATGTGACTCCTTGTAAATAGGGAATCTCCCTCTTCTTAGTAGCTACCCCTTAAATACAGAAACATGGTGCTACGGCTTCCCTGAAGTCTTTTTTCAAGGCTAAACAAACCCAGCTTTCTCACCATTTCCTATTCTGGCATGCTTCCTGGTCCTTTGTTATCCTCTGTGGCCCTTTTCTGGACTCTCTCCAGCCTATTCACTTATTTTGGTTTTTTCTTTATGGTGAGGACCAAAACTTAACACAGCATTTGAGGTGTGGCCTGATAAGGGCTGTGCAGGGAGAGATAATGACTTTTCCTCTCTCTGCTGGTGATGCCCTTATTGATGCAGCCCAGCATCCTGTTGGCTTCTTTGTTGCAGCATCACACTGTTCACTCAGATTGTCCACCAGGGTGTCTTCTTTTAACTTCTATCTACCTTTTATTCCCCAGCTGGTGACATAATTTTGAGTTTGTGTTACATGTCTTCAGTAGCTTACTCCATATATACTTCAAACATATTATTATGGATTTGAACCTTGTTGAGGTAACGATACCAACTTTTAAGTGAAGCCTAACCTTCTTTTAGATTTCCAGATATTTTTAGCTGACTATTTCTGTTAGGGCAAATTTAGAACCATGCATTGCCTCATGTCTGCCAAAACTTGTTTATCACCTAAGAAAGCTGTCCTGTACATTACTAAGTGACCCTATGAAGTGACAGTAAAACCATAATCCATTGTTTCAAGACATAATTAGGCTTTCAGCACTTCCATCAGTGCTTTGTGTAGCTGAAAGAGAGACAAACAAATGTTTTTTCATGAAAACTAGTTTTAGTTGCAGATTCATTGCAACTGCTATCTTCAGGCTTTGGCAAACATTTACTTCAATATTCATTCTACTTCTTGCTTTACTCCTACCCTCATTCTCTTTTCTAGGATTTTGCAGAAGACACAGCTTCTGGTGGAAAAGGGGTGCAAGCTCTGAGTGTTGGAGCACATGGCTGTTCCTGAGTACAGTGCTCCAAAATCTCTACCCCTTGAGCAAATGATCAGTTGGAAACTGCACAACACGGCCATTGTACCTGGAATCTCTTCTCCTCAGCTTGTTTTAGCTTCTGGAGTGCATCTGTTTATATTTTTTATACTTTGTTTTATGCTAAGACACTCAAGACATTAATTGTTCTCAGAGAGCAAATCAGAATCTGTCTAAAATACTGGGCTTCTGTCTATTTAAATTTAATTTCTAAAAAATAGAAGTGCAAAATCTGTTATAATGTGTATTTGGAAAGCTCACAGAGGAAGTTAATCCTATTTAATTTTACTCACATACCTCACCTTGAGTTCAGACTCTGTGTCCTTGCCTTGAAAGACCCTCAAAGTTTTGCCCCAAGCTATCTCTCTAACCTTATTCCCTACAGCATTTCTCTTCTTTATGCCACCAACACCTGTCTTCATTTGTCCCCAATCACTCTCTCCAGGCTTTTTTCCATGCCTGTACATTCCAGCTTGCACTTCTTTGCCAAGTCACAGTCTTACTTTCAATAAAGTCCATTAGCCAAAATAAAAGCAATGCATTTCTTTCACCAGATTTAAAGTAAGCAAAGACAAATGAAAAGCCTGGCCAAATCCTGATCTGAAGTAATAAGCCAGTGTCCCATTTCCTTGGGTCAAAACTACTTGCCCAGGAACATGACCAGGCAGATAAAACTACAGGACTTAGGAGATGATCCTTCTCACAAAAAGAAATTAGAGCAGATTTATTTAAAGTCTGCTACATTGCATAGTCAGCATCACACCAGTAAGTAATTTCAGTATTTAAGTGTTTTATGTGGCTGTCTTTTTAATATTATTTCCATGACCCCTACATAAAGGTATCAATGCAGCCTGCTGAAATTGCTATTCAATGAGAACAGTAATTCTCATCTATCTTTAGCAACGTCTCATTAGCACAGAGCTAATGAGGGCTAGATTCTGCCATGAGGAAAGTTGACAAAATTGTAAAAACTTCACCAAGAAATAGAGGAGTTTTATGTGGCCTTAGGTTTAGCGTCCCTTTAAAAGAGACTGGTGAAGCTGGTGTCTGATCTGTGTTTCTCTCTCAATCCAGGAAGCAGTTGGCACTGCTCCTTTTGCTGGAGTTGCTGGGTCCATTTCTGCTCCATATAAGGTTGCCCAGTGCTCATCCACCAGGAATCTAGACATCTTGCAACACTACCTGCTGTAGCTAATATCTGACTCACGTGATCCTATGTCTGATCTAGGTGCTGGAGAGGTGTTTCAATTTGTTTGAGTTCTTCCTGAAATGTAAACTTAATAGAAAGAAAAGGAAGGAACAAAAGTCAATCAAGCAAAAATTCTCTAGCCAGAACTTTTTGAGCTGCTGAATTTGAGATTTTTAGTTGAGATGGGATGTGGTCTCTGTTCGCTTTTTGCCCCTTTCTACTCAGGAAAACACCAGCAGTGGTGACAGAAAGGGCAGATCTCCACATACCTCTACCCCATGGACACAGGCAGGCTGTATTCCACCCACTGCAAATGTTACCAAGGCACACTGCAGGGCTCACAGCCTACTCTTTAAATTTTAATCTTTTTATTAATTATTTACTTATAAAAGGATCATGGCATTTAAAAACATGCTTCACTGAAAAGCCATCCTAAACTTTATTCGTTCTGAGATGTGAAAGTGGAAACATAATGCATAACCTTTAAAAGATTAAAAATTTTTTGTTAGGTTTCGCTCAAGAAGACCCTCTTCCTTGCATCTTAATACTGCAAAGTAGGTTGGCAGAGAAATAGAGAAAGCACTGCACCAGAAAGTTTGTTTCCTAATCCTTTGACAGGCTTTCTGGGTTTTTTTTCTCCAGTGTTCTAGAAAATAGACCAGAAAAAAAGTATCTCAAACAATGTAAGTGCTAAACTTAGCACTGTCAGACAGTAAAAGATCAGAGCTGTGTGTTGTAGTCTGGACCTGGAACTGCTGTCAAAGATTTTCTAACTAATTCTGCTTAACAGCATGAAAAGATTCAAGGGGAAACAGGGTTTTTTTCTGTTTGCTTTTAAAAGTTGTTTAATCTAATGGGCATTAAATCTTTCATTATGAAGTTTCCTTTCAGAATAAAATGTTTATTTTCAACTTGAAAAAAACCACTTTTAATCTTTCAAAAAAATCCCTTGACTTTTCTAGATTTTGATTGCATATGTTATCTTTTAACCATACACAGGAAAGTCTCCTAGGAATTGTAGTGTTGTTTGCCAGTATTCCTTGAGGGATTTACAGGAGTGCTCACGGTTATTCCTGCCTCATCAATTATTTTCCTCACAGATTAAATTTTACTTATCTGTATAAAGATTTCTTCTTTTTATGCTATTATCCATTTTCTCATTTGTCCTTATTTCCCTGGTTCATTAAATGATCATGAAGAAAGCAACAGCTGTGCTGAAAGCAGCAGGGCTAGGGAGAAGAAGTACATTCTTTTCCAGGTTTCTTACTAAAAATGGGAAGTAAGGAGAAAAGAGGCTGTCACAAAAAGAATAAACAGGAATTTTGCATTTCAAAAATGACCTGTTTTATAAAGACCTAACATTATTGTCTGCACATATATAGAAGAATTTTAACAAAAATGACATCACCTTCTGGATTGATTTCAAGGGCATTTAGAAATGCCACACTTCTTTTAATTTCTCCATACTGCTGCTAGAATTTTTTTATGATTATTCAGTCTGGGTCTAGCTGAAGTCAACTGACAAAGAACAATTTCTTCTCAACAAATGGAAGACTTTTCTGCCTTTCAAATATCCAATTCAAATGGTGGCTTGCTAGCAAAGAAATGCATGTTTCAAAGCTTTCAAATGGTGTCTGTAGTCCTGTCAAAATTAACAGAAATGTATAGCTGAAGTGTAAAGGATACTGGATAATGTTTGTTACTCAATGTTTAATCATTACATGCATTCATTTTTTTAGTATTTATGTATAGGGAAAATTTACTTTTCTTCACTATAGGTGGATGCCCTCATTGTTCCAATATCTGCTTGCTGCTTCTTGCTCTGAACCATTCAGAAGACTCTGTCCACGTTCTTAACTTCTACCCCTACCAGGTATTTGTACACATGCATAAGATGCCCGTGATCTGTTATTTCTCCAGGCTGAACAATGCCATCTCTCTCAGCCTCTCTATATTGCTCACATTCTCCAATACCTTCATCATCTTTGTGGCTCTTTGCGGGATTTGTTCCACTATGTCCAAGTTCTGCTTATACCAGGAAGCTCAGGACTGGACTCAGTGACCTCTCTAGTATTGAGGAGAGGCAAAGGGTCACAGTCTCAGCCTCTAGGCAATGTGATACTGTTCCTGATGCAGCCCCGGAGGGGCTGTTTGCCCTCCTTGCCACTAGGGCATGTTGCAGGCTCATTGTCCATTTGGACCACCAGAGCCTTCTCTGCTAAGTTGCTTCCCATCCAGTCAGCGGTTGTGTTTCTTCAGGTTACTGCCATCCCTCTGAATGTCAGTACAACCATGTGGTGCATCAACCATTCCCCTCAGTTTTGTATCATATGCAAACTTACTGAAGGTGCACTCTGTCCTGTGATCCAGGTCATCAGGGAAGATAGTGAAACATATTGCCCCCAGTATCAGCCACTAGAGTACAGCATTAGTGCCTGGGCCTCCTCTGGACTTCATGCTCCTGATCACAACTCTTTGAGCCCAACAGTTTTGTGAGTTTTCAAAACTTGTCTAGCCTGTATTTTGTCAGTTTGTCTAGGAGGATTTTGTGGGATACACTGCTGTAAGCCCTTCTTAGGTCAAGACAAATCAACTCCCTCTCCCGGTATGCACTAACCCAGTCATCTCATTGCAGAAGTGTTTCGGGTCCATACAGGCAATTCCCATTCACCCTCTTGTCGTTCATATGTTTGGACATGGTTTCCTGGATTATTTACTCCATTACTTTTGCAGGGATCAAGATGAGGCTAACGGACCTGTAGCTCTGCCAATTGCATTTCTGCTCTTCCTAAAGACAGGAGTGACATTTGCTGTCTTCCAGTATCAGAGGTCTCCAATATTTGCCATGACTTTTCAAAAATTAATGGAAGTGACACTAAGTGCAATGACACTAAGTATCCCTCTCACCCTTCCTGGGTGCATCCCATCAGCTCATGTGGATTTTACTTTGTTTAAATATTTCCTCAGCAGATTGCCCTCCACTGAGGGTAAGTCTTTGCTGCAGACTTCCCTTCTGTTCTTAGGGACTTGGAACTTCTGAAGTCTTATCTTTGCTTCAGTAGACACTGAAGAAAAGAAGGCCTTGGTGTGTCGGACTTTTCCATGTCCATTGTCAACCTGAACCATCCAGCAGCTTCTGTGTTTTCTCTAGTCTTTTTTTTTTTTTTTTTGCCTCTAGTGTACTTGTAGATGCCACATGATGCTTACCTAATTTTCACTTTCACATTTCTGTCTTTCTTTACTTAAAAATCCCAAAACAAGAAGAAAAAAAAGGGAAAAAAAGAAAAAATAAGTAGTACATATTAAATAACATACAAAATGCTCTAGTGAACCTTCTATTAACTCTTAATTCACTGGCTTTACTGTGGATAATCCCTAATATTTGTTAAAATGTAGTTCGTTGCCCCACTATAATTTAGCACTGCATGCAAAGACTTCATATAGATGTAGAGAGAATTCTGGAATTCCTGAAATAATTTTTAAGTTGTTATACTACACAACCCATTTTTTTTTAAATACTAATGCAAATAAAAGCATTGTATTGTTGTACTGTAAGCACATAATTTGACTTACTAGCATCCAGGATCCCAGATACGGAGTCTCACATAGCTTCTTAAAATAAGAGCTTTGCTGACTCTAGTATAATATGTTGTGTGCTTGGATGGTATAATATAAGCCAACAAATCACACATTTTGATATCTCCAACCAGAACTGTAAGGTTCTTGTTAGAAATATTATGAATTTTACCTCAGACACAGCCTTCACAGTCAGTACCACATTCCATCTCATCAGTCTACTTTTCACATGCCCAACACTCTGTACACCATTTATCCATTCCCATCTTTTACCCATATTTCCTACTCAGTATGGTGTCTCTCTCTTTTCTCATCACCACCTTTTTCCCCTTTTTTTTCTGTGTTAACCCCTCATTTTCAGAGATAACAGCTCAGCTCAAATGGAAATAATTTCTTTCCCTATAGAAAAGTAGCTAGAGAGATAACATAGGATTTCAACAGAAATGTTTACATTTCCATAAAGTTAAAGCAGCTTTATTATCCAATGTTCCATGTGCACAGTCATCAGTAGTCTGATTTCCAAAAGACTCAGCGATATTTTACTTTTTTATGCTTCCCTTGAAATCAAGGGAAGGAGGGTGTTGGAGGGCTCTTTTATGTTACCATTTCCTAGAGTTTTCTCTGCCTATAGAGAGAGAATTTTTCAGTGAAGTATAATGGTGTCAATTCAAATGCAATTTCAGCTGGAAATTTGTCCTTATTGAGAGTAGTTTCACTGGCAAATGGGAAGTTCTGTCTTTTCAGGCCTTTCAGTGATGAAGTTGTTTATGACATAAGCACACAACCTTTTTTTTTTTTTTTCCTTTTAATGGGGAAAAATTTTCTCTGTGGTTGACTAAACTACTGAAATATTTGAGTCACATATTGCTAAAGTTTAATGAAATAGGATATTATTTTCTACTCTGCCTTCTTATACTCCTTCTTGTACCTCATACAACTATGTTGATTGTTAGTGTTTTTTCTTATACACAGTTTGCAATTTATTTTGCACAGAAGTTATTTTCTGCATAAAAAGCAAGAAATGAAAGATGAAGCTTTGTGTCCAGATTATTTGTTCTCAGCAGATGACAGGCTGTTTAGAAGGTTTTCAGGAAATGGATGGTAGAATAGAAACAATTATGTCATTTTTCCTAGAATGACTGAAATTGCAATTACAACACTAAGAAGTTAGGACTGGCTTATGAGCTGGTGTAAATCATTATAAATCCTCCTTAGGATAGTCGAAGCTATGCTAAAGTAAGGGTCTCACCCTTCTGACTGGGTGGCAGCATAATAATGAATTTCTACATCAGGTTGCAGTATTTAAAAAGAAAAAAAAAAAAAGAAATATCAGTTGGCTGAAGAGTTTGAATGGCATTTGAACTAACCAGTACCTTTTAAAAGTCACTATCAAGGTGATGTGCCAAACCAGACTATAACAACCCATTTATAAATTAACTTGAATACACAGAGTGTGCCAGGACCAAATAAATTAATATAAGTCGATACATTTTCACCTTGACATAATGCCACAGGAAGGAAATAAAACAAAGTTAATCTTAAAATTAATTCAGGCCAGCCTACCAATTAATCAAGTGTAACATCAAATAGGCTTTTGGCCTCACACACAGTATCCTGTTTCTTATCTAATTCTAAAAATAAATGTCCAATCACATACCTTCAATATCCAACAAGTGGATTAAAGGCAGATCCTTTAATTTAGATATAGATTGGAAGGCAAGACTCTAGAAGAATGCCCAAGGTACCTGAAGGTCCTCTTTTGTACTCATTTTGCATCTTTTTAGTGCTCTGTTGCAGTAACCTAAAGTCCTTTCCTTTCCCTTTTCACTAATTGCTTCATTCGCTCCTCTGTGTCAGTGTAAAGAATTAGAGCCGGGCCAGATTTCACTGTAAAAGCAAAAAAATTATCTTGCTTCTGAATTCCCCACTTCCAAACTAGGAACCCATTCTTGTGCTTCAGTATCCCTTCTATCCGCTTGCATACTTCAACTCCCCTAAGGCAAAATCCCAACCTAGTTTCTTGTACCTTTTCCCAACCCCTCTGGTACATTTTGTTACATTCCCTTTGCTCCCTTTCCCTCTCTTTCCTTGCAATTACCTTAAACTTCAGAAATTATCTTGTACTTAATATTGTCCTGGGTGATAGCTGAGTTTTTCTGTGAAGGGGGACAGCATCAAGAGGAGGGAGTAAGATGTGAGACACAGGGGTCAAAAGGTGATGCTTAAGCCATCAAAACATGGCTGTTCGTACTGTAAAATCAGAGAGCAGATGCCAACTGGAAATATGAGGAACAAGTACGTTACACATTAGAAGAAATTTTAAAGTGTGAGAAAACTGTATGGATCCATAAAAGTCTTAATTTGTCAGTGTTGAAACACATTCTTCTGAGGTAATATCTTGCTAATTTTTTAGTAGTTAAGACTGTGTTGCTTAGTGCGCATAAGTCATTCCCTTCATCACAGCACCTCAGTTTTGAATGTCTAGTAGAAGCGTGTATTTTTACAGGAAAGAAAAAGTATGAATATTTTACTAAAAATAAGTGAAGATAAACTTTGAACCTGGTTATGCTCTTCACTGTGATGTGTAAGTCTTGTAATATTTCATCATTAAGATACATGTGTGCTGGAATTCCTAACTCTTTCCTGCTCCAAGGCCGAGGGGAATAAAACTCAGGAGACGTTGTTTTTGAAGTCTCACTCTGNGTGCCTGTCAGCACAGAGAGTCCAAAATTCTCAGCATCTAGAGTTCCCACACAGGTGAAGAGTATCACTGCACCTTACTTGATTTTACTAAAGAAAAATACTATTTTAAGAAAATTATTTCAATATCAATAAAGGAAAAAAAAAGTTAAATCATTCATAAAATGTATTCAAAGCTCATTATTTTCTTTTTGCTTTAATGCTGGGCCCTAGATGTTCTGTTATCCTTATTCAGTCTTTCATCTGCTGAATTTTATGAGAGAAACAAGAAAAGAGGCTGTTTAAACCATAACCCTAAAATGAATAAATCAGTTTTACCCAATGCCTTGAGGCTTTATTTTTATAGCTAAAACATCCAACCCTTCAATTTTAAATTTTTTTTCAATTTACCAAGCAATTTACAGAATGCCACAGAATCCAGAAGGCTTTCCAGCTGGCCACCTAAAGAGAAACATAGAGAGGTAACACTTTCTATAAGTACTATCATACCATGTAATATTTTGAAATACTGTTCATATATCAAGAATCTGAAGACAGCGTTGGCCATTGACCAAAAGTGGAAAGGAAAAATGTAAGCTTTATATGTGTGTTCGAGAGGAAATAAACTAAACCCAGAAACAGTTATTTTCTCTACCTAGTAATTATACAAACACATCTTTTATTTATAAACGTGTTCTCTCCTTGACTCCTTGGAGTGCTGCATAAATGCTCAGAACAAAAATGTTGGAAAGAGGCCAGATTGAAAAACAAAATGTCCATCAGAGGTAGAACAAACAAGAGTGGTGTACTTTAAACTAACATTGCTCTTCAATTCAAAAACTGAATTTACACTCAGGAGTGCAGTTCTGCTTTATGGGCCTGCTTGGATTTTCACTGTTTCTTTTGCAACAATCTGTCTCATATTTGATCACAGAAGGCTAATTCTCAGGACCAGGTTATTTTACAAGGTTTATATCAATTTGTTATTAAAGGTAAACTGAGTATAAGTAAATTAGGGGTTGGGGATAAACTATCTAGGGATTCCAGATAGGAAATCTTCACTGTTTTGGGGATTCTTGTTTGTATCTGTGGGGATCACTGTTTTTTTAAGTAGCTGGGAATAAAGGTGAGAAAAGTTGGGAAGGCTGGAGGCAGCTTTCCCACCCACAGTAGAAAACTTACATTCTATGCTACATAAATCATCAAAATCATGAAATTAGTCTGTACATTTTCGTCCATGGCTGATGGCTTAGCTGGTGCTTCATCCACTGCACAAGCCCCTTTCAAGTGAGCTTCTCACCTCAGTGTGTTCCTCCAGGATGCTATTTGGTGTGTTCTGCTCAGGACCATGCAGCTTTACTGTTGTGTTGCTGGGACAGGAAGGGCTGAGCCCAGCAAATATCACAAGTTGAGAGTCAAGGACCAAGGCCTGCTGAATACCCACAGCACGCCAAACAGCTTCAGCTGGCTGTAATTAAATGCAAATGATAATAATGATGGAGAGGAAATATGTGTGGCCAAGTCAGGTCAGTAGTGCTTCCAGCCTCTCAGCAACTTCAGCCATGAGCTGTGTTTCTCGCCGGCATCATCCTAGCATCTAGAGGAAATGTGCCCTTCCTCTATTCAAAAAGCCACAGTAGGAGGAATATCTAAAGGAATGCAGGGGACATGAGCTCTTTCCTGCTGGATGCAGGTGCCTTAGACTCCACAAACTGTAGTTTCTTCCTTTTTCTTTCCTTATTCCTTTTTCTGTAAATATTAAAGAGTGAAGGGCAGGCTTATGCCTCATCTGTAGGGAATTTCCCCAGGGAGTGGCAGCCCGAGTTCAAACCTCTGTGTCAATTGTTAGATAATTACTTAGACAAAACAGAACTGCTCCAGGAAGATAAATCTAAGCACTTCCTTAAAGAACAGAAAATCAGAGGGGAGAGAATACACAGAAAAGGGCAGGAAATTGGAGTTTAAGACTGCAGCAAAGCAGTTCTGCTGGGATTTAAGGTGCCTGTGCCGAAGCCAAGCCAAGAGGCACCACTGGGCAGGCAGGCTGTGTCCCTGCCCCTCCGGCAGAGGCAGCAGTCAGGCTACTGCCCAGCTCTGAGCGGGGAGCCCCAGCGCCTGCAGCGGGGCAGCAGGAACACACACCCGGGCTCATCGGGTGCCAAGAACAGCTCTCACTGCTGGACAGGAGAGGGGACAAGCTGGGCACATCCCTGAATCCGGTCCTTAAGTGCAGATTTCAGTAAAAGCCACTGGGACTGAGGTTTTAGTAACACTGATCTACAAAAACACGAGAAGTTCCCCTTGATATTCTTTAATTTAAAGTAATTGCTTTTTCTTATAGAATTCAGGCTTTACTATTCCAGCTAGGGCCAGGATGGCTTTGTCAAAACTTTGTTAATCCGATTTGCTTTTAATTTTTTAGCAGTGTTATATGATTATTACCTAAAAATGTCAAAACTTCTCAAGTACTATTTTTAGGAAGGAGAAACAAAAAGTAGTAAAATTCTTTCCAGGATCAATGATTACAAGTAAGCTGCATTTAGTTGTAGTAATTATTAAAGCTTTGGATTCTTACACTCAGACACTAAAACACCATAGGCTGTCACAATTTCTCAAAGAAAATATAGATTTTTTTTTCTATCATTTTATATTTTAGCTAGTTCATCAAAGTGTTGGCTGTTACTTGGTGTTGTCTTAAAACTTCCTAAATTCTATGTTCCCACCTTTTTTCTTTGAAATCACCATTATCAAGTTTAGCTGTCATAACTATATGACATATAAGTCTTTGAGCATCAAGGAATTAAATCTATCTTTCAGTTGGTAATGTTGGTTTAAAGCATTACTAAAACAGAATGTGCATAAAACTTTCTTTAAGATATTGGAACTGAATTAATGAAAGGAAGTGAGGTCTTTATCCACCCAAAAGATGGCAGAACAATATTTTGTGTAAGCTAAGATTACCCCCTGTATGACGTGGGTAGTTAAATCAAACCTAATGAATTGTGAGCTAACATTTGAAAATCCAGTTAAGATTTTTCCCATCAGAAGATTGCTCATAGTTAATTAAATCATTGTATCTTTTTTTAAATTGTACATGTACTGGCATTAATTCTATATATTAGACAAACATTTTGCTTTATTAGAATCAATGCATCATGTTCAGAAATTAATATGTAAAAAGAGGTACTCATCTATTCTCTTAGATGAGTTCACTTCAGATGAAAAGGCTGTGGCAAGTAATGCTATATGTGTGGGAGAAACAGTTTCTCATAATAACCTTTCATATTAAAAAATTTTGTATCAGTTATGTGCTACTGGGTTTTGAAAAAGATTTTCAGGCAATGGTTACACAGTTTTCACTGATTTATCATTGCTCAATAAGATGGAGAATGGTCTATGATTTTTTCTATATTTTGTACTATGTACAATATACAGTATTTAAGCAATCCAAGAGTAGTTTGAGTTATCTACCATTTATAATATAAATGTAGGTCATTGATTTTCAAATTCTCTGCCAAGAGAGGCAATTGTTTTTTGTTATTCCATATTTCTCTATAGGATGTTGATCAGTATGGTTGACCATGGTCTTCATGTGAGTCCACATCTTCAGATTAGCTCTAACACATTTGCCTTCATGCAGACAGCATGAAGCTTTATCCTTTTTCTTCTTACTTTTTCTGCATCTTTTCTTTACCTTTTTAAAAAAAAAAAATTTTGCCTGTGAAGCAAAGCAATCCACTACAGCCACGAACTGTTGAGTAATGCAGACATTTGCTATGGTTTACATATACTATATATATATATATATATATATATACACACTGCAATGAAACTTTTTTTATAAATTGCCTAAGATAAGACTAGAACCATACTGTGTTGGACATGTTTTGGATTGTTAACTTTACTGTAAAGGGAGATACATTAAAAATGGAGGCAGAATTGTTTGGACTATTTTTCATATTAGCTAGGCCACCCAAGGCTGGGTAGGTCTGGGGTACTGAGGTCTTAGGATGTAAGCTGGTTGGTGAAAGTCCACTAAAGAGATCCCACAGCTACTCTTGACAATAGTGAGAGTTAACTCTGCCTCTGAAATCTTGATGCATATGAGTTCACAGAGAGATCACAGAAATGGAAAGAGTTGAAGAAATTTAGTACGTTCAACCATAATATCTGAAATGAAACAAGAAAGATTATATGAAAGTAGAAACTACAGAAAGATAAAATCTCTATGCCTAAGTAACTATTTCTACTTTGATACAATATGTTTTCCAAGTTACTGTGATATCTTCATGGGTCTAGATAATGCAAAGTTGAAAGACTATGAAATTGGCTAGCATGGGAGTGGACATTGTTACAGAAACAATGTCTCCAACAATTCCATCATGTTTCCATATTTTTACGTTTATAAAAGTATAACTGTTTTTTAAAATTAATTTTAGCCATTAGATAATGAAAAGAACCCCATCATATTTATGTTTTTATTAATATTCAGCACTGGGTTTTGAAACATGCAGAATCCCAGGGACAACTGCAAAATTACTGAAATTGTAAATGTGCATGCTTTATTTAGAATAATTGTCTCTATAAACTTGAACATTTTATCACAAAAAGACCAGCTTTCCTAAGTACTTACAATATTTCTGGGTTCATATCAGGGGCTATGACATTTTGCATATCAATTTTACACTGATTTCAAAATCAGATATTTGGTATTTATTGTACACAGAAATTACATTTGTTTCAGGAAAAACATTAAAATAACATTTAGAGCTCACAATACACTTTAAAAATTCAGTACAACAGTGCTGAAATAATCCAGTGACCTAGCATCTAAACAGAGTGCCAAAAAACAATCCAAAGTCAATGTCATAGAAAGACTATAACTTAAAACCAATTAAACTAACCACTGGTTGTTCTTTTAACCTCTTTAGCAACTGTAAAATCAGATTTCTTTTTCTTTTCATAACTTTTCTGTTCATAACAAAACAAGGAACACAAGAGGCTCCTAAACAGATTAATGAGTCAGTATCTCTCTGCATTCTCAAGATCAAATCAAGTTTTAGACTTTAATATCCCTAGCAATCTTGCAGTAAATTTTCACTTGTCTCAAAATAGAAGAAATTGTGATAGAAATTTCTATCAAAGCTACATTCATACAAGCAGGCACAAATTTGTCAATAGAACCACATGTGATTCACTGTACCTGAATGATTTATGCCTGTAACTCATTTGAAGTTTGGCTTTTCAGTTCATACGTCAGAAATCTATAAAAAGAAATGTAAATAAGCTTAGTGATGTACAATTTCGTGGCATACTTAAGCATTTAGCTTCAGGTTTTCATTTGAGGTTAATCTCAATTAAGATTATAGATGCCGGTGTTGATATTTTACGTAAATCATGAAAGTTTTCAATCAGTGAAGAAGGGAAAAGGCATCTTATGAGGGTGCATATTGTTTTCATTACCCTCTGGGAGTATCTGTTTCTCTCCCTTGATTATAAAGAAAGAATAGATAACTGAAGTTTATGAAGTAACTGACTTTAGGATGATTAAAATGGTGTGAAACGGGTCCAGCCCTTAGGGTCTGATAGCCTCTTGCACTAAGGATCAGTAGGCTTATATTGCATTCAGTCCCAAGAAGAACAATAAGAGCTGTCTCACATCATCTTCTTTTCTATTTACCAACCAGCACTTTGGCCTTTGTGAGTTGCTGAGTGTTGAACTTAAGAAAACACAAGAAATGAAAGCTGTCAAGACAGTAGAAGAAACCAAAATGGTCAGTCAGTCAATTTAAAACTAGATTGTTTTAATTTTATTTCAGTGCTCTGAAGAAAAAAAGTCAAGAATGCAGGAATCAGAGACTAGTGTGGCAGAAGTTCTTTATTTGTTCATTTTGTTTTTAATGTACATACTATTATGATTTTCCTCTAACATGGAAACAGCTAGATTTATGTTTGATGTGAAAACATCAGGTCAGGCCTTTCTGTTTCAAAACGTTTAAATCCATCAAGAAGAGTATGTATGGTACAGGTCCTTTTAAGATTTTTCTCAGAGTTTTGTAAAATAGAGAGTTATTCCTGATATTGACAATCTTTTCTTTGTATTGCAACATAAAAGTTCTTCTAAGAATGGAAAGGAAAATCTGTTGTAGTGGTGTGTTGTGGATGGTGAGATGCTGCTACACCTCCCCGAAAGTGTCTCTTCTCAGGAAGCCGCTTGGGTGGGCACACTGACAGTCTCTCAAGTTCACACACACACAGCACGGATAGCTCAGCAAATGAAATGCAGGAAGGGTCTTCTCTACAGAGTTCCAGTGGGGTTTATTGCAGCCACACGAGTTCAGGATCCAGGGACAAAAGACAAGGGTTAATGGAGCATCCAGGGTTAAGTATGGGGTCAGAAGCCAATGGTCTGAGGGCACAGACAGTGGTGCAAGGGTAGGGCAAAGGGCAACAACCTATAGGGAATATGGGGGCAGACAATCAGTGATACAAAAACCAATGGGGAAACAGTGAAAGGAGAACCCTCCAGAAGTCGGACATATATGAACAATAGAGGTGGGCAAGGCCAACAGGCAAATGGCAAAAGCAAAACTGAGGTAGATTAACATAGTGCTGCAGAGCACCATGAAGGAAACCATTTTTTCTCACTCTAAGTGATGAAGCATTCTCAAAGCCTATGGTAGATTGCTCCAGGGCATTGCCACAGAAGTTCCACTGATAGGCTCAAGGGCTGCCACACTCTGTCATACTCCTTTCTGTAGCTTCACACCTCAAGGAGTTTGATATCCTGATTTTGAACAAGTCTTGTTTAGCTCATAAGTCATATTTCTTATGCTCAGTAAAGCACAGCACATGAACCCATATGTTAGTGTTGCTAAAGGTTTCCAGATTGACAACAGCAAAACTACTTCAGTGCTACACAAGCAAATAACTGATCTGAGCTGGAGTTCAAGGCCAACTATCTTGATACGTCTTCATGGTGCAGAAACACATCATGGTTGTTTACCATCATGGTTCCAAGCTGTGTTCAACTACATTCCTGGATGGCATTCAGCCATATACACCTAAAATGGCAATGTTTGTTAAGATATGCAAGTGCATTTAGAAATGCTAGAAAAGTTAACTTGCATCCTGAACTAGGTATCTTCATGGGATAGAAATCCATATCCTGGTAACCACCACACGGATGTATAAAAGTCTATGATCCATTTTAGCATGGATAATTGAATCACTCTTTCCTTTTAGAGCATTGGAGCACAAAAAAAATGGAAACAGTGTGTGTGCTTTTGACTAATGCTCTAAATTTGGTCATCCAACCAATAAGGTTTGGACTCCCAGGTTTGGGAACTTTCTCATTCTTTATAATTGGCCTGGCACAGCAGAATAGAGTGTTTCTAAAGCTAAAAAAAGAGTGAATTACAGGAATGTCCATCTTTTGAGACATTATCATATATCAAATGTCTTCCTGTACAGTGAAATTCAAACCAAATGTTCTTCTTTCCTGGACAATGCATATTTTCCCCTCTCAAAGACTGGTATTAGCTGATTGTTTTTTTGATAAACATGCAAAATGAATAATTTTGGCACATCAAAAGGCTTTTTAGAGACTGAAGGGGTCATATAATCATAATGGTAATATTACAGTTCTCTGAAGTAAATGGTTCACGTCTTCCACTTTAGTCTGTGCAGAAAATTTGTCAGTTTAAGTGAACAGCTCATTTGTAGCTGAAAGTAAAGCTGAAATAAATGGCTAGTAAATTGTCATAGTCACTTACAGAAAGTAAGACAGACTCTTCTAAATGGAAAATATTTAGTTCCAAAAATATTCAGAAGATCCAGCACCATAAGGTTAACTGCTTTACCAGGGGCTAAAACAGTCATGCCAACTCTGTTTCATTCTAAACTGGATAACTGGTAGAGTAATTGAGATAATGTGACACAAGATGTAGATTTGAGCATTTTCTAACAATTATTATTTCTGGTTAAAAAGTTTTTCTTGAGGTTATGCTGAGTTTTTCAGAACCTTAGCAGAAGAATAGAGGTAAAACTATTGTTCTGATTATATAATGGGCTCAAAATGGATCTGAATATCACTTACAGTGAAGTCTGTCTGATGTCCGGAGAATTGGCACTTGGGGTTCTAACTTAAAGTGTTGTTCTCAAAACTCTCATGTGAAAGCTACACAACAGCAGCAGTCCTAGGTATTCATAAATATACATCTCTGTGGGCAAATAAAGGTGTTAAATAGCTCTGTAAAGATGAGTAGCCAGGTATGTTGTCCATCACTAATCTGCTATTAGTTCTTTTATTTTCTTTTTTTTTTCCTCTCCCACAGGTCATCAAATTTATTCTGTATTTTGTCTTACTGCTACAATCATTAATCAAGTGTAAATTTCTGGAAAATATGGTCCTATCTGACTCTTGTTTGTGGATCAGAATTTTGTGCTGAGACACATGCAGGACCATGTTTTAGCATGTGAAAGGAATACAGAATTGGACTGTAGAACAAAACCATCTGCTGTATGTTTGCATGTTCTCCCACACACTAGAATCTAACAATACGGTGTGAATCAAATAAATGATAAACTGAAGTTAACAAACATTTTGTTTGCTAAATGTACCACAGAAAAATACATTGAAACCTGTAACTTTCTTATTAGTAAAAGCACTAAGCTATAAATGCACATTCATGTCAAACACTTGGTCTAGTGATCTAAGTAGCAGAAAATATATATAAAATTGAGCTCTCAAATTAAACATATTAGTGCTTTTTTATGGACATCATTTTTGAATATGAACCAATATGTCTCAGATTGAAATTACATCTTCAAGAAAGACATTTTCCCTCAATGAATTAACAACTCTACAAAGTTAATAGTAATTAAATGTGAAATTATATATGTGGTGTTGTTTCTAATTTCTATAACCATTTTTGTACACATTTTTTATATGGACATACATTTTTTTACATATAATTACAGAAAATCTATGTGGCTAACTAACCATGAACTGGGTATGGTTCTTCAAACTGAGCAATCAGTACTTCATAAGTAGCTGGCCTAAAAACCAGAGTCTAGCTGGCCTAAAAACCTCACTGTGGGGAGTCTCTGGCTTTCCAGCCTCAGACCTGCCATGGGCTTCACCTGCTTCTCCTTCAAACTGCCCCCAGCTGCTCACTGAAGGCAGTAGGTGTGTGCAGGCATGTGGCACCACCAGGCTCTGGCTATGCCTGCCACCACAATCATAACATAATTATTGACACTGCAAATCTGCTCTTTCAGAGGGTCTCAAGATGGCCCTCAAAATGCACTGAAATCAGTGAGAGTACTGTAGCCAATGTCTCCCAGCTGTGACATTTTCTGAGCTGTTCCAAAATACAGATGAGGATTTTTCTGTAACATTACTACTTTTTCCTCTGTCAGGATGTAGGTGTTTTCAGGCAATCAAGAAAATATTTTAGATATTCAAAA
Source organism: Illadopsis cleaveri (assembly GCA_013399915.1). NCBI lineage: Eukaryota > Metazoa > Chordata > Aves > Passeriformes > Timaliidae > Illadopsis > Illadopsis cleaveri. The sequence goes on along the minus strand of VXBB01020114.1, from coordinate 153,722 downwards.
GTGCATAGTGTCTCACCAAAATTTAAAACTGTCAATATATGAAAGCAGAGCCGAAAATGTGATTAACATTTGAATAATCTGAGTCTGACCTGTTTTGAAGGAAAGAAAAAATGAAGGTTTTTTCCCATGTTTCTAAATTTAATACTTTTGCAAAGTATACAGAAAAGAGCTGTGAATAAAATCAATTAAAAATAAACTTTATTTTTCCATTATTTCCATATTTGTTTAAGAAATACTAGTTTTTATAAACAACAAAATTTCCAGTGATAACTTGTTTGTTTTCCAAAGCATGTATGTATTTCTTTAATGGGTACCAAAGACAGAAGTATTCAGGAATACAACAGGCTATTAATGATGAACCAAAATCTAAAGGAACTATGGCATGGCTGAAGGTTATCTCCATTCAACCTTAACTCTGATAAAGTGATTAAATCTCTGACATAAACTTCTAAACCTCCTTGAAAATTTAAAGTTGGATAAACATCAAGCTATATAAAAAAATCTTACTGTTTATTTTCAGGCATTTAATACATATTGAGTTCAGTTAAAAATAACATTCTACTCTTGAATTTCTCACTTTTCACACTAACAAAGTTTATCACCTCAAGAAGTGCTTGGCAAAAAATTAATTCTTTTTACTTTATTACCAAAACTGCAAAATGAAAAAGAAAAAGTTCAGCTTTGCTGAATTTTTGTATGACAATATAAACTAATATAAATATAAACTAAGATAAAATAAACTAATATAAATATAAAAAATCCAAATTTCTGTAAGCCCCATCTTTCTATATTATTGTAAATGTATTAAGAAAACTAACAAAAACCAAAAAGAAAACAAACAAAGAAACAGCAATATAGCACTAATCTAAAGAAACTGATGCAGACCTGCCTATCCGAAGCAGGTACTGTCCACTAACAATCCTTTTTTTCAAGGAGTTATGGTTTAAGCTTTTTGGGCATGAGACAACCTTATTAGAGAGTTGCTCAAGGTCCTTTTCTGTCCTAAATATTTAAATTATGTATGTGCAAAAGACTACATTGTATTAAACAGATGCTGTATAGATTTTTTTTTTCAGGCTTTACCTACAGTTGATACTTTTCGGGATAGGTGAACAACTGGAAAAGCAGCAGGTTGCCACAGACATGTGAGGAAAGAAAAATTTCAGATGTTTTGGGTTTTTTTATTGCATACAGCGTTCAGCTCAGGCGCAATGCTACATGGGACATCTGAACTTTAGGACCGGTAAGACAGAATGGGTGTTAGGAGTGAGGACTGGCCCCTTAGGGCATGTGCTGTGAATGTTACTGTCCATTTCATCAGCAAATTCTCACTATTTTTGGTAACCTAGTCTGGGCTATTCATGTGAATAACGTGAGAGGCTATCACCCTGACTTGATTAGTTTGCACCTTCAAGGTAATTAGCTCCTTATGTTCCTTTGCTAGAGGCAACCTGTGTTATATTCCAGGCGGCTACACAGTTGTCTTCCCTTCTGTCCATACACCCTTTTAGGTTACTCAGGAAGGTAAATTGTGCAGTAGAATTATTGCTCCTCTGCTGTGTAGAGAAATAGGTTAATGAAAGTAAACTTTGGGGGAGAAACAGGAGATATCTGAAGTACAAGTGAGAACAGCTGTGAGTCTGCTTACAGATGTATTTTTGAGATTTTGGTTGGTTGTGTGGTTGGTTGGTTGGTTTTTGGTTTTTTGTGGAGAGTCTACTTCTCATTGAAATAGCTGAGAAACAGTATAAAATTATAGGTTGGTAAATATTAGAACTCAGTTTCAAGACCTAAGGATTTATAAAGTTAGGGCATTGCTTCCACTCTGTTTTTGACCTTGATTAAAAAAAAAAAATAAATTACAAATTCACTTACATAGCTGCCTGTTTATTCTACTATACTCTGCAGAGTTTTTCACTTTATATCCTTCAGGTATGGAATGTTCTAACGTAGTGCTGAGGCTATTTAAAATAGTTGTGCTGTGGCAAAGAAGTAGAAAATTCTTGTTACAGTAAAAATTGTTGTAGGAGGGTCAGTTCATTTTTCTCTCAAGAGTAAGCAATGTCAGTAGGTCACCTATAGATGCATAAAGGAAGTTTTACAGCTATCATAGCAGTCATTGGGTTACAATATCCCAAAGATTACATTAAGAAGCAAATGTGGGAGTGTCGTCTAAAATGCTGTGCTTTAATAAGATATTTCCAGGTGAGGTCATTCACACTGGGAATGATAACACCGGTAAATTAAAGGGAAGGTCACTTTTATGTAATGTTAATCATACAAATTCCTCAAATATGACTGCTACGGTAGGGCATTTTATGGATCTTAGCATTCTCTGACCTTTATTTGTGTTAACATTATAACTAAAAATCCATTCATATATGAGAGCAGAAAAAGGTTATCTTCTATCCTTCTATTTTATTATTTAAGGGTTTGGGTGACTTATCATATGTTGTATACCGTAGACTCACTATAAAACATGTCTTACATGTAAAATGTCTTACAGGATATTTTCTTCATGAGATTGCCTTTTATAGTACAATCAGGTTTAAAAATGTAACTTCTGAATTTGCTTTCAGAGTAAAAATATTTTTCAGGAAAAATATTCAGTTCCCTGCCTGACTGTTATCCCATATTATGCCAAATGGGCGTAATGCATCCATTCCTATAAACTGTTTTAAAAAGACCTTAAATCCTTGCAGTAGTATTTCTATGGGGTTTTATTATGGAGCCAGTTATAAAACCAGCATGAAAGTATAACTGTTTTATAAGGAATGATTGGGGAGCTTTTTTTTCCCCCTCAAGATTATTTTGTTGATGTGACTACATAAGCACTGGTGTTCTTCAAAATGCTGTAATAACATGGAAAGGAAAAAAGCAATTTTAAACTATACTTTTAATGCAAATTTTCTAGAATTTTTTTAATATTTCTCTATGGATTTTTCACAGAGAGCAGAAAGACCAGAACACAATCGAATGTTTTGACAGTAGACTTTTAAATGGAAAGTCTTCTAGGAAAATTACTCGGGACACACATCTAAACACTGGTAAAGATCAAGTCTAAATTACTACATGTTTTTTACTGTTTTTCAAGAATGCAAAATTATCTTTTTTTATGTTGAGTGGAAAAATGGTGTATCTCCACAGTGTAGATTTTTTTTTCCTCCTGAACTCTTAATGACAGTCATTTTTGTGGCACCCTGCAGAGTGTTAGGCAGTATATAAAAAACATGACTAGTTATTAGTGGTGCCATCGAAACAGAAGTGCTGCTGGTGTCAAGGCATTTCCAACATTTTACGCTATCGATTTTCATCCTTAGGGAACTCATACTTTCAAACTAAAAAGACCACAACAGATGAGAGGGATAAATATGCCTACATCATAGAGGAAATTAAGGGTTATAATAAAGCATCACAATTTACCACATGGCTTATTTAACAGTCCTGCAAGCTCATGCAAAAATGTCATGATGGATTTTAAGATGTTTTTCCTAGGGTACATTTTTCTTATCATGGCAAGACATACTGTTTACATTGGCTTAAATAATTTTTCTTTAGATGTATGCAGTTCTTTTTTTTTCAGTCTTTTGTCTGTTTTTCCTTGTAGTCTCAATTCCTTGTCCTCACTCAATTCCTTGTCCTCCTATCTCTTCCTGTGCCCACGATTGTCTTTTTCCTCATATTACCTGAGATGAAGTAGAAGGGTGAGTCAGGGTAGGGAGCATGCCAAAGCTCTGCATTCACAGCCAGGAGACCCCGTTGCTTTTCAAAAAGGGTACAAAGAGCTGTCTGTCTCATGTCTGATATGAGCTATTGTAACACTTCATTTTCCTCCTCTTTACGTGAGAAAAGATACGTCTGTAGTTTATTACATTATTTAATCATTAGGCATCATTCCAGATGACCATGTCCTTTTTTTTCCCTCAAAAGCAATCAGCACAACCTTCTGCTGTAAATAGAGGGTATAAATTGGTGATTACAACTATTTTCCCTCACAACAGAACAAATAATAAGGCATAAGTCTTTTCCACTCCTGTCCTCTTATGGAAACAATAACAAGATGAGCCTTTGGGCTTCTGAGGTTATAAATCATCTAAATAGGAAACAAGACCCATGTTTTTCCTAATTTATCATATTGTCATTTATTATAGATACCCCTTCATCTAAACTCTCATAGCACTATATCTTGTTCATCTTCTTAAGGCAGCTCTTTCAATTGCTGTTATGCATCTTACATTTTTGCATTTACTCATGGCTATTCTCACATCTACTTCCCCAACTTTGTCACTCCCACTACCCCCTCTCACCTCCTGCCTACTGCTCCAGTGTTTCCTTTCTGCCAGTCCCACCTCCATATTCTAGTCAAATAATACCTTAGAATACTTTCAGATACTAAAATTGTTGTGCTGGAATGCATTTCTCAGCCAAATTCAGCCTTTCTTATCTTACCTAACATATAAGACAATATTACATTCTTAATAATTGATGCAGATTACCAGTCACAGTTGAGTTACTCATCTCTGTTCTTTGTAGCTTTGTTTTCTTCTAGAGATAATTTGTCTTTTCTTTTTCATGAGGGAAAAATTTACTTAAATCATTTATTTAAAATCTGATTGTGTGAACAACTGAAGATTTAAATATAGAAAGTTTCAAGATGATTGATTGATTTTATTTCAGGTTACTGATAAACTGAGCTCCTCCATTTCTTACTGGAATTTTTCCAGAAAGATACTAAATGATTATCTTATGAATGCACAATCTTCTATTTTTGATTCTTGGAACAAACTATACCTGGTCATCATCCAATTTTTTACAATGATGAAAATTTCTGACTAAAATCTCATATGTGATATGGTTAAATAATTTCATAAATGACCTTGAATTTAAAAAAAAAATGAAAGCTAAGACAATGAGTAAATTGATAGGTGTTATATTTGTCAAATTATTTCACTAGGGAATATTAAAAATATCTTGAAATTTTCAACTTTTTGGATGTGAGGGTCATTTCTAGTTGCAAGATGAAAACCTGAAAAAGAAAGAAAATTAAAGTTCTCTCTCTGTGAAAATAAACAGCACAATCCTTGATGTCAAAAACTTGGTTTTTTAATATGAGATATAATTTATTCAACTTTTTAAAACATTTTATAAATTATAATTCTAACACTATGTAATCTAAAACTTTATATTCTCAACCTATCTAGAAATCATTAAAAAGGACTGAAAGTAGCTTAGTATCAAAATACCATTTTTAAAATTCAAGTATGTTCGCTTTGGTGCATTGAACATTGAGAGCAAATGTTTTCAGGTTTTAGTGTTTGTTCTAACGTAAGAAAAAAATGCATAAATGGTGCAGAACTAGGACAAATATGGGTCTATAAATAGCAATCAGTCTCAGTGAAGCACAGCAACTTAATCTCCATTTGCAGCTATTCTGAGCACAAAGTTAGGTTGAAGGACATGAAAGTTGTTTTGGTTCCCACTTTCTTCCCATCACTGTTGTCACTCCAAGCATTTCCCTCTTCTCTACTGGTCGTGTACTTCTCTAATCTCTCAAATTTATCTCTCTATATTTTTCTCATCCTTGACATCTCAGACTCTTACTTTCTTTCCTCTGATGCTCAATGGAGTAAAGTTCTTGAAGTTTCATCCTTCTCATCTACTGAAAACCAGATCTGTTATCCTTAGGCTTCTTGAAAGAAGCACAGACAAAATGCTTTTTTAAAGGGTAGGAATATCTTTATACTTGCTGAATCTTTTCAAATAAGATGAAAATAGGTTTAGCTAGAAGAACAGCTGTTACTTTTTCCTAATCCTGCTAAACCAGGTTGAGCTTTTTTATGGCATATAGGAACAAAACATATAGGAATATAATTGAATATAGGACAGAGAGTATAGAAATATAATCTATATAGTAGCACATAGGAGCATAAATCAAACTATGATTGGGATCTGTTAGGTAGGCATTTCACCCTTGATCAATGTAGCTCTCATATGAATCTTCAGTCTACTACAGTCTTTTGGGGTTGAGTCACATCATTTATCAGAAAAACAGTAGCACAGAGTGGAAAGAAAAGGGGCCTCCTCAGAGCTGCTTTTTGTGTCATTCCAAACCTTTTTCTTGAAAGGTAGCAGAGCTTATTCTCAAAATAGAATTGGCAAGAGTTCTCAGCTTAGACCTCATAAACACTCTGATATCACTCAGAGCTTAATACCCCCGAGAATATGATTTAAGTCTTCTCTCTGAGGCAATTGGGCTTAGAATGTATGAACTAGTCTCTGGGGGATTTAGGATGATGCATTATTATTTTCCACAGTCACCTACACACTACCCTGAGGTAAGATGCTGATATGTCTAATGTCATACAGGCAAGCAGTGCCAGAGCTAGGATTCAAATTGTTTCCCAGACATATTTCTGATCCCTTCAGGCACAGGAGGCTGTCAGTCTCAAAGACTGTTACTCAAAGTGGTCAGAGCTCCACCAGTCACTAAGCAAGAGATTTCTGTATGCATTCTGTCACAGGCAGATAAAGAGTCAACCAGCATTAATGGGATCAGTGATACCCCACAGCTGGCACTGGTTTCTGCCTGGAATGGCATGGAAAGGAAGGGAGTGGGAGTGGGTTTCTCAGCATTCTGTAAATTCCGTTTTGTAACAATTTCTATGCTACATCTTGAACTGATGTTCTCTTCTGTTGTTTTCAAGTCCGAGCACACTGAATAGTTTGGTGTGCAAGTGGACATGACTAGACTGACTGTCTGAAGATTGTCCTTCAGACAGAGCCTGGGCAGTCCACAGAGCATGCAAGGATTTGAGGAACCCCTGCACTCATCTATCCAGTGAAGGACAAACTAACACTGCAGAAAAACAACTGCCTTTGTTCAAGGGAGCAAACTTGTACTTGGTTCCTGTTACATGCATCTAGAGCAGCAGATACCAACCTTATCAGCATCACAGAAAAGTCCTGGAGTACAAGATCAGCCTGATTTCTTATCTTGTAGTCCATGCTACTGCACAGAGGGAACTAAAATTATTATGAGAACAGGATGGCATTATCCTTTCCAAGACACCACTACTTAATCTGGTACTCTCTGTATTGTTTTATGGTTTTCTGGGGATTTTTACTGCACCTGCTTCAGGACTCAGGGCTGCTGGGTAGCCAGCAGTAGAAGAAAGCAGGCCTGCAGGAAGCAAAGCACCCAGAATTAGAAAGCTAACAGGGAATAAAGACTTCACAGAGGCAGTTGCAGGGTTGGACAGTGAGGAAAAAAGAACTCATCAGCTACAAGGTTTATGAAAGAGAAGTGTTGAGGAGGCAGCATCTGAGAACAAGCTGACTGATTCAGATCTGAAAGAAAGTCATTAATTTATAACAGGGGATAAGCTTATTTCTTCCATTTTCTTCATGTAGGATTCTGGATAGACACAGCTCTGCCCTAATCAAAGTAAGTTTCTTGTACCCACTATCTCTCACAACCCTTTATCCAGAACCCTTTTGTAAGGAGGAGAAATGGGCTGAGGATGGGTGCACCTAATGCACCTCACCAATGTAAATGTTAATGTTGCCATGTTCTCAGTTTAACAGCATAGTCAAGAATTTTCAAATACTTAAGTAGTGCTTTGATAGTAGTAGAATTCATCAGGTTTTTTTCTTCTCTATGTGTATTCTTCAGCTTTTGTGGTTTTCCTGTCACGAAACAGGCTCTAATTGGTATGCTGCTTCTGAAGCATGACCTTGGTATGTCTTGTGTATTGATTAAGACAGAAGTGATACCTGAGTGTTTCAGCTCTAGCAGATCATTTCAGTATTATGTCCACTTTAAACAGCTTTAATTTGGTCTTTATATAAATATCACACCACCAAATAGGGGTTTTTGTCTGTCAGTGGAGTGTTTAGCCATACAGGACAGCTTGCAATTAGCTCATGTGCTGTTCTGGAGCTCTAAAGGTACTGCTGGCGTATGCAAACAACCTTTCTGTCCCTGTCTTTGCCTGTTCTGTCTGCCAGAAAAGTTGGCTCTACACACAGACTTCATGTTTATTTTGCCACCCTCTCCTCCCCTTCCCTCTCAAGATCTGCTGGTCTGTGAAGGGGCAGCTGTGGTTTTGTCTTTCTTCTTGTACACTGTGTAGCAGTGGCAGATGAAAAAACTAATTGTAGATGAAGGTAAAAAAGCCCATGAGCTCTTCTCTCTGAAACCTTTTGCTATGGCCCCTTTTCTTTTTTAAGGCCAGAACTCTATACTAATCCAAAAAATGACTGCAGCTTGTGGATACAATCAAACCTTTACTAAATAACCTTGAGTCATCTCCATCATGAAATTCCTTTGCTTTTAAGTATTAGTTTTGTGGTTGTTAAAACATACTGTGCTACACTGTCAATGACATAATTTATTTCTGTTTGACCAACTAACCAGAGTTTTGGAAGAAAAGGGTATATATGATCCGAAACATCACTCTAATGTAGTAAATTGTCTTTGCCCTTCTTAGAGGCATTAATAGAGTGATTCTGGGGTGGGCACAGTGTCCCTCTAAATGCACATGGAGGTACACACTAAGATAAATGACATCTGCAGTAAGGGAGCAGAGTCAGAACTGCTGTCCTTGATGTGCTTATGTTGCTTGGAACAGAGATAACTGAATAGAGGATATTGTTTTTGGTGTGTTATAAACTTGTGAAAGAGAAGGTTGAGAGAAGGAACAGGGGAGAAACCTGCTCGTAAATGCCATTGTCCCCCAGATGTCCCAAATGTACAAGGACATCCTAAAAGAACACTAATCCCATGACTAGTCTTCAGGATTTTAGTGGGACCACTGATGCTCAAAATTAAACATGCCCTTAGGAGCATGTCTTCATGAAGTAATGCTAAGAAGCAGCATTTCCCATTGGCTGCTCACAGTCATCTCTTTTCACCCTGTGTGCCTCCTGATCATGCAGAAAAATGCTTTCTGTGAAGCAATGATGTAATTCAGTCTCATAAAAAAACAGCCCTTGAGAAAACAGCCACAACGATTTTACATCACACAAAAGTGATATATAACAACCTCATCAGTCAAAATTTTAACTTTAATTTACACCATCTTTTTGCTGCAACAGTGAGGATTTCAATCTTTAAAATAAACTAAAAAGATGCTATATCAAATCATTAAAACTGTCACTCAATCATTGCTGAAATATTGCTTTTATTTTATCTTATGAAACTACATAATGTAAAAAGGAATGAACAGCAGGTTAATAAAGAGAATAAAGAAAGGAAAAAAACCACAAAGAGGAGGGAGGGTTATGTAAGGGAACCCTGTGCACCCCCTGAAATGTCCATGCATCTGAGATATCAATCTGTCACAGGCACTATAGGCTGACCTTGTTCAGTGGGTAAAGCTGAAATGGAAAATTGAACTGCAGCTTTGGGATCACAGGGGCAGCCAAAGGTCATCCGCCACTCAGGGGCTGCCAATGCATATTCCCTGCTGACTTTGTCTAATCCATGGCTAGCTGCTTTCAGTCACCTAGATAGGATCTTTACTCTGCAGCAACTGCCTCCTTCAGGGAAGCATCTTCCTGAGTAATTTTCTTCAAAATACTGTTTCTTTTGGGCACGTCTTAGGTGTTGTTTAAAATAATGAAAGGAAATAAAGTGTTTTTAACATTGAGCATGTTTTACCCGTTTATGAATTTCGTGTGTATCTGACTGTGCCCTATTCTGAATTCCTGCTAAGGAGTAAATACACCATTAAAAGCAGATTTGAGCAAAAAAGACACAGGATAAGGGCTTGAACTTTAAGTTTCCTTGTGCTGATCTCATCACTGCTCACAGAGCAGTATGGCATCAAAACATCTAGCAGTGCTTTTCACAAAACTACAAGACAGTTCAGATGTAGGTGTCTGATACCGTTTGTATCAAGATAAATGGATTTTTAAGAATTTTCCAGTAACAGTCTTATTTCCTAATTAAAGAGGATTCCATCAAAACAATATAAAAGAATAGAACTGTAAAGTCAAATCTGCCCTAAGTGTAGGCTGTCTGTTCATCTAGACAAGACACAGATGATATATATACAACCATGCCATTAAAGAAAGTGGAAATACATGGTATCCAGCATTAGACACAGAGTTCCAGAGTTCCTTCCTGTGAGCACTGCAGCCTGTTAGAGGTTTATCCCCTCGTGCGTCAGAAGGACTTGCATCTTCATAAACTGAAACCACACGCGCACACACATACACACTTTTTTTTTCTCTCTCTTCCTATTTATACCTCTTTGATTCTTTGAAGTAAAAGGTCTGATCTTTTATTATATCAAGCATGAATGTGTCTCCTATATTTAGCAACCTGAAAAAAAGTCTTTGCACAGGTGCATCCTAAACCATTCTGGCTTCTAGCTATTGTTATCTATCCTAGTTTTCTTCTAAATTGTATGACATTGTGTTTCCTAGAGACATTTGAATGTTGTCTGTTTCTTATTTTGTTTTTTCAAGTTGATTTTGAGTGTTTCTTTGATATAATAAATGTGTTGATGCTTCCTACATATCCTGATTAGAATAATTTGGTTTTCATATTGCAATATCTCTAGAGCCCTGTACTTCCTGTAATCCTTTACATGTGTCTACTGCAAATGCAATACTACTATAAAATCAAAATAATAACCATGAATGTTTGCATTAGGTGCTTTACACCTATGAACTGAACTTTAATTATTCACATCTCCCCAGCATATGGAAGGGAAATGGGGACATCTCTATACTTGTAAAAACTTCTTAGCTTTGAAGTCTTTTGAAAGATGTTTTTAGGTGAGGGCTCAGTTTCTGTCAGTCACAAGCATAAAAGGAAAGTGACTGTGCATGTGTTGTGTGTGTGCATGTGCATCCGTAAGCAAACCTTTTTAAGAGTTCTTTATTTCCCAGCAATATTGATTGCTGTGATACTGATTATCAATTAGGATTGGCTGTCATGCAGAGAATATTCATTACTTCACAAAGATGCGCAGAGCTTCATGGTTTTAACTCAAAATATCTGAAACTGGGTTTGCATAACTTCATAAATTAACATAACTCAGGACTGTAGTTTAATTATGATACAGGTATGATTTTAGAGTACACATCACTCAAAATGAAAATTGTTCAGCATAGTAATAATTCTCAAGAAGAAGACAAAAAGCAGTTCAATAAGTATTTCTGTTCTGGAGAAAAAGCTAAATGTCCTTGTAACAGCACAGGATAAGGAAAAGCATTTTCTGCTTAAATTGTAAATAGAGGCTACTGAAGTTAAATAATTTCAAGTTTACTATCTGTAGTTACCTTTCATCTAAGAGCCTGGAAATCAAGGATCTTTCTGGATTATTGCTAGTGATTTTTTATTTTCCTTGGAAAATCTAGAGGAATTCTATAAGCATAAAAGATAATTGCTGTTATGTTATTATCCAAGGAGAGTAAATAAGCCAGCCTGGGAAAAAGTGATAGAACAATAAATGGACCTCAGTTAAAAAAATATTAACCAAGGTTAGTATAATAAAAGACAATCAGAAAGAGAAAAGTTATTCCCTTCAAACACAATTCCATTCTAATAAGAAGAAAATTTCTTTTGATAAATAGTGTTCATATTTTATATCAAAAATAATGTAAGACAAAGATTAAACATTGTTATTTATTTCTACATGAAAAATAGGGAAATAAAAATTTATTAATAAATCAAAATGGTTAAGTACTAGCTAGATAAAATCATCACCTCCATTTCAAACAAAACTGTAGAAGGAATCTTCTGTTATTCTGAAGAGGTCAGTCTCCTTTTAGTTACTATTTAATGAATAAATATATATACAAAAATACATTTATAAAAAAAGTTTTAATTTTACACAGAAATTAGTGCACTGTTAAATGTTGAAATAAACTGTACATTTTATGGCAAGTAAAGTGGCAAAATCCAAACAAGGTCCTCAGACTTAATGCACAGACCTGTATCAATCCATAGGTAAAGTCCTTCCATTACTTCAGTCTTTAGTGTTGATAAAATTCCCCAGTAATCTTGTACCTGTTTGAAAACTACATGAAGAATATTGATACATAAAGAGTACAGAGGAATTTCATAAAGTGTTTAAGCTAGTGAAAAACAAAATATATGTTAAAAGACTGAGGAAGCTGTATGTATTCTCTTTAAAAAATAAAACCTAAAGTAAAATTGTTCGTGACAGTACTGAGGTTGTGGGTAGCAATCATTTATTCTGAACCACATTTGGACAAGAACTAACCTCAGGGAAGCCCTGAAATCCGTATTACATAAGCAATAATGACTGCTGAGATTGTTTTGGGTTTATGAACTAGGAATTTATGAAAACTTGTATCTTGTCCAAGATACCGTCACAGAAAACCATTTCTAAAGCTAATACCTGAAAAACCTAGAAGATGATGCTGAAGACCAGATAGGGGTGAACTGTTTATTTTGTTGGACATCATTAAGGAAAGAAAAAAATATTCCACATAGTTTAATTCCTTGAGGCTGAAATCTCATCATGTTTTACAAGAAAAAAAATTCTGATTTAATTAAAAAAAAAAAAAAGTTTTCCTGAGAAATAGGAGACACACAGTGGAGATCCTCTTCTCAGGGTGAATGGTGAGAGATTAACATAGTCTAGAGGGTGACACTTTGCTGAAAGTATTCAAATTGACATTTCTTATAAACAACAACACAGAATATAAATACATGTATAAATGTACAACACAGAAACCAGATACAACCTTTGTCTTAGATTAAACCTTTATCAAACTCTGCAACTAAGATGTCTGAAACTTCTCTCTGTGTACTGGTATACAATAAAACATTTTTAGAACTTTATATAAATGGATCTCAGAATATTTTACAAAAATATTCTCCTGGCATTAAAGATACATGTATTAATATAAACTCATTTTACATGAAGGGACACCAGGTGTGAGAGAAAATTAGTAGTTTTCCTAATGTCTTGGAGGAAGGCAATGACAAATATGGGACTAAATAGCAGTGCCTGTGATACTGATGTTAACTACTGCTGCTGGCTGAAAATCGTATGTATTTGGCTACCACAACAAGGAAACTGGCTCATCCTCCTGACAGATCAGGTTGTTTCCTTGATTTCCTCTGGTTAGTCAGAATTACAACTCATTTGTTTCTTAAATCTGTCCAAAATTGCACACACCATTTATGGATCTGCACCTTATTGCATTTATTATTTTCTTTTTCAAGAGGATTCAAACCAGTTCAAAGGTTACAGCCTTTTTAGATAAATCTTCCAAATCAAATGGTTTTATATATGGCCTCTGATTTAGTTAAAGAGGTCCTTTTCAACAATCCCTGAATATTGAATTGAAAGCCACTTTAAAATTGATAACCTCAGTTGAACTAAAATAATAGGGTACTGTCCTGAAATTCTAGGACTAATGTTGAAATAAATTGGCTTTAAATCACCATAACAAGCTTGTTTGTAGTTTCTGTGTGTCCCATTTAGACCGCGTTCCTGCCATGAAAATATATGGTGAAAGACATGGTAAGGTTTTTTTTAGCAATTAAATTGCTGAACATCAGAAAGCAATAATTAACTTAGGGTAAATATTTCCATTTTAAAAGAAATTGTTGTAAGTAGAGTAAATCATACAGTGGAATTAAAAATATTTTTTAAAGACAAAAAATATATTACTTTTACTATCAAAATACTGTTTGACTGTTTTATAAATCGTAATATGTGCTGTAGCATAAAAAATTGAAAATGGTCACTAATGTTGATGGTGAAAGATAAGGACTGTGATGATACTGTTAGGATAAGAAAAAGGTGTATATCCTTTTTTGCAGTTGTTTTACTTTATAAATCTCATTTCATGTTCATAATTGAAGTATCCATTTTAACATTAATAATAATGTCGAGACACAGCATAGAAGCTAAAAATTCTGGGAAATTTTGTCTGACCAGTAAAAATCTGTTTTGTTTATCTTCCTGACAGTTGTAATGACAGATGCCTAGTATCAGCTGCAGCTGGATCTTCTCTTACCATACCTGCCAGCAGGAAGTGAGCTGTTCCAAAATTTACTAATTGCAGTATGATCAACGTGCCATCATAATGAAACTTGGGAGAATATTAGAATAATATGTCAGACCAGGAACCATCATTTATGCAATGGCTTTAAGCAGAATATGACATTTTTCTAACTGAGAATACAGCGGGGGGCTTTGTTCCTCCTAGGATTGCTCATGTAACAGTGCAATCTTCTGATTTAAACCCTCACAAGCATGGCTGGAACTGCTTGTGGAATAAAGCATGTTGATTAAATAATTCAAAGTACTGTAGAGGGAAATGATGTGTAATCCCTGTTCTTGTAATAACTCTGCTTGAGATCAGACAAGGTGGAGCACGGCAGCAGATAGAAATGCTCAGTCTATTAAGGCCCAGTGCTGGGAGGTGCAGAGCTTCTCCTGAAACTCTCACTGGAGTTGCAGTGCATGAGCAACTCCCTGGAACAAGCTTTCCCTTGCCAAATATAGACATAGAGCATTTTTGTTCAGGACATGTATATTAGTCTTCTCTGCATTCTATACATAGCTGCTCTTCCCTTTTATGGCTTGTTCTCTGAGGGGGGTATTCACACCATCTTACTTCTGGCATCTAACTTAGGGACCTAAATTAAGATTGTGGGCTCCACACTTAGTGTTGCTTCAACAGGCAATTCAGAGCTAGTTATCCCTAAATATCTGCTATTTAAAAAAGGTGATGAGCAACTAGAGTAAATTGTAGTAGACAGTCTTTATTATCGTAGCAGAGATTATTTCAAAATGCCATTCCTAGATGAACATACACATTTTAATCAAGGCATAAAATCATAAACAGCAGGTGTCAAATACTGGAGACAGCTCACTTTGCTAAAGGTAGATGATGGAAACATATATGTGTAAATACATGTTTATTTATATGTGGTATGTCTGTGATAATTAAGGTTTTACACACCCACTGCTTAAATTCAAACCACAAATTTTATTTCAGAAAACGAAGTTTAAATCAGCTGATAATATTGTAATTCTTTTTAGTTATTTTGCTGTATTTCTTAAGGCTACTCATCTTTTTAAATGGTGTCTTGTGTGTTTGGCTTTAAAAGTGTGTTGTACACACCTTTTAACAAAAACGCCATCACTGAGGTCAAGAAGAGCTGTTGAAGTGCAGTGTCTCTAAAATTGGTCCACCTTTATGCAAACCTTTAGATTATGGAGTTTCTCATTACAAGTCTATATGCAGATCTACAGTTTATAAAAAGCAGTGATAGTGAGCTCATGGCATGTGTGACAGAATTAGGACCCGGGATTGTCCTCAACAGCAGACAGACAAACAGAGCCCTGGAGTCTACCTACTTCTTCTGTCTGCCAGGTGACAAGTGGCAGCAAGGGGCTGGGGAGGCTCTGGGGAGCAGCAGCTGGGGGGATAAGGGATGAGAGGGAATTCAGAGGCCAAATGAGCAAGGTAATGCACAAGAAATTAAAACAAACAAACAGGCAAACCAAACAAACATAAATGCAACCCAAAGAAAGCAAACACCCCACCCCTTGATATTTTGTAATTCCTGTAAGCTGGGAATATAAAGCATGTAATATAAATATTAAGGTCAAAAGTTCTTCTTACTCTGATTTCAACCTTCTTACATGAACAGAAGAGGGTACAGTAGTTACTAAGGGAAAATCCAGGTCAGACTGGAAGAGATCTGGTGAATTTAAGTGGTCTGGATCCCATCCTTGCCACTGAGATTTTTAGATGCAGAAATGAGAAACACTACTTGGTACTATTCTCACAGAGTCACAGATAGTTGAGGTCAGAAGGGACCTCTGGAAGTCAGTTGGTGCAAGCCCCTTTTTAAAAAAAGACCAGTTGCGCAGAACCAAGTCCAGATGGCTAATTTCTCTGTGGATAAAGATGCCACTATCTCTCTGGGCAAACTCTGCTAGTGCTTGCTCACCCTCACAGATAAAAAGTCCTTGCTGATGTTCAAAGGGAGCTTCCTGTGTTTCAGTTTGCGCCCATTGCCTTTTGTCCTGTCCGTGGACACCACTGGAAAGAGCCTGGCTCCATCTTCTTTGCTTTCTTTCCATGGATATTTCTACACATTTATGAGACCCCCACCAAGACTTCTTTTCTCCAGGCTAAACAGCTCCAGGTCCCTCAGCCTTTCCTCATATGAGAGGTGCTGCAGGCATCCTTGTGGCCCTTCAGAGGACTTTATCTACTAGCTCCACATGTCTTCTGTCTTGGGGAGCTCAGAAGTGGACACAGCCACTGGTGTGGCCCTGTCAGTGCTGAGCAGCAGGTCACAAGAAAAATGTGAAGATAGGAATCTGAAAGATTATGAAGATATCCAGTACCCCAATGACTGGAAAACAAAATAGGTCACACGAATAAACACAGAAAGAATCTGAGCTAATGCAGTAAATTCAATCTTAATTATGTTGTTACATAAGCCTTGTGTACTTGACTTTCAGAAGAGAATAACATTCCTTTAAAGCAGCATAAGTTTATTCGCTCTCAAATTTCGCAAGTTTAAAAAGTTAAGTAGAGTTTTAAAAAATCCTCTGATGCAGAATAACATTGGCACACCCATGATTTATTCAGGAGGTTTTGAAGGTATTCAAGAACATGGGAAAGATGTCATTAGGATTTCTTGTTTCTCTCGAGAATGCCAGAAGAGGAATCCTGCCTCACTATGGATCTCTGTTGTATCTATTCCCTTTTGCTAAAAGCCCTACCACTGCTCCTCCTTTTTGTTCCTGTCCTGGACTGTTTCAGCTCTTCAAACCATATGCGTATTTTCCCTCTCACGCTATTTCTCCTGATGCAAGCAGTCAGATGCTGCATCCATTGTCATCTTTCCACACCCCTGCTCTCCACCTTACTTCCCAAGGAACTGCTTGAGTTCCCCTCTCCAGTCAACACTGCTTACAAAAAAACCTCTCAAGCAACCTCTCCCTCTTGTTCTTTGTCCCATGTTCCTTCCCTCTTGTTCTTTCAGTAACAGTCATTATGAAACAAACATGCAGCATGAAAACTGTTGGCCAGCATTTTGGCCTCAAATTTTGCTGAAAAACGCTAGAATTTTAGAAAATTTACTATTATGATAGTACCAGAAACATGTATTTCTGCATGTAGCCATATAAATTTCGTATTTAAAATCTATATTATGATACAATAAGTTCAAATATTCAGAGTATCTGGACAAATCTAGGACACAAATGCAGAGAACAACTTAAAATCATCTCAATTTCATCAGACAAATGAAATTACAAAAATGATTTGCCATTTTATGGATATATTATCTTTCTAGAGTCACATCATGACATATATATTAAATAGCAAATAGAAATAGAATATGCAGTATTTTTTCATGGTAAAAATTTAAATTTCCAGAAACAACATCATGGGAAATAATATTTGATACAAGGAATAGAAGTAATTCAGTCTTAATTGGTTATCTTCCAGACTTTGTACATATTGACTTGGGATTCAAAGAGGGCCCGTGCGTTTGCTTTTTGGGTTTTTTTTTCATTCTTTAGTCACATATGTTCGTTTGCATACATTTGTCTTCTAAAATGCAAAAGGTTTTGTCACATCTGGCTACTCCAAAAAAGAACATCCCAAAATGATAAAAAGAAGAGTAAAAGTCATAATGTGATTTAATACCGATTTAACTATTTCAAATTTATTCAGGAATGTAAAGGCAGGAACTACTATAAAGTGCTAAAATAAGTGTACCCTACAGAAATCTCTCAGTCATTGCTCAATACTGCCTTGCACAAATCTTCATTATTTAAAATATACTTAAATAAGGATTGATCAAATATTTAGTACTTCATAGATCTGTGTGGTCATCTGACTTATAAAATTTGAATGAAACAGAGTTCTGTCTTTGCTACTAACAGCAAGGATTTCATTTGTGGACTTGTGGATGAAAGTGGCTACCTGAATCATCATGGATGATGTGATATCAAATATAGGAGGGAAAAACAGCTGCCTAGAAATTTCTGAATCCAGAGTCTTGTAATTAAGGTACAATATGCTCACAATGGGAAAATGTGTTTTCATTTCTATGTTACATCAGGTTTTTGTGATAGACTGAGGCAAGCAGGGTCCATATCAGTCATTTAATGGAATTGACAGCGTAAATGATTTCTTTTTCTTTGCTTCCTTAGTGCAACATTCTCTTTTTTGTACTAGTGGCATAGTGGTCTAGTGATCACTGAGAGAAGAATGACAGTGAAGTGTTCAGCTTTACATTTACATATGTTAAGAATTTTTATGGCTCAAATTTTTCTCAGTGATGTTTATTTCTAGGGAGAAGCTTCCTACTCAGTAGCTATTATGTAAATCTTCCTGGTTAATCATCACCTGACATTTTGGCTTGACTGATGGGCTGATGCCTTTGCTCAGCTGATGGCTGTGACTTGCCTTCTCAGTGTCACTGTGTTTGGACAACTTTTACCATGAGCAAAGACACTGCAGGAAGGATGTATGCATTGGAAGAGTATAAAACAGTTATTTTTGGCTATTATGCACAACAGAAAATGTGGACATAAATAAAGGAGAATAAGTATTAACATGCTTACAATCCCCTGTAAATCATGCAGCAAGTCTGTGCTGGCCAGAAAGCCTCCACTGCTAGTCCTCAGTGCTGCTGATACGCCATCTTTATGACTTCTCATGTCAGTGTTTTTGTCTTGGAATCGTAGAGATGTCAACAATCCCTCTCTCAGCAAACATACCTCTGCCTGTCATTTTACCCTTCTTTTCTAGCTGAGTACTTTTTCACACCTCTTTCTCACAACTTAGCATTTTCCTCAGAAGTTTGAGGTGAGATTATACAACCATGTTATGTCAAAAGCAGTCCTTGATGAGAGGAACCCTAGGAGAGAGGTTATGCACCAGTGACATTGGGAGATGGATGCTATTTACTGAGAAATGCTTCTGTGATTTTAAGTAGGAAGGATGAAGTGCTATTCGCCCTGGACATACAATAGTCAGGTTTATGTGAAATAAAAACGGCTGAAGACTCACCTTGCAATGGCTAAATTTCAGAGTGAAGCTCCAAAGAAAGGGAGGAATGAAAGTAATAGTATCTCTCAGCTTCCTCTTAAGACATTGCCCTCAGCACACCATGTATTTCAGAACCCTCCATTTTTCTACAAATTCACCTCAAAGAATTTAACTATCACACATTCCTAGGAGATTGGAAGACCATCTGCTCAGGTTTAGACAACACAGTAGTTAAAATGCTGGCATCCTTCCTGCTCTAGCACTTTCATGGCTGTTGCAATCAAAGGAGGCGAATAAGAGATAACACCTCCACGTGTGTGAGGTGAGGGAGGAGTGGTGAACACCGACAACATGGTAATGAGTAGGAGAATCTGTAGATGGAGAAAGGAAAGAATTAGTTGCTGTAGCAGAATATCAAGTGAGAGGCAAATGAAAATAGTCTGTCCAAAAATGAAAGAAAGAATTCAAACTCCATCAAGAAAATGAGAAAGTGGAAAAATGGAATGGGTTAAAAAGAAATGGACTGAATGCTGTAACTGTGCCAAGGATTCTTCTGAGAGGGTCCAGAGGGATGAGAGGTGTTCACCTAGAGGAACTGAAATGTCCTAAGAAGTCATAGATTCTGCCTAGAAATTAAATGGAAAAAAAGAAGTGAGAAATAAAATGTCCTAGTATAAAATATTTGTACTATACCATCATTATCATGCCAGAAGAGTTGGCTTCTTAACTGCAGTATTATTCTAGATAAGAATAGATAGGCTGTGTATGTAGAAGCACAAAGAGATGGGTATCAGAGATTTAAATCATCAGTGAATATACAGCAGGTAAAATTCACATCAGGCAGGCTGGATGCCATCTGTCACAGTTAGGTTTCCATGAGATGGTTGGAAATAGATGTCAGCAGATTCCTGGTTAAAATTATCTATTTAAATATTCAAGAAAAATGTTCCTCTGCTATTATAATCACCATTTCAGTTTACATTTTTTGCATGTAGACAGTAGAAATACATCAGTATATCCTTAAGAAGCTTTGTGGCACAACAATAAAGCATTCTGCTTTATTCTTGATACTGATTTATTAAGTTTCAAATCCTTCCTAAGGCAATTTCCTTTTTCGGACTAAAGAGTATGTTAATCTACTAGTCTCAAGCTCTGTTTCTTTCTCTGTGCACTAAACCTAATATTGAGGCTATCATTCTCCTTTAGTTCCAGGAGGAACGAAAATTTAAAATAAAGAGGGGTTTTTTTAGATAAACTCCTCAGCCTTTATGTAGGAATAAAAATAAGATAAATACTGGAGAGCACTTTAGGGGACTAATATCACAAATGCTTTATTAAAGTCATTAAGCATTTAGACAAAACATTTTATTGTTCCAAGCTTTGAGTAGTCAAAAATTATAAATTTAAAATGACTGTGTTGTTGTAATAGGTTCCTATCCACAAAAATCTTTTCTATGAGCAAACCGTTCTTTGATGGATCTATGAATAAGGTGTTCTGGTGTGATACATGAATTAAATAATAAAACACTGCATTATTTTTGTGACAGTGTTTGGTTTCATCCTGTGCTATGTATTTTAATTGGAACCATGTACACAATTTCAAATAGAAAATGCCAATTAAAATTAAGAAAATGTTGTTTATGATGCCTATGTATTTTTACATTAAATGTCAGCCAATTCATAAGCCACACATACTGCATTTTTTTTGTTTCCTGCCAACAACAAAAATTACTAGAGCTTCTAGTCTACTCTTTTAGTTAAGCAACAGTATATTACAGGACACTTTCTTCAATGCAATAAATTCAGAACTCCCCACTGGTTGAACCTACCGTAAGACAGAAGGTGTGGATAGTTTGATTTAAAATTCCAAGTTTTCATTGAAAAGGAAAAAAAAAAATTCTACAAACCATTAGTACCAGGATAGCAGTGTATATTGCAAAAAAAGAGCTCCATGTTACTTTTTGTGTCTTTCTTACTGTTAGTTTGACACTATTATTTATTCTGATAACCGTAAATATACACTCATGCCTAAAGATGGCACATCTTGCATATTCTGGCTGATCACACAGTAATTTGGCTAATATATTTGTATATGAGGGNTATATATATATAAAATTTTTTTTAAGTCTAAAATTTACCAACTAAATTCAGAGCAGCTATAACACAAAAATGCACAAAAATTACAGCATAGAAGGTGGTTCCCATGATAGTACAATATTATGCAATGGGACTATAGGACAAACGAGAATGTTAGCACAACACAGTATTCAGTAAATTCATAAAAGTAGAAATCAATGCAAGTCTAAGTGGAAGAAAATAAANAGAGCTCCATGTTACTTTTTGTGTCTTTTTTACTGTTAGTTTGACACTATTATTTATTCTGATAACCGTAAATATACACTCATGCCTAAAGATGGCACATCTTGCATATTCTGGCTGATCACACAGTAATTTGGCTAATATATTTGTATATGAGGGTATATTTTATATATATATAATTTTTTATACATGAGGTATTCATCAGGTCTAGTGGAAGGTGTCCCTGTCCATTGCAGAAGGGTTGGGACAAGGTGACTTTAAGATCCCTTCCAAAGCTTAATGTTCTATGATTCTGTGTAAGCATAATACTTAGTGGTGTATTTGGATTCCACATTACAGCTGTAGGGTGAACTCTCCAAAACCATGGAAAATTCAAGGTCCTCTGCAGTTATAGTCCAAACTTTTTTTGGATTTAGCAAGTGAACTTTAAAGAAGCAAAAGCTGTCCTTTGGTGTAATTGCTGAAATGATAGCTATAAGTCCAGTTTCATTACTGTTTGGATCGTAGTGTCATGTTCAGAACAGAGGCTCTGTATTCTCCATGGGAAGATGGATGATATTTTGAATGACACCACTGTACTGGTATCAACAACTTGTGGGCTCTTGTCTGTCCTGGAAGATACAAAATGTAAAAAACAAAGACTAAAATTAAAGTGTACATATATATATATATATATATAAAATTTTTTTTAAGTCTAAAATTTACCAACTAAATTCAGAGCAGCTATAACACAAAAATGCACAAAAATTACAGCATAGAAGGTGGTTCCCATGATAGTACAATATTATGCAATGGGACTATAGGACAAACGAGAATGTTAGCACAACACAGTATTCAGTAAATTCATAAAAGTAGAAATCAATGCACGTCTAAGTGGAAGAAAATAAAAACTACATGTCATGTTTGACTACAAGATAAACACAAATCAAATGGTTAACAATAAATATTATCTTTAATGGGAAAAAAATTTAAAAGTAGCTTTAAATTGCATCCCATTTAATACAGTTTAGTACCTAGAAAAATAAATAACAGCTATTAATAAGAAAACAGTTTAAGCAAGTGATACACATGGAAGTTTTAAAAAACATATATACATTTTATTTTGTGTGGTCAAGTTCTTGCCTGATAAGATCTGGAATATAACTGCTGTAAAAGAAAAAAGGAATTTTTTTAAATTTTCTTGTGGAAGAGAATCACAAAATCACTAAGTTGGAAGAGACCTTCAAGATCATTGAGTCCAACCCATACCCTAACACCTCAACTAAACCATGGCACCAAGTGCCACGCCCAGTCTTTTTTAAACTCTACCACTTCCCCANGGACTCGGCACTTGGGCTTATTAAACTTCATCTTGTTGGACTCTGCCCATCCATCCAACCATTCCAGGTCTCTCTGCAGAGCCCTCCTACCTTCCAACAGATTGACACACACTCCCAGCTTAGTGTCATCTGCAAATTTGCTAATGACAGACTCAATATCCTCATCCATGTCATCAATAAAAATATTGAACCTTTAATGTTGACTTTTT
Organism: Illadopsis cleaveri; assembly: GCA_013399915.1. Lineage (NCBI taxonomy): Eukaryota > Metazoa > Chordata > Aves > Passeriformes > Timaliidae > Illadopsis > Illadopsis cleaveri. The sequence goes on along the minus strand of VXBB01020114.1, from coordinate 130,852 downwards.
ATAGAATTATAGGAGGGATAGGGTCAGAGGGGACCTTAAAGATCATTTAGTTCCTACTTCCCCCCCCTCCCCCACCCCCCACCATCATATGCAGGGATGACTCTCACTAGACCAGGTTGCTCAGGACCCCATCCACTCTGGCCTTGAACTCTTCAAAGGAGAAAGCAGCTACAACTCCTCTTCTTCTTGTCCAGCTTTTCATCCAGAAAAACCCCAGTCCTTCTCTGCAGAGCTGATCTCAATGAGTTCTTTTCCCAGTCTGTACTCATGTCTGGGGTTGACATGAGTACATCACTTGTCATCAGGTTCTTGTAGGCCTACTTCTCATGTGTGTCCATGTTCCTCTGGATGGCATCTCATCCTTCTGTTCTGTCAACTGCACTGCTCAGCTTCATGTCATCTTCGTGTCTATGGGATTGATAAAGATATTAAAGAGCACCATTCCCAAGAAAGACTCCAAGGGACACCACTTATGAATGGCCTCCATCTGGATATGGAGCCATTGACCACAAATCTCTGGCTCTATCCATACAGCATATTCCTTATCCACTGAGTAGTCCATCCTTCAAATCCATGTCTCTCCAGTTTGGAGATAAGGATGTCATGTGGGACCATGTTTAAGGCTGAACTCCAGGTAGATGACATCAGTCTTACTTTGTCAGTTGACTTTTAACCACTTCACTTTGATTTTTCTTCAGGGTTCTGGGAAACTTAAAACAGAAAATGGTGGGACAGACTCTCTGAACATGAATATTGGTTTCCAGCTGCAGTACATTAGCCTGATGATTTGCCAAGTGATTTCTTGATGTCATAAATATTAATGTTTATGCTGTTATGGAACCACTGTGTACTTTTGATAGTTCAGATCATAAAACTGGTCATACATGTGAGCACCAACAAGGTCATCCTATGTTTCCTTCATCCTTTCCCCTCAGACTGAGGGAAATTAGTGTTAGGTTATTTCTTCACACTAAGGAAGATTCAAACTTCTGTCATCTTTTTTAAATCTAAGGGTATATTAGATTGCTAAGATTTGGTGTGGATATGTCTGTTGAAATATGAGTAGCATCTTGATGATGCACAGTTTTGCATCGTTCTGTTATATTAAATATTCCACTGACATCAGTCAAGACACTGATGAAAGAAAATTGCTTTTTCATGTCTGAAGGAGATAAAAAGTGAGGAGATAATGACGGCATGTGGGTATTTTGGCAGTCTTCCTAATCTAGAACATTTGCCAGACACTTGGACAATAAAAGAAAATAAATTATGCTTTCCTTCATTTTCAGGTGTTTTGAGAAAATCAAATGGAAACTTACCCAAATAAAAAAGATGAAGTCTAAAGTTCTTCTTGTGAAATACCATGCTGTTTTCATATCTTTTCAGATATGGAACATAGTAGCAGAGCTCATGCTTTTGCTATCTTTAAACAAGACTTGTTAAATATTTTTTGTGGGTTAGGCTGAAGAGATGTTTGGTGAGGAACCCAGTGACAACTGGCTACTGAGAATATTAGACAGAAAAACTCCACAATCCACATATTGGATGATAATGATAATGTTGCCTTTAGTGACTAAAGAACTAAATCTCTCATACTTGGATGAAAACTTTCTTCTTTCTACAATTCCTCTCTCATATTTAATTTCTTGTTCCTTTCTGCATTACAGGATACAGAAAGGTTCCATAGTTTAGTGAATTCCCTAATATGTAAATAAGTGTCTATTACAGTGGTTTTATTTAAATCCTTTTTATTAAAACAAACATACAGAGAAACAATCTAAAACAAAATATCAACCATAAACCCTGCAAAACATCATCTCCTTAAGCTTCATCTACATTCAGGAAAATATTTCTTCCATATAAGCATATAATAGTTTTTAATTGCAAAATAGTATAATAAAGAATAGTGCAAGAGGCTCTGAACCATACAAAGATCTTGTTCTTCCATGGCTCTTAGGATTCATGTGAGATTTTTTCCCCCTTGTCATGATTTAACCCCAGACAGCAATTCCAGGAATTCATCAAAGGAATTGCCAACTGTGAATCTAGTAAGATGTGTTTGTATGAAATGATCATTGGAGCTTAGCTACTTCATTAGGACATGTCCATATGTACAGCAATAACCTAGGCAGGAGTCAGTATTAAATATAGAAAGCCCACTGAATATACTTACAGATAGAAGTTGTGTGAACCCTAATATTCTTTCTCCTGAACCTAAATATCATACACTAGACAGTCCCATGATAATATCTGCTCTAAATTCATGCTATTTCTTCAAACTAAAAACAAGCTAAAGTAAACTAAAAATACCTAGGCACTTCTAGACTCATAACTGAAGAAGAAAATGGCCACATTCCTGGAGTACCGAACCACACAACTCTGACCTAGTTCATTACTAAAAAAAAATAGTTTAAGTCAAATCCTGACAAACTAAAGCTGTTAAGCAGTTTCATCCTGCTTCATACTGCAGTTCAATTGTACCATAAAATCACAGCCACTACTTGCCAAGTCATTTCACCCTATCATAACGGCACAGCACGGGAGAACTGCAATTTCCAGCAATGGGCTGTCATCTGCTGCACTCCACCAAGCACACTCTGCTATACCATGTCCCTGGCTGGCTGCCAGGCTGCTTCAGCACTCCACAACACTCCATGTCCAGCTCATAACTCAGCCTGCTAATATCAGGACACCATAATGAACATCATTGTGTAAAGAAGGATTTAGCACAGCTGTAACATGATGCAGTTGACTCACTCATTGTGATACATTACCTTATAAAACCAGGAACATCCAGAAGAGGAGAAATAGAACTGGCTGGTCAGATGAGAGTGCAGCCCTACTGTTCTCCAAACTTCTGTATCATATTAAGAGATCAGATTTCAAACAGGGTTTTGGAAGCTGAAAAATGTAGTACAACATTTCACATATATAAAAACACCGTAAGATTCCTAGACCAAAGTCTGTCATGTCTTGTACGTGTATAGTACTATTGAATTTACTCTGTGTGGTTAATGCCCAGCAGGTGTGCTAATTTCAGCAAAATGTTCTGTGTCAGGTTATGCAGCCCTCCACATGGGCTACAATGTCACACTGCATGGAGGAGACAAAATCCACAATGCACTGAGAAGTCTGTTGTGGTTCTCAATTCAGTCTGATGGCCTAATGAACTCAAAAAAAGAGGCCCACCAGAAAGTAAATAAAACACATACTTTTTAATTCTGGTACATGTGAAGAATGAAAATGGAGAGTTATCACTTGAAGAAAGCTGAAGACTACCTGACTGAGTTTATGGGCAATGTGGCTTAACTAAGCAATTGGCACCCGGACAACTAGATGAGGTTTTACAGTCTAATATATCCAGAATCATTACTAGCAGATGAGCAGCTCCAGCCTCCCTTTGGCATGGGGCTGGGTTTTACACTCTGCTTGATCTATCACGCTGGTTGGTCTCTGAAGGACAGGACTAGGTTTTTCTTTTTGTCATTAGAGGAGGACAGGTAGGATTTTCTATATTTCTAAGAGTGAGGCTGGAACCTCCATGAGGTAGGTTGTTTCAAAGTGATGTCAATGTTTCATACATACCATTGTTTCTGAGTATCCACAGATAGAAGTAGAGGTAGGGAATTCATCCTCCCAGAGGGTGGAAAAAGGTGAAAAATATTATGATGAATACATTTCTGCAAAGATTAAGAGGAACCTGGTAAAGGCTCTGATGTTCTTGGCTGGAAATAAAGATGTGGAACAAATGGGGTGTTCCTCTCTTCTTAAGGAAGAACTGTGAAGACATATATTTATTATATCTTTTGAGAGCATGAGCCTCACTGGATTGAATGAATGTTGGAAGGACAAAGACATTCTGCATATTCCCCTTAGGACCTTCAATGGATCTCTACTAGGAGCAGACATGGCAACCTCCTATATTTCTTCTCACACATTAAGGAGAATTCTTACCTTTGTTTGACATTTGGTCTCCTAATGATCTTCAGCTGCTCCCAATTCAGAGTGTGACTAAAAGCTAGAATCTTATCTGGATGGGCAGCAGCATATTCAAATCCATCCCCATAAACAGGTATATATTATAAAGCTTAGAGAACACTTAGGAGCCAGGTAGTCTATACAAACGAAAAAGCATTTTTATTTACTCAACAAGTGTTCATTTAAAGCAAATGAGTTTTGGCTCCAGGAAACCTCCTGATTCAAGGAGATATTGGAAAAGGATACTTAACTCAAAGTCTAGGCTTATATCCCATTGGTGAATAATCTAAGAGAGTCTTTAATAAGCAAAGAAATTATGTTATAAAATTCTGTCCTTTCACTAGCATACATATTGAATTAGGGCACAAAATGGGTGTCCCAGAATGTTAACAATACCCGTTGTAATATTGCACTCTTCTACTAACACTGGCCCTCCTAAATTTACAGTGTGACTATAATTTCTTGTACTATCTGTCAATTTGTGAGGTTTTTAGGAAGTTTAACATAACTTTGAATGAAGAAAATGTCCAACTAAAAATTCTAGATTGTATCTTAAAATAGTGGTTTCTAAAAATACCTAAATCACCTTTCTCCTTTCTGAGTTTCCCAGAATCTTCTACATGTTTTACGTTTAGAAAGCTTAATCTTCCCTTACAAAATGCAAGTCTGAATTTGTAGAAGTTTAGACCTCATGCCTATTTCACATACAAGCTGAAAGTTAGACTGAATGGTGTAATTATAGCTGTCTCTGTATATTTTGTAAGCAGTTAAACATTAGGCTAAGATAAATGATGATCAGTGTTGAAATCTAAAGGAATTAGGAAATAATCATCCAGGAAATGTTTATCATCCAGGTAATACATACCTAGCCAGATCCTACAGTGTGTCTTTGGATTTGCAACTGTTAAAAGAAATAATAAAAAAAGGTAATCAACAGTGTCTCTCTTGTTGTTCCTGCTGCTTACACTTTCAAACAGTATTTAAACAGCTAAAATAACAAGACATTACATCCCCACAATGGTCTGGGTAGTTGCTCTTCTTTATGTGGTCAGAGTGACTTCTGCTAAAGTAACTGCTATAACTGCTTTTTCTGGGCAGGATAAGGAATGACAGGAAAGAGAAAATGTGTTTGTTAAGTACAGCTGAAAAGGGTTGTTTTGAAGTAAAATATTGTATTTGGATGGCAGTTATTCCTGACATTTTACCATAATGGCCCTGGGATATGGAAATCTAAAGCTGCAAGGAAAATAATTCCTCAGTTCTGTCAGGTGACAAGGAAGTCATGCTGATAGATGAGGAGTTGGCAGTTTCCACTAAACAAATGATTGTGGAAAAATCATGAACACTCCAGTTCCTTTAGATATTTGCTGTCAAGCTGAAGAGATCTTGATAGCAAGAGTCATGGAACATAGAGTTTGATTCTCTTCTTTGGTAAGCACAGAGGCACCTTTGTGCAAGGGAAATCTTTGTCAAGGACAAGTAGGAACAGAAAGAGAAGACTTAAAACAACAACAACAGCAACAAAAAAAAAAAAAAAAAAATCATGTGCAAATCTTATTGACCATCCTGTATCTTTCATAGATGTGATATCTGATTGAGTAATAATTTACAATAATCCCTGTCATACTCATGCAACGTTTATATATCAAAACATAGGAAATACTGTGAGATGAAATTGTTCATCCTTAATAAAAATTGAAAAATCGTTTGATGATCAGACATATAAATGATATTAAATATTATGCTATGTTATGAATACTAGGAAAATTTAAATAGCTACAGCTCTTGCTTCTTTCATGCAGTTGATTTGACTTTAATCTCCAGGAAATTCAGTTTGTAATACTGAATATGCATATTTGTAGAAAGCATATGACAGCAGCATCGGAAAACAGCCATATAAGTTGTACACAGGATTAACAGAAGGGAAATCTTAGAACAGAAAAAAATCTGAAATGTTTTCCTAATTTTCTTAATGAAAATGTGCACAAAAATAAAAAATGCTATAGTGATATGAATAATAATCATTATATACCCAGATTATTGTTTGATTTCAACAGTTGGGCTTGTTTAAATAGATTTTCTTCTGTATGTGCCATAGAGATTTCTGCCAGTAACATGATATTTAACATAATAATAAATGAGCAGAAAAAATGAGAAGGCAAAAGAGTAATAGAGAAGTGGTTTCAACTACCCAAGGTAGCTAAAATTACAACTTTGGAATTGCAGAGGAATTCCAAAATACTGAGCGACTAGACAATAAAAACAAAGATTCAATTAAGTGATGATACATGCAGAGTGACATAAATGGAACTGTCCATAAACATCTGAGCAATTATATAGTCAAGTGATTTAAATGAACTTTTGCCACTCTGAAAAGAGTCATCATGAACAAATTTCTAAAAATATGACTCACTGATTAGAAGTCAACAAAACCAAAGTAGCATCATGTATTCATGTAGATGTAATGCTATGTATTTAGATAGAATTTGAGAAGGAATACATAACATACCTGTAGTGTATATTACGAATACTGCAAATACCTATATATCTCCAAAAGATTGTCACATAAAAATTAGCATATAATTTAACTTAAAATTATTAGAACAGTTCATAAAAGATATCATTAACTTAGTGTGACATTTTGAGCTGGACAAAGAAAGTTCTGGGACTTACTCTAAAGAGGTCGATACAAAACTACCTGGGAGGTCAACGAGTTTTATCAGAGACTGGGAATATATTTTGAATGGGCAAAAAGAAAATGTGACTATTCATCTTGGAAAAGGGACACAATAGTGATCTTGAAAATTGTGAATGGCATGACGGTGAGGTAAAAAGATTTCTCTAAGTTTCTTGCATTAGAGGAATTAGGGAAAATGGTTAAAATATCAGGCAACAGATCTATATTGATCAAAGAAAAAGTGTTGCTTTCATCTAGTGTGTGTGATTAGGGGATTGTTCATATGCTTAAGTTTAAACAATAATTAAATTAATGAAGAATATGTTTTAGGTTGGGTATCAATGCTTTTGATGCAATTTGTGACTCAGGCTACATGCTACAGGAATCTGAAAGGATACACCTGAAGAAACACTATTCATGTTCAACACTAAGCTGTTCTGTGTATCTGTTCTTTTACTTAAACCTGGATTCTTGGCAGTTATCCGAGACAGGCTAATGGGCTAAGAGGGACTTCCTGACAATTTGTATGCTCATCTAAGATCAGGTCTCCTAAGAGTGTCTTATTTCAAACAACTCGAAAGGTGCAACTATTAATTTATGTTTAATATTCTAGGTATTATATTAAACATAATATAGGTTATGTTTAATAACCTATGCTAGGTTTCCAAATTCTAGCATAGTAGAAGAACAGATACACAGACAATAAATTAAGGAACTGTTTTGAAATTGCAACACATGACTTGCTGCAGGACTGTTAAAGATGAAAAATTTTCGATTTATCCTTACAGAAGAAAAAACTTCTTGTTTTTCCAAAGAACCCAGTGGCCACCAGTCTGGATGTAATGTAAATAGTCAGACATAGCATAAAAAGCTGCCTTTTAATGCAGTTTGAGTTGAGTAAAGAATACTTACGTTCTTACTTGGAAACGGTTCTTAACCTTGTCTTGATTCAGCGCAAATATCCCTTGCAGTTTTATCAGATCAAGCCTTTTGCTTTCTTACTTCTATAATTTCGAAAGGCTACCTCTCAACCATGCCTGCTTTAGTAGACGTGTTCTCTCAGTAAAGTGCTTACATTCTAATTAGTCAAATTCCATTCAATCCATTGCTAATTCAGAATATTAGAGTCTTAGCCATCTCAGATGATCTGCCTCTAATTAGCAGGATATTTGTGCTTTTAGTCTCCTGACAATTGGCAGCAAAGCTTTTTGTGCACCATCATGCTTGTTAGGAGGACTTTAGCCCCATTTCCAACCCAAGTACAAACATTAAGCAAGCGTGAGGGGTTGGTAATCCACAGTTTATTGATAACCTTCACATATTTGCATGCTGGGCATCCTGCCCTTGCTGCAACCAGAAGTCTGGCAACCAAGGATGCCTAGCCCTTGCTGTACTCCCTGGGTGGATATGCAAATGGACAATCATATGGGGCCAAGAAGTGTTGACACTTTGTTTCCAAACCAAACCATTATTGGGATACCATACTTTGACAGAAAATAGAGTTTGCGAGCATTTGTTCCAATGCAGGGAAATGCTGTTGCCAAGTGAGTCAAATCAAGTCCTGTTGTCACCAAAAGGAACATAAACTAGGCACTCTTCATGGACAAGATAATAGTCTTCCTTCATTAAGCTGGTTTTAACCTTCCATCTTCAGCTCAGCTTGCACATCTTCTGCACACACTTACACAGCTGTGAATTCTTGACTATAATAATGATCTATTATGCCCTGAGGAGAGGCTACCACTATGCTTTATAATTACCTCTTTCCTTTCACCGTCTTGGAAATTACCCTGCTGCCAAACAGGAAAAAGAATTCACAATCCACAATTTTTTCTCCTAAAGTTGCTTCAACATCTGTCTACTTTATCTTCATTCTCTGTCTAACTCAAGTAGTTAGGGTAGTGGTGATTTTTTTAAGGAAATTTTCATTTCCAAGCATAGAGAAGACTGGTAAGTATTTCCTCTTTCATCATAGCTCCTTAATACACATTCCCACCACCGTGGTGCCCCGCATCTCCCCTTCCCCAGCCCAGTCCCAGGATATTCACATACTTTCTCCCACCAATTTCATAATGACTCTTAATATACAATGCATCTCACCAATTTTGGTATCCATAATATGCATGTTTACATCTAGCTTACATATTACTTGTGATCAAGAGAAAATAGTAGTTAGCAATGGATTTCTTTGCCAGTCTCTCTGTCCTGGATTAGTCACAACTGCACCTCTGGATAACATTCCCCTCACCACCTACAAGGAGTTAACATGGCTTGGTGTGTTTTAGATCACCCATATGGTAAATGTATAAATTTAAGTGGGAAGGATCTCACCTTGTCATCTAAATTATTTAATTCTTTTGAGTCTGAGAAGCAGAAAGAAATCATTTAAGTGAACAGTTAGTTTTTACAAATGCAATACGGGATCTTTTGCCTGCAATAGACATACATATGATCCCTCATAATATGCCTGAAATAGGGAAGCTTCATTTAGGCTGCAAACATGAAAGTTTTCATTGTTACGAAATTGAACTTGTGCACTGGTGTATTTGTTTATTTGCTTAATGTTCCACACCTTTAATCAGTGTTGTGATTTTGATGGTGCTGTCAGAGTACAAATTTTTCTCTATAGAATTACCCAGAATAGGTGGAGTCTAGTTCAACATTTAGGGCCTGTGTTTTCCATATAACTTTTCTACAAGGAGTGTTCATGCTATTTTTACTGAAAATGAGGATGAAGACACAAAGATGACATATGTATATACTTTTTTTTTTCTTTTTTTTTTTTTTTCTGAGAAAATATACTGACAATGCATGTTTGTCTCTGGTCTGGTACTGGTGTGTTGTCACAGTCTCTGGTACTGAGGCCATTTCTGTTGGGCTGCGTTCATTTGTCACCAAAATTCCAGAAAGGATTTCAAAATTAATGAGCTTCACTGAAATGATAAAGGAGCAATTAAATTAATGGAAAACATGCACAGAAAGAAAATGAAGGGTCTTAGTCCATTAATTTATACTTTGATCATAGAAATTTAAAGAAATTTGATAGCAGGGAGTATTTCAGTCCAGAAGAAAAATTTATAAGAGATTACAATCTGAGAAGGGAAGACTCACAAATTTAAATGCCAAATAAGACTACCTGCCTGGATTTTTTTATTTTTTTGCTTGTTTGTCTCCTTTATGAATGTGAGTTATGAGGGCTGGTTGGAAGTTCACCTGAAAACTTGCAAATGCTAAATCAAGACAACTCCTAAGAGGTCTTTTGATTCTCACTGTGCTGGTGAAGGTGCAAAGCCACAGGAGATCTAACTTCAATCAAGACTTTTAGGTACCAAATTGTAAATGCGGCCGTGAGTTGAATTCATAGGAAGCCAGTCTAGTTGTTATTTTAGCTGGGTGTTTTCTAGATGATTTTTCACAGACATTTATTCAAATAGTTCAGAAAGTATCTTTAGAATGACTGAACAAAGTGTGTATTTTGTGTAACAGAATTTGAAATAATGAAATGAGATTCTCATTTTTTAAAATGCATATATTTCCACCACAGCTACTGTAAATACTAGCAATAATAACAAGACATAATCTAGATTAGTTGTGTCATTATATTAGGCAGGATGTCAGACTAGATGTTCACAGTTTCCTCTTTGCCTTTTAAACTCATGAACCTGCAGCTTTTTTTTTTTTTTTTTTTTAATTTTAGGATAGTACTGTGTGACTGAAAAAATAAAAAGGTGCTATTGTAAAAATCGGATTAAATCAGAAAGTAGTGCTTCCTGTGTGGCTTTTCAGTTGTATAATCCCAGTGGATATTATCAAGGTGCACAGTTAGAAACTCAGCACAGAATTTAATTCTGAATAAGGTAATATTTTAAGAGCTTTTAAAGATCTTTAGTGTCTTTGTTTGGCTTAGAAATCTTATATTGCTCACAAATAATCATGCTATTAAGTCAATTCTCATAATGACGTTGTAACAAAGAAGATTGTGCTATTGTAGTATTGCTGACACCGCTCTTGATTCTTTACTAGCTGCTGAAATCATTTATTCTTTCTTTGTTGACGATTCAGTTTCTAGTACTTCTGCAGGTATCAAGGAGAAAAAGCTTAACTTTAGTGCCCAAAAGTCGCAAATGGTCAAATACTTGACATCCAAAGTGGAATTATACAAAGAAACATTGATTTCACATTCTCTGTGACCACTTGAATACAGCAAGCTGAACTTGAGAACAATACTCAGTAATGAAACTAGAAAAAACAACTAGGAAAGTAGGCTGCAAAAAGTGTTTTGAATCCCCTTAGGAAGAGAAGGAACCCACATGTCCCTTTTAAAGGCTGCTTTAATACAGAAAAGACCACAGGGTTCTTAAAAAGTATAAAGAAATCCTAGCTGGAAATTGACCTTCTGTAAAGGTATCACCTTGGAGATAAAGTTGTCACAGTCAGTGAAACAGTGACTCTGAAATTTGCCCTTAACTGCAACCTCCCTTACCACCAGGAAACTTCAGGGAAAGGTCTTTTGAAATAGTGTGTTTAAAATGGAAATTCATCATGGCAGTCATAGACAAATGTATTCTTCTATGAGTAAAGCAAAAAGCAGCAAAGACAGAAATGAAGATCCCATTTTGCTATTGAACTTCCGTTTGTCCATTACATGCCCAGTGGTGTTGTACAGGCATCATAGTCTCTAAATTGCTAATTTTCTTGGGTCACCACGACTCACCACTGCTCAGATTCCTCCCTGTTAACCTTAACAGTTAAGGGATCCTTCCCACCATTTCCCACTCATTATTCATAGAGGGGCCACATCCCACCCACACCCTTTCAACCACAGCAGCATCCTGTTTATGACACCAGTACAGGTGTTGTATCCCACTCCTAAACAGAAAGGAACATCGAGGATTTGTAGATGCTTATGGACAAAAAAGAATGTCAAAAGCTGGAATGATCCAAAACATCTCTCAAAGCTACACATTTGGCGTGGAAATCAATATGTGTTTTGCCCCTGTCTTCTAAAGGTGAGAGAAATAAAAGAAGTTTTGCCTGTCATGGAGCAGGTTTTCTCACTTCTCATGCAAATAACTTAGTATGCAAAGTTCATTTCCCTGGATCCTTCTAGAAATGGATCAGAGGGCCTTGAGGGTCTTTAGTGTTCTTGATCCCCCAATTCTGGATCGATCCTCAGTCCACAGTTTATGCTTCTTGACACCATGCCTGTCTTGCCCTTTATGCTGGGTGGTTACTGTGGACTAGAATGGGACAGTGGCCCCAAAAAGGTCCTGTCCTACCTCTGTACAGCCGCATCCTGTTTTAACTTGACTATTTGAATTAGCTGTCAGTGTTTGAGACGTAGCAATTCATTAACTATTTACTGTGCAAACCTCTATACTGGCAAAATGTTATATCTTCAGAGTCTGCTTAATGGTAATAATTTGATCTTTATCCTCTCTTTTTACCTGTAACAAACACAATTTCTAATTGTATATTGTTCTTTCTTAACATCTGATACTGATTTTAGACTTTAGTGCCTGAGAAACGTGCTAGAGATTTTATAGTACAGATCAATAGCGCAACATATCTGTTACAGACTCAGATGCTTGAGTTTTTTGTCAGATCTCCAATGTGAAGCAGTAATACCTCAGCAAAGGAGTGGGAGTTTGCTGTTGCACAATGGTTCAGTGTATTCAGTAACTGCATCAGGAAATGTGAATAATGGTAGTGAATTTGCTTTGCAAAATGGTTAGATACATTATTGTGTGTTACTGAATACTTTTATACAAGAATTTCTTTAGTTGGCATGAACACGCTCTTAGCTGGATGTGGATTACCCAACATTGCACATTTTCAAGATTCAGCTTTACAGAGTGCTGGGCCATCTTTTCTAGGCTGTGCTTTTGCCAGGAGAGGTTGAACCAGATGTTTCTTGAGGTACCTTCCAACCTGATATTCTGTGGTTCTATGATTCAATATTTTGGACATATTTCATCATTTAGGTACCACTAATTACTTAAAAGAAGGGAAAAGGGAGGAAACAAAAGTAATCAGTACATTTGAGATGAAACAATGAGCTTTACATATAATAAGATATACTATATAATGGTATACTTTGCAGTATTTTTATTTTAGAGTACAATAATTCTGCAATCCTTTTCCAAAGACCATGACTGTACTTTGACCCAGCTGCAGATCACACAAGATTCAGAACTCAATCTATACTGAATCTGATGTATTGTACCTTCTGTAATTATCTGTGTACAAATTTTAGGAGATAATCTGCACTTCACTTTGTAAATCCTTTAGATGTTGAGCAGATATAGAGCATAGAAGTAAATGAATTATAACCTTTCATTTATGGAGCTCAGTGTTTCATCTCTGTCATACCACTGTTATAAAGAAGACATGGTTATTAATCTCCAAATAATTTATCAGATGTGTGTTATACACTAAAATACATTTAACTGCTGTATAATCAGATTGTGATTTCATTATTGCACCAGTAGGAGCTGTTTTATTTCAGTTCTGTTAACAGCTCCTGTAAAATCAGACATCGTAATTTCTCTCTTTTTTAAGTACATGATTTGTAAAAGAAAAAAAGCCCAATACAAACTCTTCAGAAAGATAATGGCAGTCTTTCACTCATGGTGTCTCATTAGTTGTCTGATGTGTGGAATGGATCTAACCACCTCAGGCATTATTTACACAGGATTTAATTTATATATGGAACACAGTTCATCAAAGTTCTTCATGATTTTAAAATAAATTAAATAAAGCAGCACTAGATATTATATAAATAGCAAAAGGATAAAACAAAATGGTACAAAATAAGGTGAACCCCTTACAAGTAAGTGCAGAGTATACAAAAATGTCTTATTTAATGAACATATCTGTGGCAAAGGTTTAGTGTTTAATTGTTTATAAATCATAGCTCAGTATCCAAATTCAATTATATTTTAGAACTTTTTTTGCTGCTACTGGAATTTCAGAAGTGCAGTTTTTTATATTGATCTCCATAAACATACATAGCTGTAGCTGGTTTGCTTTTTTTTACTTCTTGTATTCTGTTAAAAAAAATTTATGAAAATGAATGATATTACAAAAAGCAGGCAAACAACAGTATGAAACAGCTTTGGAAATTTTAGAAAACTAAATTCTGTTCCCACGTAGTGCAGAAGTCATTGACTTTCCATTCACCTTAAGGTGTTTTGGGTTAGACGTTTATTCAGACAAAATCAACTTGTTGAGTACTGCAACTGTCCAGAGACTCCTGGTAACTACCTGATTTCATGTGAGTTCTGAGTTGTATGTAAGTTTTTAACATATTACTAAAATTATTTTTCAAGGTGTAAAATGACAAATAGGAGGAAAGAAAAGCAGACTAATAAAATAATACAATAGGTTCTAATTTTGTTATTCCAGATCAAAAAGCAGACTCCTTCACTAATTTTGTTCTGCTATTTCATCTCAAAACAATAAATATTCTCTCCCTCTACTTAGTACTGTTGAAGGATCAATACAGCATGTCAGTGCTTCACAATCTACCTGCCATACTCCTGAAAAAAGACATCTATATTTTCCTGTGACAGTCTGATTTAAAATGAGATAAAGGTGTTTGATCTTGGCAGATGGACAAATAAGTGCTATTTTTCTTGACTGGAATATAAATTATGACATATTAAAAGTGTGAAAAAGTGTTGCTTTA
>VXBB01020114.1:46293-116376 GCA_013399915.1 Illadopsis cleaveri | reverse complement strand
GCTGGGTTAAGGGAAGGGAGGGGAGGGGAGGGGAGGGGAGAATATTTTGATGTGAAATAACAATAATGTTTAGAATCAAGATAGCATTTCCTAGAAGTCTACAAAAAAATTCTATCTTATTCACAGAATGCATAGAAAGTTTTTTAAAAGTCTGAAAACATTTTAGTGAAACATAAGAGACCATTTTCAGATATTTATATCAATAATTTGTAAAAACATGTTACAAGATTTTATCTGGATGTTAACAAGAAAATAATCCCAGTCTGAGTTACTTTAAAATATAAGATCTACACTTTCTCCTTCATATGCCTGTAAGCTAGGTTTAAAGAGGGCTAAGATGGATCTCAACCATTTGATACCTCCATCCCAGAGGTTATCCTGCAGGAGGGTATGAAATGCAAAGATTCTGTTGCAGAACAAAATGCAGAAAAGGCAGCTACCAGGGTACTCATCTGGGAGCAGCAAGCCACAGACTCTTGCTCCTCATGGCTGAAGAAGGAGATGAAACGTCCTAATATTTTTTCTTTCAGTAATATTTGTGAAAAATGGATCTTTTGAGAACTTTTGGATAACCATGGTCTTGTTTTTAACCTGTTCAAAAAAAACCACAAAAACCCAGGAAACCCAGTAAAATTGTTTCTTAAAGCCATGTTTTATTAGAAAATAAACTGCAATGAGGTAACTCAAATATGGGAAGTTCTAGTAAGTCTGAAATAAAATGTTTATGGAACCTTCCTCCTCTTTACACCTATCAATCACCTATGCCCACTGACTGCTTGGACAGCAAGGCCTTTCACACCACCTCCTTAAAGCCCAGAGGGACTTTCCTCTTGGGTCACCAGAGACTTGTGGGAGAACCTGTGCTGTGGACAATGTGTGCCAGTGAGCACTCCCACAGCTTGTCATAAGTTGCCTCCAGTAAAGGAGCAATCCCTTGCATGTTTTAGTGTCTTCTTCCTAACCTAGGACAAAGAAAATGGGTAGCTTCCTCCTCCTTGTTGATTCTTCTTCTAGAAAACACTGTGCATGGCACATGCAGCATGCAGAGGGGAAGCTAATATAACAGATATAGATATATTGCAAGTCCCCGTTGACTAGAAATATTCCTAAGATCTCAAATGCAGAAAACAGTTTGGACCTGAGATAGAATAGGTTTCGTCATGCTTATGAAATCGAAGTTCACCACTTGCATCATTGCAAAGAGAAACATGAAATTCCATAAACCTCCCAGAATGTGTGATCTGATCACAAGGTCCAGGAGAGAGACTCTATCCCAGCATAGAAAAAGTGAGGCAGACCACAGCACATTCTTGGTTTATTATATGTGCTCACTGACTCCTTCAACTGAAATTGATCAAACCTGTCCAAATTCAGTTTTGGGTTCTGTTTTCAAGTGATACTTAGAATTAAGGCTATGGTTATCTTCTTTGAGTTTGAATTTATTGTAACAGAGAACAAAAAAGATTCACAACTCTCATTCCTACAATGCAGCTCTGCAGTTGTGTAATGAAAAAAGCAAAAGGTGAAATCTTATTCCTTAAAGATAATAGGAGTTCTTCCATTTGTACCATAGCCAGAATGTCAATCAGCAATGACTGTGGAAAGAAATCACACAAACATTTGTGTGTTGGACCACACCAGATGTGAATATCGCAGGGGTCTTTTTTCCCTGTAAGATTTGCATAGGCCACCTTTCCTTTCAGCTGTAATTGAAATGCTTTTGTAGCACCATCTGCAGCAATTAGTGAGGTGGAGGAATAAGCTGTATAAAAGTATTTAATAAATTTTAAGTCTTTGCTGATGGCTTTGCTCTCCACACAATGGCTTGTTAATTCTCAGGAAAAGGAGTCTGAATCATAGGGCTGTAAACATTCCTTTCAATTTTTTAACACCCTTCCAGGCTCTTAGTTGCAATTCACAGCCTGGACATCAAAAAGCAAGCATGGTTTGGAAGCCCCTTGTATTAGTTGAATAGGTGTTTGCTCACTGATGGCAACCACACTGCTTTACAACAGTGATCTTTCCCTACCTTCAATGATAGCAGACAGCAGGATTTTCAGACCAGTTTATATTTCTTCATCCTCAAAAAGAGTGATATGTGTACCCACTTTACTTATTGATATCTAAATGTCGATATTTGAAATATCTGTTCCTATGTTCTGAAGTCAGAGGGTTGCAAATGGGACATTAGTAACCATGTAACAATTTTTTGGATGTAAAAACTATAAATCACTCATTTCTACCTATATGCACCACAGATCAACCAGCACTCTTTTTCCAGCACTGCATTCATCTGTCTCAGTTTTTCTCTATCACCTAAATTTCTGTCAAATCTCCAATATTTTCTGTGCTTTCAACCATGTAGAAGTTGAATGCATCTTCCCACTGTACCACTTATTTGACTTCCACTCTGAGGTTTATTCAAAATTTTCATCGTCTGTGCTCAGCAATACCTTCCCCAATGGAATCAGAGAGTTTAGATTAAATGTGCTTGTTGGACAGTCATCTGACACAATTAGCTCTAATTAGCAGATTTGTTTACTCACAAATATAGTTTCCAGGTAGATCATAACTCACATGACTGGCAGTGCACATCAGGAAGTCTCATAAATCTTTTTACCTTTATACTCAATGTCACTACACTAACACTCAAGACCTACCACAAGAATAAGAAGCTTACACTTTACCATACCCTTCATATAGTTTTATTTTAAATATTGTGATGAACAGTGTTCCTTAATAGGTTTTGGATAATTAATCAGTATATTTTAGGCAGAATAATAAGATCAAGAATAACCAGATTCATGTACAGCAATCAGTAATAGTGAATGTACAATGAATTGAACAACACTTCAGTACAAATTGTTGCTATTTTCTCCCAGTATAGGTTTGTCCATTATGGGATTTAGTACTCTGGGAAAACCCAGTAGTTTAAATGTACCAGAAATTAAAAGAACACTCTTTTAATGGAAATACTATCTTTTAAAAACTATGTTTATTAAGTTATATAAATAATTGAAATCTTCTTTTCCTAAATATTATGCTACCTGTTAAGTATCTGAAATTTTTCCGTACTGTCACTGGGTAAGTACTTCCTAGTAAAGACTTCACAAACACCAGCCCAACCTAATTTCTAATGTAAAAGACATGACATCAACATACTAGGTCTTGTATTATGTACACTCTTACCTTAGAGTATATGAACAAGAAAGAAATAATTAAAAAAGGACAAAATGATATTTTGACTTTGGAATTCATAAGAAAAACCTATTGGGATTTTTGTCAGCTCCATGTTTGCTGCAGGTTTGAAGCTGCACTGAGGTTTCTTTCTCTTCCATAGGTCACTTGATCTCCATAGCACAGGCACAGGTCACTGCAATCAGCGTGTGCAGCTGCTGAACCACAGAAACCCTCATTCCTGCCTCTGACTTGTAGGCCTGCAACCACTCTTTTCACATAAACTGAATCTTCAAATGCCTTGTTAAGTTCCTGGCTCAATCAATGCTTTTGGGAATAGGCAACTGTTAAATACAGCTGATGTAAGAGTAGAGGAGAGACATTCTCTGGTTATCTGAGTTGAACTAGAACAGACTTCTTTAAAATGTAGTTCTAGCCAGATGTTCAGTAATTTACTTTTTAATTTCATTGACGTGTAGTCTGCAGAGAGCGATATATATTGACATTTAGCATCTAGTTACTTCCTTATTGATGGCAAGGCCAGTTGGCAGATATCATTCCCTTAAGAAATGCTAAGCAAATACTGCAAAACTTATTCATGAGCATTCNAAAAAAAAAAAACCAAAAAAAGAACCTCACAAACACTTGTCTGTGTCTGTGGCCCCAGTGGATTCACTTTCTGCAAATATTCTAGCAAAAAATTTTAAGAGGAGGCATGTTCACTGAATGGCCCAGCTGAGCAGCTCATGCATATTCAAGAAATTATTTAAGCATATGCTTAACTTTGAACTTCAAATTGTATTGAGTCTCAGAAGGACTCAAGCATGTGCTTAAAATTCTGCTTGTGATTACTTACGTCAAGAAATTTGCTAAACTAAGTCCTTAGGTAAGACCATGTGAATTGACAGCTATCCAAAATCAGCTGATGCATGGTAATTTGCACCATCAGATCACTTTTGGTTTTGAAAAAACCTTTGCATTGGAGTAAATTTGTCTCTTGAGGCTCTTGAGGCAACTATTGCTTAAAAACTTGACATCAAGCTCTTAACATGCTTTATCTTAATCCACTTCTAAAGTATATGGTTATTCCTTGTAAATGAGGGATAAGAACACCTCATGGTTTTATAAGTAGACAGGCAACTGAAGCATAGCTATGTCAAATTAAATTTCAAAGCACAGAAGTCCATGGATCCAGATTTTTTCCTTTTAGCTCCATTTCCATTGAGATACTGCGGTGCCTAGATAGCATAAGCATGGTTGGGAATTCCTACTTCTTTCCTTGGCTAGAAACATAAAATATATAGAAGATATGTTTTTCATTTAGTGCAAATAGGGTGAATCTGAACCTTAGTGTTATAGCATGAATTAAGAAGGTTCTTTGGTTAGGAACTATTCTATGACATCCATTATGCTTGTCATTGAAAATATATTCCTTGACCTTTAGCAACCACTTAAAATCCCAATAAAAGCTCTTGATGCTTTCAAATGGAGTTCATCTCTTTGTGCCTAGATAAAGTGGTTTGTTTATTCCAAAACTATATGCTTCAAAGTAGTAAATTTCATTATTTTTTATAACGACCATCAAACTTGATTTTTTATTCTGCAGGAGGAGTTACCTAAGACACTACCCAGTTTGTCTGTCTCTGATGGTTTGAATGCAGCTATTCCCCATTTTTCATTATGTTTATATTATCTACCCTAGTATAATCTTCTGTCTTGACTTTGATAGTTTTCTGCCGTATGAGGATGTCACCGTTGGTTTATAACTCTTTAAAATTGCTAGACAATTTAATTCATCTTCAGCTGTTGTAATAAACACTTGATAATGAACTTTCCTTAATTGCTGAATTTATAGTTCCACTCCCTCTCTTTTGAATTTCCTACCTTTGATAATCTGTTTTCCCTCAGTGGACTTTACAGAAAGCAGAGGAAAAAACATTTCTTAAATGAATGCAGGCAATAGATGTTTTTAAAAAAAAAAAAAAAAAGAGAGACAAAAAAATCAATCACTTGTGTTAGTTAAAATATTCAAGTGTTCCAGTAATAATCAAATAATAATGATAAGAATTTTTAAAAGTCATTCATGTACATTGCAATTATTGTTTAATGTTTTTAAAAAAAAACATTAGTCAAATGCAAATCATTAGCCAAAATTGCAATTCTTTCAAGATTTATTTTAAATATGTTTCAGTGTTTCACAGAAAAGATAGAATAAGATCCTCATGTAAACCCTGAAGTCTAGAAATCAATTCTCCCTATTTAAAAATATAATATGCAAAAATGAACTCAAAGGAAGCCTGAAAATCTGGTTGTTCATTGAAGTGGTTTCTTTACCTGCCTGTACTAATGGCAAGATCTTTAGCAGTTTCATTTAGTGGTATTTTCACTTCTTTCTCCCAAAGTCATTTGAAAATAGGAAAGGGTAGATCATGTTGACAAGTTGTCGATTACAGTTAAGTATTGCTTGCATATGCCATTAAGTGTCCTAATTAAAACCACCACAACTCTTTTAAAATTTAACAATATGTGTCCTTAAGAGTATGCTAATTTTTCTTAGTACAGAAAAAAATATACGAGAAAGTATGAATCTGTCTTTTAAGGACTCTCTGTTGCGACATGTGTGCATGCAATTCCTTAGGAAAAGAAAATTGAAACTATAATTAATTTGGAATAGATAAATCACATTTCACCATGAATTGTAGTTTTTGCCTTTAAACTCTTATGGACAATATAGCTTACAAGCGGTCTGTTTATGCCCCGTGTTGCATATACAGCCAAGAAAACGTGGAAAGAGAGTCACTGTCTTAGACTGGCATAGAAAACAGTGGGGTACACAGATGTCAGGGATGCTGTCTAACATGTTCCTGAACAAGTATCACCAATTTCTATTGGAACAATTAGTAAGCTGTCAAAAAAGAGAGATGACATAGTGAAGAGAGTAATTTTCATTTCCCTACATCAACCCAAATTCAGTAGTAGTCTTTGTTCTGGAAAAAGGGAGGAAAATGAATGTTTAACTCACTACAAATAATTCCTCAAATAGGACACATTAAGCCAATATCTTAGTTGTAATGAGACTGAAATATATACATCATGACAACGCTGACTTACTTAACACAAATTGAGGGGGTTTTTTTACAGAACCAGAAGTTTTAAGCGCATAAGGCGCCAAAAAAATGGGTAGGGGTTCTACCAGTTGGAAAACACATTGGAAAGGATCATAAACTGGCTTACATTACCTACATACAGTGAAATATTTCTGAGGTTGATTTTGTGCAGGAAATACAACCCTTAGTTGAATGGTGAATTATGGTATAACTGAAGTATTTGATTAGTCATTTTTCTTATTTAAATGTTTACCTGCATGTTTGCATGGAATTTCTAAAACACAGCATCCCTCACACACTAAGAGATGTACGAAAAACAAAGAATTGGATAAGACTTCACCCGTGGAAAGTGACAACACTCTTATGTATTCATGGTGCAGATAGCACCTAAAAAAATCTCTGGAAGGAGTAGCTTCCAGGCCCTGCGGAACTGATAAATCGTCACCATCGTGGAGTGCAGCCTTACGCTGATACGTATCCCAGTAGCAGATATCCATGGTTCTCGGGAAGGATTTTTGCACTAAGATATTTGCAAAACAACATTGCAGTCATGTAATTCAATTAAGTGTTATTACTTAGGCATCTTTTCAAGTTCAGCTTTGTTTTATGGAACAAGCCTTAGGGAGACTTATAAGGAAATTTTCCTGAGATTGTGTCTGAGGAGAGGAGTCCCTTTTTGGGTAGAAGACAGCAAGGGAAAAGGACTAGAGAGATTGTATTTGTTTGTTGTACATACTTGAAGAATAAACACCTAACTTCTTTTCAGTTTTACTCACAGCTTGGGTTAATGTTGTTTTTATTTTGGTAATTAGTTGTTGACTTCAGTCAATTTTTTTTGCCTTCTATTTGTGCAATTGGTATAATTACATAATTAGTGTAAATAGGCACAAGCATGATGAGAATGTTTTGGATTCCTTGAAACTTTACAGAAATCATGTAACATGCACTCAGTGCTAACTAAAATACTGCAATGTGATAATTTCTTAAAATTGCATTATATTTTTTAATTAAAATTCCATTATTATTTATTTTATGCCATAGCTCAAAACTGTGCCTGTATTGCACATTGCAGAACAAGAGCAAGCTAAATGCAATTCTTGCCACATAATGCCCACCAATTTCTAGAAGCATGAAATGAGAAGGCTTCTCCCAACTGCCTCTAAAGCAGCCAAAATACCTACACAGAAATTCTTATGCAGAAATGTGCAGTGACCTTAAATTTCACATTCACTTCCACACCTGCTTAGTTTTTCACAACTCCCAACATACTCCTATATTACAATCTGCCTCTTAATGAAACAGAAGAATTGAAGGATGGATGGATGGATGGATGAATGGATGGATGGATGGATGGATGGATGGAGAGAAAGAGAGAGAGAGAGAGAGATGTGTAATAGTATAGGGCATTGGAAAGTAGGACTAAATGTCTTAATTTCCCTAATGGAAGCCCTACATAGTCCCTTTATGCTTAAGAAGTTTTTAATATTGCTGGTTGCATGAAAAGTAGAAAGCCACAGTTATTCTGTGCTACAGCAGGAGAGCTGGAGAAATTAAGGCCATCAGAACATCCTGAATTCCAAGGAATTCAGCAAAGAGACAGCAAAGAGGCAGCAAAGAGTTTCATAAGCTGCTATGCTAAGAACATCAGCTGAACCCCAGAACGAGCAGCATTTTAGTCATTTGCAGATATTTCTAAGAATTTTTTTCATGATAATTTCAAGAACCAGACTGAGGACCTTAGAGTAAAAAATCTACAAATCCATAAAAGGGTTGAAGACTTTTTTTTTTTGAGATCTCACTAGTCAGATTTGCTCTGTGATAAAAATTGAAGTGGTAGCAGTACTNACACAAATCCATAAAAGGGTAAGAGTCTTTTTTTTTGAGATCTCACTAGTCAGATTTGCTCTGTGATAAAAATTGAAGTGGTAGCAGTACTTAGGGTCATTGTTAGTGGAATACGAGGAAATGATACAGTTGTGAAAATATGTGGATACTTTGAGGAGATTCCTTCCATTTTCTGCTTATTGTAAGTCTAATATTTCACAATCTGTTAAGAACAATTAGATTTTTCCAAGGAATTGTGCATCCAGGCATCTTAAGGGGAACTGAAATCTGAAAATCTTTCCCAAGTTGTGACTGCTGAACATTAATATCTGACTTAATGAGATATTGCATTGTGTCTATTGGATGGTGATTTCTATTATAAGAAGCATCCAATGACATATCCTGCGTCATACTAATACACACAAGAAATTCCATTCACACAAGGAAATTGATACTTAGCATGCATATAATCATTATAATGTTCACTTTATCTAAGAATTCTCATCTATAAGGATATAAGAAAGGACAAAAAATGGTTTTTTATTGCTATGTCTGAATTGCTATTCTAAACCTTGAAACAATGTAACAGATAAAAGACCTATGAATCAGTGGGTTTGTCTTCTCATTTACTACTTTAAGTGTTAAATAGATGAGTAAAAATGGAAATCCTTTACCATTTATATTTTAATTTCCTTTTAAATGTTTCTGAGATTGTCTTTCTTCTGATTGAGTATGATTTCTGTATCAGTCACTTTTCAAGAATAGCACAATTAAAGGTAAGGTTCCATTACAGGTTGCAAGAATTGGCAGATAGTGTGGGAGAAAAAGAATAGCGCACCTGCTGTAGATCACAGTTTCATTCCTGAATGCTTTGAATTTACCTTTTCATAATTTTGTTAGTATCATTAGTTGAGTTTTTTGAGATGTGCAACTCTTTCAATTTATCCTAGATAGGAATTAATTCCACTATGGAGGAATTATATTTTTATTATGTTGGGTTCCTCAAGTCTGCAATACATACACCTACAACACTGGAGATAAAAAATGACAATGTCTTTTACCCTTTTTATGTGTGCTTTACATTTCAAAAACGTTGGGGTTAATTCGAATCTTACGTTGGGATGCTGAGTAATGCCAGCTAGGGTTGTCACTTTTGCAGTGAGGCTCAACCAGTGCTCCCCATTTGTCTCTCAGTTCTTCTGAAAAACTAGGAAGGATAGCAAATTTAGGAAGCGATCAATTCTGGCACATTCATCTGTACTTGTGGCTTAAATAGTCTAATTTTTTCATATTTACTTTTTTTTTCAATGCAATTGCTGTTAAGTAGCTAATACAGGGAATACACTGTAGACATCTGCAAGCGTTTGAACAAGTAGAGTTGCACTTTACATCTCTCATAATATTTCAAAAGAACCTCTAAAGAGAGGTGCTTTATGGTCACTCTCTTTTCTCACATATAACAGGTGTATAACTCCCACTCACTTCTAAGTTAAGCTACTGAGAAAAGTAAAGGATAATTTTCAATGGCAGAGGTCAGTACATTTAAAATTCATGTCTTTTTTCTTCATATTTCAGAGGGAAATATCTTCATCACAGTTTCATTTCTTGGATTTGTTCATTTTACCTTTTATTTGCTGCAGACACCAGCTAGCCTTGTCACCACTCTCTTCCCTTGGCTGTGGCTTTCCTCTTTGACCTCTAAGGTCCAGCAATGAGACAGAGACTTCTGTCTTCCAAATACTGTCAGATTCTCCAGTCACCATCTAAACCATAGCCCACCTCTGTCATGACTTTGGACTTTCCTTAAATACTGAAATGCAAAATACAGGAAATATCTATTTTATTCATGTCTGCTACAATGCCAAGAAACCAGCTGGCTACAATTGCCTTGAAAAACATGGTGACATACGTAATTATTGGTATATTTTAACTTTCAAGTGCTTCAGAACCATGAAAGTTTTATTTAAAATCAGCCTAAGCTAGGTATTATCTTCTTATTGCAATTCAGTCTCTCCTTCTCAGCCTTTACCTTAACACATATATTTGAGTCCTGATCCTGGTCTGAGGTTCTATATGAGTGCATGGGGAATCCTTTTGTGTCAGTCTCTCCTAAATTAGTCATCACTGTGTTCTTGTGCCCAGGAATCAGTCATTGTCCAAAAACAACTTACAAATGCAGATCTAGTTTTCTATTTTCTCTGCTCAGCAATACAGGGCTTTCCAAACAAGATTTTTAAAGGCATTGTGAATCTATCTCCCACTGATTTTGATGAGAGCAAAAAGTCTAAATACCTTGAATAATCTTGTTATAAATGACTGGCAAAATCCAATTTTCCAAAGTGACTTAAGCAGACTTAGGAACCTGGGAACTCAGACACACAATTAGGTTACTACCATTCAACAAGTAACCATTCATCAGCTTAGCTTGAACTTCAGTCATTTCAGGCTAGGCTAAACAATATTAACTTATATTTGCCACTAGTGCACAAACATTTAAAATTACCCAGCTAATTCAGTATATCTTGTTAAATCATGGTAATACGACAACATTCCTGGATGAATTTTATTTCTGAAAATCAGCGGGATATGGAACTCTGATAGAGTAGTGAGTTTTTATGGCAATATATTTTATGCTGCATCAGGTTTTTGACATTGACAGTCCCTGTCTTTGCTCCAATCCTTTGGCACAAGGTGGCAGAGTATCCCCTTCACTATGTTGTGACTCATGCTCATGTGAGGCAGCTGTGTTTGCACCAAGAATTACAGCTTCTGCAACTCATCCCAAAATGTATTTTGTGTTATAACATTATAGTCCATAATTAATTTGTGCAAGTACATCCCAGATATCTAAAGCTATTTCTATCTCGAATAACAACTAATGCATATATTAGCCACCTTTGCATTAACTGCAGTAGCAACAATGGAACTGTGGCAACATAATATTCACTGTGAAGCAACTAAGTCAATATTTACCCAGCTTCTCAAACAGGTGACTTTTGTTTTGTAGTATGTACAGTAAAGTAATTCCCAAGACAGAAAGTTAAAAATTCATGTACAAATACCAAAAATCGCCACACCAAAGATCCATGTAGTCAGACATCATACATGCATCCATGACTTGGAGCAGAGTCAGAGTAGGGTCAGTATGCTGTAGTACCTTCCACAGGATGCTGTTCAAAATTGTTGTTTATTTTGACCTGTCTAGAAACTATATTTGATATTCTTCAGCTCTTTACCTTTAACAGTTTGATTATAACACTTTCCTCAAAGTTACAGAGGAAAACTGTGGTAGAGAAAGGTCTGAATCTATTTTCTTGATTTCTGTCTTTTGACACAGACACAGAACCTGCCTTCTCTTGTATATATCAATTTAAACTATTTGGAATTCATATGAGTTTGCCTTACTGCATTCCTAATTTGAATCAAGCTGGCTGGCAGTGAGTACTTCTTTGCTACTGAAGTATAGATGCGATATAATATGATGAGGGAAATATTGCAGTGAAGGCACTTAAATGTTCCACAGAACACTTCTTATGTACCAGGATCACAGGTGTTCTTGTTCAGCTTGTATATATGTTTTATGCATTTATTTTTATTTTGTATTATCCCCAAGTAAACACTTTATGTATGTGGGCCTTATTTCCAGACTATTAACTAGTTGCTATTTCTCCAGACAATAGCCATGTCATATTGATTACTAGTAATATCTTTCACCTCTGCTGCAAAAATCTCTTGTGAAATATTGTCAGATTTTTGGTTGGCATAGAGAAATACAAGGATTATTACATTTCTGTGTTTTGCACCAAGATTCATCTAAATCTACCTTAGATTCCCTAAGTGAAGGAAACATTTCTTATTTTGATTTTATTTTTTAGAACTTGTGATGATTTTTAAGCATTTCATGTTAGTAGCTAAAGGTTAAAAATAGGTTTTCTCTCCAGTTAGACACTTGCCTGCTTACATGTAATTTGCAAGTTCACTCCTTTTCTGTTTTCTGGCATCTTCTGCTCTGAGTGACTCTTATCTGTAACTTTAGCATCATTTCAAAGAGCCAACAGCTCCTTCCTCAGTACAGGATATTGGCCATTAAACTCTATTCAAGTAACAATTGTTTTTTCCAAAATGACTATTCCTACTCATTTATGTCTCTTTATGTCACTATAGATTTGTTCTTGATTGATAAACTGAGGTGACCTGTGAATTCAGAAATGCTCACAATCTGTTAGAAGGAAAATTGTTCTTCTATATGTTGCATCATTTCATAAATCAATGTCTTTTTTTAATTCCTTGTCATCAGCTGAAATAATTCTCAATGGTGGAATGTTTCTCTTGCAAAGCTCTTTTACATATATTCATTTCTTAGCAATTGGTCTGTAATGATATTGCTGCAGAAATAATTTCTCCATATGCTTTATTGGCTTTTTTGTCTTGACTTTTAAGGAAGACAACAGCAATCAATGAAAGATTTTTGTTCTATTTTGCTTTCAGTATTTTTTTCATCTAAAACCCCACAGTCCTAATATGGAAACATAAAGGCAAAATGCTGTGCAAAGACTGTATCTTGTGCTCAGAAGAAGATAAGGAAATTCTTAAAAGAAAAGGCACACAAGGATTTGCCCTAAATACCCTAAAGTTTTGTCCATTACTAATATTAGACAATAAGAACTGGCCTGTTCAGCCTTGGGAGGAGACAATGAGAGGGGACCTCATCAGTGTCTGTAAGTGCCTGAAGGGAGGGTATCAAGGGGAAGGAGCCAGACTCTGTTTGGTGGTGGACAATAGGACAAGAGGAAAAGGGCAGAAATTGATGCACAGAAAGTGACACTTAAATATGAGGAAGAACTTTACTGTGCAATGACTGAGCACTGCAACAGGTTGTCCAGAGAGGCTGTGGAGTCTCCCTGCCTGGAGATATTCCAGAACTGGACACAATCCTGTGCCGTGTGCTCTGGGATGGCCCTGCTTGAGCAGGGAGGATGGACAGAAGACTCACTATGGTCCCTTCCAACCTTGCCCATTCTGTGATTCTGTAATACTTCTAATTATGTGCTATAATCAGAAGCATTAGTTATAAATTTAAGATAATTTGAACATATTTCTTTCCTTCATGTAGTCAGAAGTAATACACAGATACTTTTTTATAACCAGGTATAGGCACTTCTCACAAGAATTATCTTTAAAAGATAAAATATCATTCCAGAGCATTGTGGCACATTTTGAGTAATTCCTATCAATATTCCAAATGAACATTTGTGATTTATTTCTGTGTAGAGGAAGCATTAGTAATACTAGATATGAACAGCAAATATCAGACTCTTTATTACAAATGCTTTTAATACATTGCTTGTTAAAGAAATAGGTTTGCTTACTTTGAAAGTTTTTTAAACTGAATCTACTTTTTTCTTCCATTCATTCATTCATCTTTGAGTTTTGACATCTACTGTCTTTCCATGAAGGCTTCAAGAAATGAGATGACCTTGCCAAAGATCAAGAGGTGTATCTGGAAGAATTACATTATCTTGGAAGATGGATTTATGTGATTACTCTGTAAAATAGTACTTGTTCTGTAGTGATTGATGACAACACTGTCAGTATTGACTGATCATTAGAAATATTTATATGGCAGATCCTTTAAGGTAGTGGAAGATAGGAAGGAAAGAATAAATGTCTATCAGGAAGACAACATTCTATGTCTATGGAATCAGAGCTTGTAGTTCTTGGCAACACCTTTAATTTTTTTTTTTTTTGGTGTTTGCCTTGTTTCACAGGCACAAATTTCCTATAAATGGCTCCAAAATGGCTTGTATGGTCCACAAGGTTTATAGTGCAGATGATGTAATTTACATACTTTGAAAGCAGTTAAGTTTAATATTTTCAATTATAAATCCCTGCTTATGTTTTTATGTGGGGAGCATATTCATAAAGATGTACTAGAAAGATAAATATATTGTTGCTCATTGTTTTCTCAAGGTTTGTGTCACAGACAGACTTCAAAAGACTATACATATTTTGTCATTTGTGACCCTGGCATACTTTTAGACGTTGGAGTTTTCTACAGCATTATTTACCATGCTGTGTTGATACATTAATGACTAAGTAACCTTTAGTAAATGATATGCTAGTATTTCAACTATTTATAGTCATTAAAAATAGATGGTCATTAACATGGTAATTTAAATACAAGGAGAACTGGCATTATTCTCAGATTTACCATGTTGCAGATCTCTATTAAAGAGAGCAGTTCAGTAGTATTGCTCTTAATTTACTTAGGTGCAAGTGAAAGAAAAATCACTTGGCCAGCCTGCTGGTTTATGTAGAAACTGAAGACATACATGCACACTCAAACCCTCCCTATATATATATTTAAATAAAAAGTTCATATATAGTATGATTAGAATGATTACAGCTTGACAGAGTACATTTAGTATATTTAGTTTATGAGCAATTGAATGGGAGCATGTTCAGTTGATTTAAGTTTTCTTCTCTTTCTGTTGCATTATGAAAAATTTTTATTACACTGAAATACGTTTTTGGGGTTTTTTGAGCAATGAAGCAAGTTGTTCAGCAAGATTGTGTAGTTTCCATCCAAAAACTGTCTGCCCATTATCCTGGGCAGCTGACTGCAGGTGGCCCTTTGTGAGCAGGAGAGTTGAATCATCGAAGCCCAACTATTCTATGGTTCTGTGCTTCTGTGACACCAGTTCTGAAAAGTATCTATGTAAAATGCACTGAAATGTCTCCATGTAAAATGCAGTGTTACAGTTCTGATAATAGGTTGCATGTAGAAAAAAAAAATGGAACAGTTAAGTGCTCATTAAGATGTACTGATTTCATGGTTTTGATGTAGTGAAATAAAGAATGAGTCACGTTTTTCAGGTTTTATGTTGGCATATTTGCATACACCAGTAGTCACCAGAACAGGTATTTTAGCCCATGAGAGGAAAAGTGCTAAAGCTACTTGTAGTATTCATCTAAATTTATCATTCCTTTCCTTGATCTTATATTTAATTGGTGTTAATTGTTAGTTCCTTTTAATTATATTTCATGGCCTTTGTCCTGGAGATTATCCAAAGAGTAGATCATTATCGTATGCAATTTGGTGAAACAGTTTCCAAGCATTATGCCATCCTCAAGACCATATGAAACAACTGTTATTAAAATTAAGAAAATATTAGTGTGCATATTTAGATTATAAATAATGGGAGAGAAATGGTTGACATTATTCCTTGGAGTGCTATTAATTTGATTTGGCTTTTACTGTAATTCCTAACCACTTCAAAATTAAGAGCATTGAGAACAGCAGTGTGTCAATTCTGTTGCTTCATTTGCTGACAGAAAGCACAATGGTTTCTTATCTTTCTCAATCTATTTTAAGTTCATGTGTAGGTGTAAAAAAAATTCTCACCCCACTGCTTTGGAAGCAGCTGTTAGGCAGGATTTGTCCTCAGAACAACATTACTTCTCAGCTGAGTGATTTAAACAGTGGAGGTGAAGTAAAACTGGCACAGGGTCTCACACAGGTCAGTGATATCAGTGAGGGACCAGAGGTAAAGCCACAGAAATTCTTGAGATGTTGGGCTGTGCTGAAATGCTTGGATAGCCACAGTCACTTGTGCACAGCTGCCATGGCTACATTCTAATATTTGGTGTTGGAGGCAGCTTGCAGATGCTATCATATTTGTACAAAAGCAATAAATGTCTGTGTAGATACACACAGATATAATTTAAGCCTTTTGGGAACCTTTTATAATTTTACAACTATGTTTTTGTAAGTATTTTTAAATCTTATTACTTGAAAAATCAGTCTTGTAGAGAACGAGAGAAACTGACTCAGAAACTGATTCCACAAAGACTTTCTGAATGAATAATTTTAGTTTCCTGAGTTGTCCCATTGCAAGCTTTGTGCAAATTTGTGCTGTAAAGGGAAATGATTTAATACTTTTAATGTTGTTTTTGCTCATGTTAAAATGCATTCAACATTGCCACTACTTGAAACAAAACTATTCTTATGCTTGTGCAGTACTCCATTGTACCACATCATAATCAATATATTAAAATAAGACAATTTGAAGGTTGCATGTAGTGGAAACATATTTTAATGTGAACACCAAAGATCCTGTTTCTAATTAATAAAGTCCCATTCCAATAAACTATAAAGTTATCAACCTAAGCCAAGCACTTCTGGTTCTCTATGTATAAGACTGGGACTTACATACTTTAACAGTCTTTTTCTTCTTCTTTCTCACTAACTTTAGCTGAGATTTAAAACTGTCAAGCATTGCTCTTTTATGTTTAGAAAACCACCTTATCAAAGTATATGCTATTTTTTCCTTCAAAAACAAAAGACCTATCTTTGTAATAGGTCTTTAACATAGCAATCTTGAGCCTGAATTTAGCCAGCAACGTCCATTGTACTTTGGCATTTTGTTACTTATGATAGCTTTTTAACTAATTTGTGGTTTTATGTATTACAAAATTATTATTTTAAAAGTTAAAACGGCTTGGCTTGTTCCTTTAGAACTTCTGTAACTTTTGAGAATGCTGTCTTCCCTCAGTGCTCTACTTTTTTTAAACTGTTTTTAGACAAATTCTAAGATTTAAGAAAAGACTTTATTCTCAGATATTTCACCTGTTAGAAATTTATATGGATTTAAAAAGCAGTTAGACATGGTCTTAAACCATTCTTACTGAATTAAATACATATGGAGTGTCTCTGTTCACTTTTCTCTTAAAGAACCCAAACCAGCATTTTACACTAAAAGCCCATGAGAAAAACAGCTCAGGGATAGTTTCTCAGTTACTGTTATTCTGTACTTCGTTTTTTAGTGATCTAGGTATGTATCTCATAGGGTCCTCTCTCTTTTGATTGTGACAACACCTCATGGTTTGCTTTATTTATCTCTTTTGGACTATACTATTTCTTGCTTCTCTGTTTTTGAATCTTCATGCATAATTTTCAGGACAATTTTCCCAGCAATTTTTAGCTGTAGTTAAAAAGTTTTGCACATATTTTCCACTCAGTTCAGTGGCAACCCATAGAGATCTCTTTGCACTGAATAAATTTCACAGTGAATATAGTGTGGATTTAGATCCATGCTATTGAGTAACATCTTTCTAAACTGAAAACCATCTAATCAGAGTTAGTGGTTTAGTGTTTTCAGTATTACAAAGAACAACTCCTACAAACTCAGGTCATTGTCCTAAGGGTTCATGGTAGTTTAAAGTAATAGTTTTTGCTTAATTATAATGATCATTTCATGAACAGAATCTCATTTGTGTTAGGAGTCAAACGATTTTAATTTGGAAAGTTCATTGCAAATAAGTTGTGTTCTCTTGATTGGGGTAATTATACTCACTTAGTACATTAATGGCAAGGACTGCTCAGGCTTTTTAAAAACCTTCCAGCTCTCTGTTGAACAGTTATGGAAAGGAGTGGAGAGTATGCAGTTCTCTTTGATCACTTTAATGAACCTCAGTGTTTTTATTGTCTATTCACTTATATGCAAAGTGTAGTGCAACTGTGTATTAGCTACTAATTAGAGTTTTATTGAAGAAAAAATAACATAAAAGCAACCTAGGTCATAATTAAGATTTTGAACAATGTTTTTTCTAATGATTTTCAAACAGCAAAACAAATCTTTTTAATTACTTTAAAAAACGCATATGCCTTATTGCAGAACTTTTGCTCTTGGTTGTTTTTATGTTTATAAGGAATTAAGTTTTGTCAAAAAAGCAGGTTAGATCACAGCCATTGTCACAACCTCTGCCAGCCCATGGGCAGCAACAGAAAGGGGACAAAACTGTGAGAACAACATGACATTTTTATGTCCTTATTGGTCTTAGCTGCAAAATTTACATTTACATTTACATCTGCAAATGTAACAGCATTGTAATAAAACTCTCAGGCAATGAATGACCAGTGGCTACAAGTAAGGACTGCAGCTATTGAATGGTGTTACAATTCTATAGGTCACATTTAGATAATTCTTTACCACTTTTATTCTGAATATTCATGGGATATAACATTGTAATGTGCATGAGATAAAATACTCTCATTGTAATTCTGCTCATGGTGCAGGTCCTTTATTTCCAGAAATTATTCAAGAGAGAGCATAAGGAAGAAGATGGTGTTCTTACTGGTGAAGTTCAGTATGTGAAAAATAGCAAAACAATATTACAAAGGTGTCTGAAAAAACAGATATTCAGGAGTTGGGGAAAATAACTGAAGAGTTATCTTCAGTCAAAAGAATGAAGAGACAGAGGCATAGTTAAAAAACACATATACAAGGCAAAAGTATGTGAAATAGCTTCATAGGCAGGGAAGTTTTTCCCAGAAGTACCTCACCTCTATGGAAACCTGTTTGGAAAGTTTAAGAAATAAGAAGAATGGCCATAGGAATTGGCTCCATAGATTAGAAAAAAACAACAAAAAACGGAGGGGAACCTAAATATCTCCCAAGCTTTAGCAAGAATAAAGCATGGAAAAGAGGATGTAGTTTTTGGATGATGAACAAAGCTTACTTTAAAGCTTAGACTGGGCTTCAATCATAAATAAGTGTGCATTTATATATTTTTTAAAACAAAATCTGAAGTTTTCCTTTTAAGAGAGGTGCTCCTATTCCTTTAAGACATTCATAGCAGAATGGGATTTTTTGTATGTATTCAAAATTAGATGTGTTTGGTTAACTAATCTTTGGTTACTTAGAAGAAGCTGATTGACAATTGGAGGGGAAAATTGAGAGTAATACTTAATCCTAGGAACAGGAAAGAGGTGGGAAATTAGGATTAATTTTCCTCTTAGACTTTTGACTGAAGCAAGCAGTGCAGTGGACACTTCCCAGCTTCCTGCAGCCAGCAATGCAGCAGATGCAGGGATGTGAGGAAGGCAAATGCTGTCAGTTTTGTGGCTGTGCCCCACAAACGGGAGATTTCAAGAACCTAAATAAAGCATATGCGTGATACAGAGATGTGATCCCTTTGTGTTACTTACTGATTTTTCATTCTTATCCACTGATAACTTCAGTACTTTCATTGGCAAGTGATCTGAATAAGCTGAGGACACAGATTGTGGTTAGATTTGTTACTCTGAGAAACAATTATTTTGTTCTCTGCACTAACAGTAGGAAGAGTGTCACAGTAGGAATAATGTTCCAACTTAGTTCTGGTCAAGCGAAAACTTCTAATGAAGTTCTATTAATTACTATTGTTACTTTGCCAAGTATACTTTTTTCCCTTTTCATATACGAAGCAGCTTTGCTTTACTGAAGACATCAGTTTATAAATTGATGTCATGTCACCAATTGTACCTGGAGGTTTTTGAAAGAGGGCATTAGAGGAGTATTAGAAGTGACACTCTGCTCATTAACCCTGTGAGACTGCTGAATTGCAGAACAGATCGTCTGCTAGTCCACCTCCTGCCTCACAACTTTGAATTAGGGCCAAGTGATCATACAGTTAGAGATTTTATGTTGCCTCTTTTTGGTCCTTCAATTGACTCCCCTGTATGAAAACAGAAATATTGCAGAACAATCCACTCCTTTGATCACTACATCCTTCTGTTCCTATACAGAGCTCACAGTAATCAAGTTAAGATTTTCTCAGTCTCTGTTACTTATTACCTTACATAATGCCACTGGATTCAGCAGAACACTTTTCATTGTCTTATGTGGATTTTGGATCACACAAACAGAAGTCAGTGTGTTCCCAGGAATGATAATACATTGATTTGATACCTTGATATCTATTGATTCCTTGAAAGCCTTCTTAGAATTGCATTTACACCAAGCAGTTTTTTCTAAGGAAAATTATTCTTTTGTTAATTGCATTTAGTCTAATGCATGCTTATCGCACATTCCTACAAACATTTGTGCAATGTGGTTCTGTCCACTCAGGGGCCTGAGCAATGTCCAGTCCATATCCCTCCCAAGCTGACACATAAATGCCAAAGGGAAGATGAGAAGCTAGAAGAGGCAGGGGACAGCAGCATCTGGAAGAGGGAATGAGTTGTGTCCCAGAATCGAAGCTAGCAGCACACTCCGGGCACAGCAGCAATTGTGTGGGGTCTGAGTGCTTTATCTTCTCAGGCACTGCCAGCTCTTATTTGCCGCTGTCCTAAATTTCCCCAAGATTCACTGTAAAGTACTCAAAGGTATTCTCATGAACCCATAACAGGAGTGTATTCTCAGCTTAGGGAAATCTCCTCTCAGGAACCACCCCTGCTCTTAGCACATTGTTGATAAACAAAGTTGTTATTTTATCAGGTCTAGTATGCCAACATGGCATAATTCTGTCTAACCTTCAGAAATTAGAAAAGGTAGCAATTATACCCTTAAAAAGTCACTTTTGAATTGACTAATTAATCATTCATTGCCCGTGGCACTAATACGTCATTAGTTGTGTAGTGGCTCATTATAAGGTGCAATATGTAGAAGGGCTCATTTATGCAACTCCTTGCTGAATGTTGATTAGGTTATTTATAGATAATGCGTGCTTGTTATGATCAGTTATGATTTACATCTCTGTGAATGTGTTTTTTAGTTGAAATGCAGCAAGGCAAAGACTTATTTAAAGCATCTGTACAGTTAAATATTGTAAAAGCTGTTAATACAGTATCTCTTTCAATACTATATCCTCCAGAGAAAGGAATCTTTTGTCTTGCTACATTGAAATCTGTTCCCATTTTCTCTTTAGTTTTATTTTTCAATTGCTGTTCTGTCTACTTGAGTTATTCATGCTTCCTGAAGGAACTCTGCAATATAAGAACTAAACTATAATGCGTATTGTAAACAGACTTTAATGCATGAATGCAGTTAAGTAGCATTATTCCAGTTTTATATGTTAATGTTCTAAAGGCTTCAAAAATACAATATGAAGTCAAAGTTATTGGATGTATCAGCCTGTGTTTTGAAAATGCTGTCTGAATTTAAAAGTTATAATTACCCCAAAGAAAGAGGAAGAAAAATGTTGGTGGCAGAAATACTGTGTCATTGCTTGCCAGTTAGAGTCACTGAAGTAATTTTCAATTGTTCCATCTTTATTTTTGCCTCAGAAACAGAATTTACAAGTAAACAATTAAAAAGATACATTTCTCTCTAAAATGAACATAAGTAAAATGTAAAAACCAACTCTCCTCTACTTTAAAATGCTTGCAGTAGAATTCATCCCAATACACATATACAGAAATCCCCTATCCCTACATGATTAGATCATCTCTAAGGACAGCATTTTGCATTTCTAGAATAGTTGCTATGGCTTCAACCAAAATCCCAGTCCTGTTAGCTAGTTGCAATGAAACCCTCTTTGATATATCCAGCCTTTTGTGGTTGAGTGACTTCCACACTCAGGCTGCCACATAGAGGAAAGATGGGTTGGAAGGAGGCAGGGGAGGCAGAAATCTGAAGGGATTCCAGTCATTCTCGAGGGGAAGAAAAAAAAAAAAAAAAAAGGCATGGAAGCAGCAGCTTTGCAAATTGAGAAAGTATCCAAGCCAGACAGGAGCAAAAGATACCAGTACAGGAATGGTTTGGAACAGTTCTGAGCAGGAATACCGATTATGGAGAAGCCAAGGACAATGTTTAATAAATCTGGGACTACTGCTTTTCATTCAGTCTTCACTGTGCTCAGATCAGAACTGTAGTATCTTGAGAAATTTGAGCCTCATAAAAGCTGTTTGGGACTTGCTAATAAGCATCTGTCTTACAGAGGAGGTATTAGTGGTATTCTTCTTGAAAAAAGTAAAAGAGAGTGCATATCTATGGAAAGAATTCACAGATACAGCAGAAGAGTGTGTTAGCTTTGGATGCTTGCTGTCCTAAGAGAGGTTTGCTAGGATGATATATAACTACATAAAAAGGGTTATGTTCTTAAATGCAGCTGACAGACACTGAGGGTTCTTTGTCCCTTTCCAACTAAAGTGAGGGATAGCACCTTCAGAAATAAGAAACAGGATGAGGTTCTGCCTTTTCTTCAGAAGTGCAACGTCCCACCATGGATACCCTTGGGAGACCATGCCTGAAGGGTGAAAATTA
Organism: Illadopsis cleaveri; assembly: GCA_013399915.1. Lineage (NCBI taxonomy): Eukaryota > Metazoa > Chordata > Aves > Passeriformes > Timaliidae > Illadopsis > Illadopsis cleaveri. The sequence continues at coordinate 94,241 of VXBB01020114.1, read as the reverse complement.
CCTTAGCAAAGAATTGCAGAGTAAATCCCACCCTGATAGCCTATTCTCTCTCTTCAAAGTAGGGAGGGAACAAACTGCCAGTTATGACATCAGCATTACCTTAAGGGAAGTTCCTATATACCCTGTGACTGCTAATGCACATTCAAGGCAGCTGCTAACAGCTTTCCTTGATAGTCAAGTAGGGTAAAAGGCCTCAGCTTCTGTGAATCAATATCTTACCATTTGTTCCGAGGCATCAAAGCCCTCCATGCCCTAGAGGAGCTGGCTGGAAAAGCTACCAAGATCTTGCTGCAGCTGAGGTCAGGCAATGTATGAAAGACACACTTAAACCTACGCAATAAAATAGACTGCCCTAAGCATGAAAGAAACATTCCTTTAACAGCAAAGTAATTCAGTGAATGTAATCATGACAATAAATCACAAGCTGATGATGTATGTGTTAAAAGAGCCTCTGTATTAGGACCTGAGTTAGTTTCTTGGTTATCCCATAGAAGGGAAGATACAGTTTTGTTTTGATAATTTTGTAGTAGTCAGCCTCAATTCTCACTTGTGGAAATGCCCTTGTGAGCATTTTTCTATGAGTTAATAAAAGAATGAAAACTTCAATGGTCTGTATATAAAATAACTAAATCAAAAGCACTGTTTAAAAATCAAAGGAAAAATATTTCCTACTCTAGTTAAATTAAACTCAATTGGAACCTATTCAGTCACCTTCATAACTATTTAAATGGTGATTGTGCAATACTTACATGATCAAAGTCAATGTAATATTTATGCAATCAAAGTTAATGTTAAGACATATAATGATTTTACAAGATGAGCTGTGAATATAAATGAAAATTTAACATAATTATTAAAGATCATAATATTTGCATAGAGAAAAATATTTTTTAAATAGTAATGGTTTGTCTCTTTATCTCTAAGAGGATTTCATATATTATTTATTTTATGAGAAAGCTTCCAAACGTCAGCTTATGATTTGAGTTCTTGGACTGAGTTTTTGAAATAGTGGCAGTAAAAAGGGTGTGGGTTTATTTTTAATAGAATGATAGTTAGGTGGACAATTCTATCTTCAGTGGTTTCTACTCAAATCTGGAGTCCAATCCACCTGGGTCATTAAACTGAACAGGAATAAAACAGGCTTCTTAATTGCCCTCTTGCCTTTCAGATTTATAATCTGTATTGATGCGTTTTATGAAGTTGCCTTGTCTGAGTGAAAAAAATGGAGCTGAAAAGCCTGAGGGAGCTGTGTGCAACTTCCCCAGAGCCAAGGTCTGTGGTGCATTTCCTCTCCCTGTGCTCTGGGTAGACTCTTGCTCAGGTCCTGACACAGCAGCCGTCAGGGAGGGCTGAGCTCCTCCCATCAGGGCCAAGCATGAAGGTCTCCTGTCACAGAGCAAACGGGGAAGAGATGTCATTTTGCTCAGCTTGTCAGCCTGCAGAAAGGGGAGGAATCTTTCACATCATTCTCTTCTCTTGCACTCAAATGCCAAGGAAATATAATCAGGCTTTGCTTGGTTTTGAAATACAAGCTGAGAAGAAGCCACAAATGTGAAATCTCACTCAATGAAAACTTTGCAAAGATTTTAGATTCCAAACTTGCATGTGAGATTCAGAATATCAGAAAAATAAGTGTTTGTGTTCCTTTGTAGGAAGCTCAGAGACTGTTTATCCATCCTGAAATAGTGATTATAGAAGAACACTTTCAGTTTTCCTCATTATTTCTATTAATTATGATCTGGCTGCTCTAATTGCCTTTTGGATTTGTCCCAAAAGCCTGCTTCTTAAACATCCCAAACATCCTCCACCAGTACTAGAATTATTTAGATCTGAGGTCTCTCAAAACCTCACCAAATATCAAAGAAAGAGATGTTTGCCTGAGTTGATGGTGGGCTTAACCATTCAGTACAAAGAGGCTCTCTGCTCATGATCACACGTCACAGACAGAAACAATCAGCTGTGAAATTTTTAATCAGGATTCATGTAGAACTGAGGTCGCTTTGTGACTAAAATAAGTGATGCGATTCAAAAGTAGTGGCGATTGAAATAGACTTTGTAATGCATGTTTAGATAATGAAATCTTAACAGCTGGGTTTCCATGATGTGGACCCATAATGTTGGCATATTTAAAGATACTTGATAATGGTAAGGGTGAAATGGGATTCTTAAATTCTGTGGAGTTGGTTGATGTGGTTTATACATATACACAACTGTGTAGATAACATAGTGTTTTCTCATCACTTGTACCAATAGTACTACCAGCAAACCTTCTGTACATGCATTTGTAATGCTACTTATGTATATTACAGTATTATACTGACAACAATTCTACTGTGCTCAGACAAAAGAAATAACAAGAGGCTGTCCTATAACTGTATAATTAATGAATACCATAGTTATTTCCAGAGATAATCTTTGTCCTCATGCAAATTACTTATTTTGTGCCTACTTATAGTGTAACCTTTGAAATTAAATCGAAATTATGAAATGCCTTAAAGCCTGACTATCATGTACCAGCTGTCTCTGTCAGCTGGCTCATCAGTCAATACAGACTGCAAATCACAACTATATTTGATCTTGATTGGGGGACTATTTTGGGAATTGTGCCGGTGAACATTGAACAAGTTGTACTGAAGTGATCATACCCTTTGTAACTGGGGAAGACCACAGAAATAATTTCAGCCACACAAGGATGACTGGTGTTGTGGTGGTTTTGGGGTTTTTTTATTGTTGTTTTTGGGGGGTTTTTTGTGTGTGTTTTTTTGTTTTGTTTGGTTTTGTTTGTTTGTTGTTTTTGNAGGAAATTCCTGTAACCAATCTGGAACCTATTCTCTGCAAACATTCTGTCTACCTGCTTTCCTTTTCCCTCCTCCTGCTCCCCACATTTTTTTTTACTGCCTTTCCCAGATGTTTTGGAGCTCTTGCTGGTCAGCCACTGTCCTAGAGCATGCCAAATGGACACCATCTCCTTCCTTTTTAGCTGAAAATCTCTGGCAAAAAAAATATTTATTTATTCTTAGGGAAATCATGCATCACAAACTGCTGCTGTCTATCACCTCACTGTAGGATTTTAATGTCACCCTGGAAGCTTTGAGAGTTTTAGGTATTATTTCTTCCTTTCGACTAATTTACTAAGCATACAGTAATATTAATTCATGTGCAGATCTCCATTAAGGTTTATTACCATAGACTAACTGTTTTTTCCTGGAGAAAATGTTAGGGGGAACTTCTTTTCAAATGAAAACATATTTCATGCTGGTGGGTTTTTTTCTACAGATACATTCTCCGCAGTTAAATGGTTTAATTTATGCCTCAATGGCTAAAACACCCTTTTTCTATAGCCTTGACAAAGACAGTCACCTATTATAATGTATTTTGTTACTGGGCCACTTTTTTAACCACCATAAACATTACAAATATCTCTGTGGATTTAGGACTGTTCAGAGGTAGAGAGTCACCCAGACTCATTTATTCCCCATCTGGTTCCCTCATGCTTTCAGCAGATTCCCCAGTATGCGCTTCCATGATTTCATCCACAACGGTACATCCCATAAGTACCTGCCAACCTGCCTTGCTGTTTTCCTTCAAATCACAAATTCTGCCTTTCCTTTGCTGCAATGCTTACACAACCCCTGACAAAACTGTTGTCACTCACACTGAGTAACGCTACCTCAGCGTGCCTTTGCAGTCTCTGTCTGCCTGCACTTGCTGATGAGCTGTCTTAAATCTGAATTTCCTGCTGCTGTTCTTCTGTTTGCACGGTCCCTAGTGCAGTGCACACAGGAACGCTGCCTGTTCTGCTTCAAGGTTTTTTACCTACAATGAAAAACAACAATAAATTACCTAATACTTGGATTATCTTGCTAATAAGGGAAACAGAAGGACATATTGTAACACCACTGTTTTCTTCTTAAATGCCATGATAGTTCTTTCTTTTCTGGGTTTGTTTGAAGAAAATCTCATTTTACCTTGATGCAAATGAAATATTTTTCTTTAGAAGTTTATCTGTAGATAGGATTTACCAAAAGTTTTTGTGGTTTTTTTTTACTTAAACATTCCATCTTCAGATTTTAATTCAAAATTTAGTGTAGTGCTTTGGCAGGGATGAAATATAACATAATAAATGGTCTTTGATCTACATTTTCTCTGGGAGAAAACAAGGAGGAAAGAGGAAGAGCAGTATTCACCGAGGAGGTGTGCGTGTCTTCCTTGTTTCAAAAATATCATACACTGAGTCTCAGCTCCACACGTCTCTCAGAAAGCTGCTTGTTCATGGCACTTACCCAAGCTGCTTTCCTCATTGCTGAACTCGAAATGCTCTTGCAACCTGGCATGGTTTCAACTATGTCAGTTAAATCAGAAAGAGGGAGAGTCAGGCCAACAACAAAAACACCTTTCCTGGAGAGATATGATGTTGACCCAGAAATAACACTGAGCTGCCAGGACATCATTGCTACATTCAATTCAGTTTTTAATAGAGGGTAAATGATCTAGTGGTAGCTGTGCACATTCAGTCATTGTTGTGTCTCCTGCTGTCATGGTATGTGCTTACTAGAAGATTTAAATAAGGAAAAGGAAAAATAATGTGCAGTATATTAAATGTTCTGCTTGCTACGCTGAAAAATAGTAGACTGAAACATTTAATCACTGACAAGCATCATTCTTTTATTATAAATAATCCATATGGAAAGTAGATTGCTTGCAGTGGATTTTTTTTCTGACTTACTTTAACTATGCATTTTAATGCATTTGGGTATAATAATAAAAATAACGCTTTGGTCTGCAAAAATGCAAATCTTGAAGCACATTATAGTCAAGGATTTTACAGTAAAGGTTCAGAATAGATTCAAAAGGTAAAGGACATGCCTTTTTATTCAGGATTTACTTAAACAAAATTCTTCAAATTGGCAACAAATTTATCTTGCGTGGTTTTTTTTTGACATTATTATTACAGTTGTGTGAGGTGTCAACAGACTTTTCGTCATGACTATTATGTACAGAAAATACACAGAAATTACATCAAATCCTAAATATAGTAAACATAAATGAGATAAGCAAGGAAATTATTCAATTAGCAAGGATTTATTTTGTTCTTTTGTACACCAATAGTATTAGGTAGTATTTAAAAAACATTCTTTTTTGGCCTAACTTATTTTCAGTGATATCGGTTCACCTCATAACCTTGTCCAAGATGCAAATGAAGAGGAAAAATTACAAAGCCAAGGCTCAACAGAGTTTAATTGGCTATTTTGGTATTTGTATCTCCTAAAAAGCCATCAGCTCAAATTTTTATGTTAATCAAAATTGCATTTTCCATTTGTTAAATTATTAACCTACACTAAACTTCCATTAAGTCAATTTAAATTTACAGTTTGAGTATCCATGTTGTCTGCATGTTAATGCAGAAAAAGGTGAAACCATTAAGTTCATATAGAAGTCTGAGTAAAAATCATTTATGTAAATACCTAATGGAATATTCTTGTTCTTCTCAGTCAATGGCCAAAAGTGGAAAATGCTAAGTTCTTCCTGAAGACAGTTGTTCCTTCTTTGTTATTCACAAACTCTGTCACACAGTTAAGAGAGTGTTTGTATGTTCTGACCATGTATGCATAGTGTTCGTTTTAGTTTACACAGCAAGAAAAGGAGTTTCTTTAATTTTCTCTTAAAATTCATCTTTGATAGGACAGTGTGACACATCTAACAGTAATGTGCATAAACTGATAAACATGTTGCTCTGGTATTTTCATATCACCAGTTAAAATGAAACATGTACCCGTTCTGTATGGAGTTTAAGTTGAACCTGAACAGTAAGAATATATTTAATAGTCTGCTTCAATCGTTCTGTGTCATTATGTATTACTAAAGAACTCAGAATTTGTCAAATACATTCATTAAACATGACACTTGCAAGGACGGAGTAGGGTTTTTCTTGTACTAGATTTCCATTGAGAATAGCATATTTCATGGTGAATTTTTCTTGATGAAATGATAGCAGTGTTGAGCTATTTTTAAATATATTTCCCATTTTTCTACAGTGCTTATAGTGATTGGAGACTAATGCAAATGTCACTCCCCATAAAACTGAACTTTTAATGAGAGGAAATTAACCGATTCAGTATTGTTAGCAATATAATTTTAAAAGCCTTTTAAGATGCTGATTCAAAAAATCTTTCATTAGGAGTCAATTTAACATACATATCTCTAATCTTCCTACATTAGGTTTCTAAATTGTCTAAGTATAGTCTCTAAAACATTTAGTATTTTACTTTCTTTGAAAAAAAAAAGACAAAAAAGGACTTGTTTATGTAGGCTACATCTACAGTATTTTGCTTTGCCTCTGTAAAAGTACATATGTCTTCCACACATTGTGTATAATTAAAGTGAATATTAATATATATTTTTATAGGCTATGCATATGTTGTGCTAGGTCTAATTTGTGAATTGCAAAATATTTTCACTGATCAGATTTTTCCTTAAGTGGATTATTCACAGTAAGACATTATTAGTGGAGAAAATGCAGCAATGTACTGAAAGCTTGCTGCATAAACATTAAGAATTTTGTCATTTCAGAAATCACACCAAGCAGGGGGGAATAAATACTCGGGTTGGCTTCATGATGTTTTGTATGGGTTCTGTGTAACGTAATAGTATTCAAGGTATACAGCCTTCAAGACATTGATTTTGTATGTCTGGCTGTCATATCGTGTATTACCACTTTTGTTGTCAGACCTTAGCTGAGAGGAGGAAGATAAACAGGACAAATAAGCATGAATGACGAGAGAAGAAAGTTCCACAGAAATACTTCCAGCAGATAACAGATTGTTCTCAGAACCGGTGGGTAAACTCCCAGGCTATGTTTGTGCAAGAACTGCATCTGTTTAATGTCCCAAAAATCTCCACACTTTCTGATAAGCATACTGATTCTCCCTGGTAATCAATATACCATGGAGAAATAACAGCCAACAGGGGAACATGACTAATAGTACCAACTCATGGCTGTTGCAACTGTGAATCCTTCTATAATAGCTGATAATTTGGGGTATCTGGAGACCAAGAACGATGTTTAACAAAACACACTAACTTTTTATGGCATTTTCCTATAGTACAGGCATCTCATACTTGTACAGGAAGGAAAAAAACCCTAATGATTAATAACTAATGATAAGAACTAATCAAGTAATACATTAATTAATTTTATTCAATTTCCCTTGGTAATATCTCCAGCTCATTTATATTTGATTTACATGAACTATAAATGAACCTTAAGGGCTGTATTAATTAAATAATATGAGGAACTTAAAAAAATCAGAAAAAACAAAACTACATTATGATTGCAAGTAAGAAATTACTTAATCTCAGTCTTTTCCTAATTCTTGTCATACTATTAGGTTTCTGTACATTTGGGGTTAGGACAAAAAAAAATGAGATGCACAAATATTCAAAATTTGAATCCTCTAATCCTTAATCTCCTGGAAAGAAAGTTCTGCAGAACCTTCAGTTCTGATGCTGGACAGGTTTTAAAATTACTGAGCACCTTGTTCCTAATATCCAGTGATATTTATACACTGGAAAATGCCCCTGTCTGTTGGTGAATGGTGCCATCAGGACTGTCATGCTGTATTCCTCTCCCATGCCCTTCTTACACATAGAAATTTGCCAGTAATGGGATATCTTTTCTCAAATCTTTGCTTAGCCCAGGCAGGGAGAAGACCCAAACCAAACCACCCTACATCTAAGTTGGTCTCTACCCATTTGGCTAGAAGGCAATAGAAGCTGGCACACTTCCAGTTTTCTTTCAAAATATTGTACAGTTAAATAGATTTTTGCCATGTTTTAAGGAAGATCCAACCCAGCATGACTTGTGAGATATCATCCAGTCTGTATTGCCACTGGGGCTATTGCCAGACAATTAGGCATGAGAGGCATTGAAACAAGCCATGTGTATGGCTTGTAGTCACAGAAACATGGCTGCTTGGGAGTTTTTCCTAGTAGATATTTAAGTGCCAGAGATAGAACAGTGTTTTTGATGTATGCACTTTTCACTTTGTTGTCAAAATGACATTTGGGTTCTAAGCTGCTGTGCAAATCCTAACCTTATAGTGCTAATGTTAACCTGAATCCATTTTTCCGTGTCACTGTAAGTTCTTAAGGTTTACAAAGAGCTAGTAAAGGAAGCAACTGAAATGTCAATAAATTAAAGCCTCATTTGTTCTCTTTAAAGCCCATTATACTGTTAAAAATCTCCCTATGATAAAAGGAATTGTCAGTCTCAATTTGCACTATTTTTTTTTCTCTTTTAAACCACCATGCCTGCTCCTTCTGGATTTAGGTGTTTGCAACAGAGATACACAAAGGAAATTTCCCTGTTTAACAAATTCCTTTGTAGTGCTTTGTACAATTCATTTCTCCCTGGAATAAGACAAGATTCTTGGCAGTTGTCATCTCAGAAATAAAGCAGCACTTCTATAATATTTCTTATTGCTCTTGAAGAAGAAGCATCCACAATTAAAGGTCTTGAAACATTCCTGGAATCAAGATTTCTGAAAATTCTTCTCAGTTTTCATCAGCCATGTTAGGTGATTTAAACTGATTCTGAAAATAAAAACATGTTCCTCCTTAATTCAACTACTATAAAATATGAACCATCTGTTAGAATATCGACATGTTTTAAGGGGAAAAAAAATCTAATTTATATTATAGGGAGAGGGTTATGTCAACCTTGTAGTGGACACAATTTAACATTAAGAAGTATGAATAACCAGTGACTACCTAATAATTTTTAAAATTCTCTAAAGAAGTTTACACCTGAGAAAAATTTTTGCTGAGTTAATTTTAGTTTTGACTGGAAGTGTGCAGCCACTAATGCCACAAGCATGTGATGCCACACTTCTAGAAGAGGCTTTATGCAAACATCATTTTGTAGGATTGTGTCTGTGTCTATAATATTGAAAAATTACATGCTGTAACCATTCTGTGGCCCTAAAATTTAAAGTCGTGGTGCAGCTCACACAACTAAATTTTTGTTCCCTTGTGGAATGGTGGGAAGAAGGTGGGGACCAGGCCATTCCCTGCACTGTCAGCTGGCACTCTGTGTGACTCTTTGTGCTGGCACAGCCCCCAGCTGAGCCAAGAACCATGGTCACAGCTGGACAACACACGTGGTCTGGGGCAGCTTTTACCCAGTGGTGGTAATGTCACTCTGAGGCAAATTTTGTCCTCAAGCTATGCAACAGTAATTCTCTTTTCATTTGGAAAGCTTGATGCAATATATTTAAGACCTGCAGTCTCAATCCCAACACAGACATAGCTCTAGTGTATTCTAGTAACATTAATGTCTAATAAATGAGAAGGGAAGGACATATATGGTGCTCATATTCTTTCATTTTACAGTCAAAGCACCATCATAAAATAACATTCTCATAGCCATGCAGTCCTAAAACCTTATAGACTCAGGAGTGCATCACCAGGCTTCGTATCATTCATGTACATGATTTTTTTTTCAATGAAAATTGTTTGCAAAATGGAGTAATGAATTCTAAGACTTTCATGCGTTGAGGTCTCAATGAAGAATTAGACATAACCATGAACCATATTTCTAGTTTTTAATTTTAGACTGAATTTGACTTTGCCAGTTGTCACTCGGTTAAAATAAATACTCTTAAGCCTTACAAATCTCACAGAGCTCAACAGAGAGCTGGGATGGCTTACATTAGCTAAGTTAGGTCTATAGTGAAACAAATCTGTTCTAAATTTTACAAGTATGTAAGAGATCATTTCAGATTCTTGCACACTTATTGTCTTCTGTAAACAAGCCTGTGAGATTCACAATCTCTTCTTACACTGATTTTTTTTCCCAAAGCTTTTTATCAAAAGAAAACACAAATTCTAGTATCTCTAGTAATGGAAGACAATTTTCTGAAGAAGATGGGAATTCTATGCAACACTTTGTTTATTGATAATACATAAGCACAAGGACTTGCGTGATACATAAGTTCAACATATTCCTCTAGTAAAAATAACAAGAAAGGTGACAATTCATATTTTGATGTATACGTTGATCCACATTTTGATTTTTGTCCAAATACACCTCCTGAAATTGTTATGATGGATCTTCTGAGCATCATGAAATAGTTCAAGCATCCAACCTGCAGCATATAGCTGAATGCAGTTTTTGAATTAAGATAAATTCTGATGATTTTTCTACCGTATAGTTATATATTTATATTATAACACAGTCTTGACCAGCAACACCTACATGTTTGCACAGTTCCCCTCCAAGTTATGTACGGCAGAAGTGTCATGAGAGGGCTACGAGCTGCCAAAGTCATGACTTTTTCATTCATGTCCTGTGCAGTCACTTTTGAGTGTGTCTTTCAAAAGTGATGGAATACCTGGAGACGGTAATTGTCCTGGCATGTTTTGGAAGATGTGCAGAGGAAGGGAGAAGTCTCTGACAACTGGTCCATCTGGTCAATGGTTAGTGACGTGCTCATTCCAGTAATGTGAGAGATTAAATAAAGTGTATGAATTAATACCCCTGATTAGGTGGCTGGGCTATCATGTGCAGACCATAGAGGGAAAGAGTTGCCTCTAAAAGCAGTATGTAACTTTACGCATGTTCAGTTAGGGTAAGTTTGGTTTACATCAAGTTGATGGGAATACCCTTGTGTGTCAAAACTTGTGAACTGCCTTCCTCATGACACAGAGCAACACTTCCACACATCTTGGAGATTGCTAATCCTTTAGAATTAAGCAGTCTCTTGGGTCACTTAAGCTCAGAGGCAGGTTGGTCTTTTACCTAAATGTTTAAAGACTTTTACCCCCTGTGAAGATCATAAATTTTCCAGTCACTCTGGTAGTTTTTTTTTTTTTCTCTTGAAGCAGATAATTGCTGCTGAGTGTATTAATTTTTGCTTCCTACTTTGTATTAATTTTTGCTTCCTACTTTGAAGAGATGGCATAAGTATATGAAAAAAAAATCAACTATCTTTGGGGTAGGTTCTTGTTTCTTTTCCACTGGTTTTCAGAGCTCAGATTTTTTTACATGCAACTTTTAAACAAAACACTGGAATAGCTCCCAAAATTTAATTTCAGTTTGTGCTCTTGGCAATCTGCAGTGTTTTGGCTAGTTACATAAGTCATATGGCACTGTTTATGTTAAGTCATATAGCTTTCTTGGAATCAGGGAACATAAAACAGGACTGCGTAACTATCAACAAGCTTGTTGTCATTATTTATGATTACCTCAGAAATTAGACTTAACCAGAAGTAAATAAGGAATAAAATTCAGAATATAAAAACTGCATTCACTTCAGTGATGTATATGTATTAAATCATTAATCTCAATAAGGTAAGTATCTTAAATGAGCATATTAACTTCCACTCTACATACAAAATTTGAACATGATGCGTTGTCTAGATTATTATGGTTGCAAAACATTACTGTTATTGGCACTACTTATCATCCAATGTACTTAATTATAAATATTTCATATTTATATATTGTGATTTCTTGTAATTTAGTATTGCAGATATGGCTACTCATACCTAAAATCTTCCTTCCACTTGCACTTTCTTACTTCAAATAACATAATTGCTATAACACAGGGGGTTTACTCCTAAAATTAATTTGAAAAGCTTTATACACCCCCCATTGAAAAAATGTACTCAGAAGTATGTTCTTAACTAGGAAACAGTGTCAATGGAAACAAAAGTTGGCTTAGGTTAATAAGCTCTGGCTGCCACATTAATGTTGAGGCAGAGCCAAGACATTTATATTCAAAGTTGAAGACATTGATCTTATGACAGTGGTCTATTATGATGACTTCATTCCTATAATGTCAAGAAATTGATGAAGAGGCAACCATTTTATCAGATGAATTGTGCTGCAAGAGGGTGACAGATGTTCAGTCTAATAGTATTCATTTGCTTCATCTTAAATTGACCTTATTTATCGAATCAGGTGTTAGATTAAATTTTCAAGTAAGTCACACTATTTGCAAATGGGACTCTTAATCATAATGTTAAGTGAAAGAAAAATGATAGTGGAATAAAAGATGAAAATGTTGGTCATCTTTTTCCTATTATAAAGGCATTTGGTCTCATTGCTGCATTATAAAAGAACTGTTTCAAGGTTTAGGGTTCATTTTATGTGCAATATGTAATTTACATCTAACTTCCACAACTGTGCTGAATGTGTCAATTTTCTGTGCATCAATGGAGCAGTCAAAAATATCAATATAGTAATTAGAGAAACAGCTTATCTTAGATGAATTGTTGGTTTAGACCATTAACTTCCATAACATGACATTATGAAATTATACAGTCAACAAATGTTGCAAAGTGTTCTAGAGCTTACCAATATGGTACAAGCTAGAAACTGAGGTTATTCAGAAAGGCAAAATATACCTCTACTAATTCGCTTTTCTTCTTGATTATTCCTTTAATTTTCATGAAAGGAACATTATTTTTTTAACAAAGAAAATAGCAGGTTTTACCCAAGTCCATTTTTTTTTGTTTTTCAATAGTATTCAGATTTAACTTTAAATATTTTCTTACAGCCATGACATCCTGGTGCCCTAAAAGTAGGGGCTGCTTATTTACAGTCCCACTGTGGCCAAAGGAGAAAGACTGGCTCCACAGTACAAATGAAGAGAAAGGTAGTAAAAGTGTTCTCCATCTTGCTCAGGAGAAGTCTATTTCTACCTCTAGACTACTGAGGAAACCTAGAATCTGTCTTCTTAAACAAAGCACCTAAAATAGAATTACTTAAGGCTTGTTTTTCACATATTTGAATTTCAAAGTTTTTTCCTCAAATGGCCACATCACTGTAGGAACTTTAGTTCCTACAATGAAATTAGGAGTTGGCAACACTCCCAATAGCCCATACCAGGTTTTAACTTCAGAGGTGATATTGTTCAGAAAACTTTGTAAAGTACAACAGTTGCAATATTTTTTTCCCTTTAATCCCTTAGGGGGAAGAGTTAATCTAATACACTGAAATTTTAAAATCACATTACACTGTCAGAAGCACGTTTCTATTTCCTCAAGGCATTCTTACTGAGATGTTAAATTCACTGTGAAGTTTAACATTTAGCCACTTGTTCTACATGACAAACGGAGATGGAAATTGTCATCAGATCCTCAGAAATAGCACATTTGTACATTTTGAGTCTCTTTAGTAAGCAGACTAAGGAAAGTGATCAATTTTTTTGTTCTTGGGTCACTTAAAGCTATGGATTTTATGAAGCTCTAAGAGCCTGTTTTGCTTTATTTGTATGAGGATGCCTTAAATCAATATTTATCTTTAAAGACTCTTTGAGTTGCAGTTTCTATAATGCAAGTTTCATTTCAAAAAATATGTAATGTTTTTGCTTTATAATAAGGTAAGAAAAAGAGAGATTTAAAGAAAAAGAAAAAGAAAAAAAAAAAGATAACAAATGTAAAGCATACAAAGTAAAAATAAGGACCAGGACAAAATCTCCAGAAAAAGGTCAGATTAGAGGTTTTAAACACATTGTTTTGTATGAAGAAAAATGACTGTGTTTAAGTAACATCATAATGCAGGAAAAAAATCCAAAACAGCACATAGACAAATAACATTAAAGCCATAGCAACACATTTAAACAAGTTTAAAATAGTACTTTCTGTACTATTGTTATGCTTTTTAGTGCCATTTTAATGCAGTTAAAAGAGAACAGTATGAAACTCTCCTTCTTTAGAGCTCAAGCAGAGTTTAGTTACTAAGTGCTATAAAGCCTGAATATGAAGACTGATTGCAAGGCAAAGATGTTTTGTTGGAGACCTAAGTCTTTGGCAATTCAAATAACAAAGAAGAAAGAAGCTGCAAGCTGGAAGTTTTCATTCCCTTAAAAATTTAAGGATCCCTGCATCTTAAAGTTGAGGTGAGGTCTCCATATTCTCTCAGCAGCAAGAATGGAGGCAGCTTCTGGAAGCACCAGACCATCTGGAGGGCTTTTTGTTGCTCAAGACTCCTGATGTTTTCCTGCTGCTGGCTGAATTCCTCTCTCTGGAGGAATTCACACCCGTGACCTGCTGTCTGTAACTCCACTTGGTCCCCTGCTGGTGCTATAAGCTGGACTTTGCTTCATTTAAGAAGACCTTTGTCTCTAACATCACTGGTGTAGTATGGTAGCAGTGGCAGCTCTGGTATCACTGTTACTGAACTTAGAATTTCTTAAAAGAGAAACAGGAACTTACAGGTTGACTCACAGAGCACTCTCTACTTCTTAGCACATTCAGATTAATTTAGTATTATTTCAGTGAGGTAAAGATTAGACAAGTCCATTCCTACAATACTATTTTTTAAAATACATTAATTACAGTCTGTATTTCCCACAGTTAAAGCATCTGTTTCTATTTTGCATAATAATTTGGGGTTTAGTGGTTTATCACAAGAAAATTTTGCAGGTTCTACAAGAAAAATAGTTCTTTAAAAAAAGCCAGATATTGAGACTGCTGTGAAAATGGGTACTGTCCTATGTAATCCAAATCTAAAGAAAAAAAACACTGCTGGTATAAAGGAGAAAATTAAGGTGAAAAATACTACTATGGCTTAGGTTTAAATTAATTTTTCATACCACATGATTAGACTTGAATATCTGATCCTCTTCTATTAGGAAAATGAGTATGTGATTGATGGAAAGTGACCATTTTAATATACACCCTCCCAGATCATGGCAAGATACTTTTCTGGGTTCTCAGAATTATCTTCTGCCCCAAAGCATGTTCATAAATGATTCAGTGTTGATGTAAAAATGGCTGGTTTCCACAGAGGCCCGGCTGGTTTCTGAGGCCCTGGAATGACACTGTAGAATATTTTATTAAATAAAACTAGTTACAGATTAATCAATCTGAAAAATTTAGGTCTTCATTCCAGAAGGAACACTGACACACTTGCGAACCTTGCATAGACAGTGGAAATGATTATCTATTCACAGGTTTCAAAGTAGTCTATGTTTATCACAAAGCTTCATTAACTTACCAACTAAACTTCAAAAAGTTAATAGAAGATAATTTGCTGAAAATCACTGCTATAGCATAATATCTGGACACACTGGGAGAGCCATAGTGTGAAGAAAAATCATAAAATCTTGAAGGAAATATTTCTTATTATTGTGATTGTACCAATGTTTTAAATAGTTTTGAGTCCTTTACAAGAAAGAAGTCCTGGAACTTAATTTGTCTATTCCTTTTCCAGAGTTTTCTAACTCCTTACATGTCAGTATTAATAGCTGTCTCCCTAGACTGTTAGTTTGGATGAGGGTCTAGTGAACATTGTACACACGGTTTTTGTACAGTGTACACTGCAAAGCTCTTAGCAACCTATCTATGGAGTTCCAGGAAAATAATCTGAATTCCACAGCTCTACCACAATATGCACTATTGAGATCAAGAGGAACTCATATTTTAGGATCAAGAAGAAACACTGCAGACTAAACTTCATTTCTTTATACAATCAAGAAAACATCGCCGATTTCAAAGTGATTTTCAGAGGGATTAAAAAAACCCCCAACAACAACTTGCTAATAAGCTCATAAAGAGTAAGAGGAGATGAATAAGAGAGAAAAACATTCTGGAAGAAAGAGAAGTGCATTGTAAAACAATAGCAAAGGAAAACAGTAAAAATGAGTAATAATAAGAGGACCAGAAGAATAGGGAAATCTAGGAGATAGCAGATAACAGAAAGCAGAAGTGAATAACAAAACCAGATCAGGAAAATGCATCTTGTCAACAAAAAAACCCACAACTATTTCTCCAGTTCTTGTATCTGCAAACATCTATAGAAAAAAAAGAAGTTCTTATTTTACTGGTAGATAATGGGAACACAGAGTAACTAAACTCTTCTCAGTTCAGTTTCCTTTATGAGCTGCACAGCATTAAGTGCAATGTACCTCCCTGGCTGCAGTTCTTATGTGTTAGGGCACTCATTAAAGGAATGAAATTTAGCAAATTCCCCAAGGGAATCTGCAAAAGACCGAGTGACTGGAATCTTCTTTCCCAAGCTTTATCCAGTGCTTAATCACAAACCTATTATTCCTTTTTTTATCTAAGGTATGTTTTTCTACTACAACTAATGAATTTCTAAGTGCTTGACTGATTCCTAGAATAAACCATGCATTCATTTTGCAAGTGTGGTTGGGAACCAATGTATTAAAGCATCATCTGGAGAAAGAGAAATTATTACTGATAATTTTTTATACCAAAAGGGGATTTTATTACCCCACATTTCAGCTAACAAATCTTACCAAGATTTAGAGAGTCTTTACTTGGGATTTAAGTAAAATTGAAATTATTTTCATTTAAAGAAATTATTTCTCTTCATTCAAAAGCAAAATTAGTTATTTTAAAATATAAATACTATTTTCAAATAATTCAGCACGGTAATAGTTGATATAAACTGAATAAGAAAAGAAGGAGTACTTTCAGGTCTGTAATTTTATTCTGCAGTTCTGTCATAAACAATCTTTGATTTCTTTCTAAAGTCTTTCTGTATATCTAATTTTCTCATGATTGCATCTTATTTATAAACCACATCCATCTACTAACAGTTTTCACTTTTTTTGAAAGTAGCTTAATTTTACAGACCACACCATTTCCTGATGTAATGTGTTAATAATATTCTTCAAATTTTCAACTGCAGGTCTGCATAATCCTTTTCAAAACATCCCAGAAGTAACCAGTTAATTATTTTGAAATTAATTCTATGTGCAGCAGGTACACAACATTAGCAGTTTGCTCTGTAAGAGGAGCACTTTTAATTCTTTTGTATTCATTAGCATTTCAAAACCAAGTGAATCTTTGATATCTTTTCCCCCTCTTCCTCCTCTTTCCCCAGTAATTTGTTGTTATGGCACGCTTGATAAAAGGAAGCAGAACATTTGACTAAGGGTCTCCTTCAGAGTATGGTTGTCTCTCCTGAATGCTCTTTTCTCACCCTTCTGAAAGGCTGGCCCTATGTCAAGAGGCAATAAAGAGGACCCAAAATTGCAGAAGAAGCAAGCTGCAAATGGGGACATGTGGAGTTTTTTCCCCCTGGCTGGTGTGGATGTAGATGAGTGATGGTGAGAAAGAGACTGGGATTGTAAAAGGCAGAGATGGAAGGACAGGAACAGTTTTCACAGGACCAGTTTTAAAACACTGTGCAGCAAGAACTCAAGGCCTTCTCTCCTTAGAGAAATAAATAATTCAACTGGAGGGAAATTTTATAGCACTTTTTCTTTTTAACTAAAGTATCAAATTTCCTTGCTGCACTCACGTTAAATTCCCATTGTGATGATTTGTCATTAAAAAGAGTGATGTCCTAGCAGTTTTTCCTCAGAAGCAACAAATAGCAAAAGACACCTTGTTTGAGTGAACAGAAGCACACTATAGCAAAACACTATGCAATATTTTCTGAAAAAATACTGCAAATATTAAAAAGAGAGGAACCCTGACCTGCCTTTAAGTTCAAAGCAAGTTACATGCATTATTACTTTAATATCCAGATGTTTTCTGTTTTAATCAGATTTTGATGATTTGATCCAATCTCTTTAGTGAAAGTCTGGAGAATTAAAAATCTGACACTGAGCTGCTTTAAACGTCAGTCCAGTTACTTGCCAGAAGAGTGACTAGAAACTTAAATTTAATTTTGGTTTTTGCATATCAGAAAAATAATTTTGTAGTTTCATGTCTTGTATATTTTGGGTTTGTAGAAATTCTGAAAACTCAGTTTTACAGAGTATTGCTTCACTGAAAAGATGTGGCAATGAATTTTAATAGCAAAATATATTAAAATATTTTTTACATAAACAGGTTATGACATGCATTTCTTGAGTTTCAAATGGGAACTACCTGTCCTTGGCTTCAGCTGATCTTGAGGGCAGCAATGAAAGACAGTCTCTGAAATACATTAGAGGTTATTCTGAAAAATTATAACTAAATATGTTTTTCCCTTTCTTTTCCCTATGTATCTAATAAGCTGATATAAAAAGATAGGCCTCGTGTTACACTTTGAATCTAACAGTGAGCCAAAGAAAGGCAATGAATTTGGAAGTTGAGCCTTCCTCAGGGGCAGTTGCACTTGCTTAATAATAGAACAGATCTGCTTTTAAAGTCATTTGGGCATACACCACTGTTTGCAACTAATTTAGGATTCTGCTTTGTGACAGGTTTAAATTTGACAAAGACTGCATTTGCAAAGGACCCATATAAATGTTTGAAAACTGTAGATACTTGGCTTAGTAAGAAGTATCTGATTAGTGAACAAGAGAGGAGCTACATTTAAAAATCAGGTTGTGGATGAAGAAGGGTCAGTAAACAATTTTTTATATATGGAAATTCTAAATCTGTGTAGTTTTGTGCTGATCTTTTTCTGTTTATGAGATATGATCTGTTAAGTAATAAGCTGTGCAGTAGTATAGAATCTTCCATTCAAGAATCCTAAGTATTCAACAGATTAATTAATGTCGCATCTTGATAGCACAAAACTGAAAATTTTGAACAGAAAAGCAGGAATCTAGTAAATTCTAAACATTTCATTTGACTCAACATAGGAATAGAGCTCCAAATCCTGTATGTGAACCCTCTTGAATTTGAACACCCTTATAAAGAGAACCATTTTCATTTTCCTTTAGCTTCCTGCACAGAAATATGGAAGATGATTCCTGTTAAATATTTCCAGTGTTGATAAATTCTGAACAACTTTTCTGCCTCTTTTTATGATTTATTTAATTTACTATATTGAAAATTTGCCTCGAAGAAAATTGAGTTTTATTTAAGGGCTTAAACTTTGTTTAGTAAAATACAACTCTGTACAGCATCTCTTCTTTCCATGCTGTGTATAATAGTGCATTTCCAAAGGATTTTATGTACTGTGTATGCTTCAGAACTCAGGCACACAGACAATAGATAAGAAATTTCCCAATGAGTATCACATCTGTGGAAATCCTTCTCACTTTACTCTTTATGTATCATTAGGGCTGCTAGGAAGACTGGCAGCATTACTCAGTTCCAGTTTCAATGGCAGTGTTATTTTTCTGGTTGTGGATTTTTAAAACACTCTTTTAGCACTGAAGTATCTAAGAATGTTAGCTGCATTCCTGCTGTATGATGAACTAGCACACACAGCTTGTCACATAGTCATGAATGTAGTGTCTAGTACAGCACTTTCTAAATTGCAGTAATTAATTTTTCACTTAAACTCAGTTACATTACAGCTACATCACTGCTGCTGTCGCAGTTACCTTCTATTGCTTCCTTTTTCATTTATCATGGAGACAGTCAAGGATCCTCTTGCAGAATACTGTATTGGGCCATTTGTGATAAGGACAATTTAATGTGCTTCTCAACATTAAGTAAGAACTCATTCTTCAGTATTTTGGCTGCTAAAAAAATATTTGAATATGAGACAATTTCTTGTCTACATTTTCTCTGTAAAAATTAAAAATACAAAAAATTAAATACAATAAATAAATACAGCATCTGTTTATGACTGTTCTCCAAACAAAACATAACAAAACCCCAGCTGCATGCTGCTGTTAGGTTTTAAAAGGAGAGTTCTTGCTCTGTCCTTGCTCAAATAACAGCCTTGCATGACAGCAAAATCACAGCAGCCAGTCTGTAAGCAAGAGCTTAATAATGTGTATTGTCCTGTGGTTTCTAATCTGTCATGGTTCAGATTAGTTTTAAGAACATATCAAAGTAAATTACAATAGCATTCCTAGGATTTTTTCTTATTTGTTTGCACACTGTTAAAATGTTTTAATTGGTTTCAGAAATCTGTTGACATAAATTAATTCAAATTTTTATGATGCTTTTAAGAATAGACTAAATTACCTTATACATTTCTATAGTTAAGCAGAGGATGTTATGTAGTGAATACCTGGAATTCTTATTTTGCAGCCCTGTAGGCAAAAACTTTGTATTACAGACACACACACACATTGTCTGTGCACCTTAGAGGGTTGCATGTATTATGAATTAATAAAGAACAGTAAGGACATATTTTGTATTGAAATGTCAAACAATTTGTGGCAAACTGCAAAATATAAACTAAAACCTACAATGAAATCTCTAATCTAACTTGCAGTTTCTGCTCCAGTCAAACTGTAGCATAATTTAAACAGAAAACTGGTGCAGTGCATTCAGTGGAACTTCCATTAAGATCACTTCTATGTCTGGGAGCTTTATCTGGTGGGTGACTTCCCAGACAGTGCCTGCTGTAGTGTCCCAAGTTAACAGCTTTGAAAAGAAACCCAGCAACAAAAGATTCTCACTTGTACTGCACATATGTGGTAACAGTAGCATTGGGACTTCCCTGGGCTATAAATATAACTGGAGGATGACTAGGGATGGCAGAATGCCAGTAAATTTCCCTTCCCTAGTCTCAGAGTACTAGGTTGTGCCATGATGATAACGAACCAGTACTAAAAAGGAACCTTTCAGATTTTCGATATACCTTAATAGAACTCATTCACATCCAAATTAATAACACCAAGCAAAATATTTGTAAGAAAATGCAAATCCACTTAAGATCTAAGGTTATTTTTGCAATTTTTGAGGTTAGATATTTCTCTTCCAACAGATACTGCTAAGGCTGCTTATTTTTAAAGCGAAAAATGGGAAAGCTTTTGAAAAACCTGAAAAACACAATTCTTCAAAAGCATGCTTGTTTTCCACAGCAAATAGGGCAATATGAGGCACTCTTCCTTTCCTCCAGCCAAAAGTCTGCAGCCCTTTTAGAATGGTGCTGTGTACTCTGATGCTCCTTTAGTCTGTGTGCAGCGTGGGCAGGTGTGGTATGACCCTCCCAGGGGCAGATAAATTTTTTTGGGTTAGAAGACACTTTAAAGATCATCTAATTCCAGCACCAACAGAGGCACCTTCCACTAGACCAGGCTGCTCAGAGCCACATCCAACCTGGCCTTGAACACTTCCAGGGATAGACCAGCCACAGCTTCTCTGGGCAACCTGTTCCAGAGGTCACCACCCTCACAGCAAAGAATTGCTCCTGAGTATGCAATCTAAAACCACCCTCTGTCAGTTTAAAGCCATTCCCCCTTGTCTTGTCACTACTTGCACTTGTATAAAGTCTGTCTCCAGCTCTGTTTTAGACCCCATTTAGGAACTGAAAAGCAGTCTTCCTGGAGCCTTCCCTTCTCCAGTGTGAACAACCCCAACTCTCTCAGCATGACTTCATAGGAGAGGTGCTCCAGCCCTCTGAGCATCTTCATGACCCTCCTTTGGCCTCGATCTGACAGATCCACATCCTTCTTGTGCTGGCGTCCACAGAGCTGGATGCAATTCTCCAGGTGGGGTGTCATGGGAGCAGAGTAGAGGGGGGACACTCACCTACCTCAAAGGTCCCACTTCATTGATACAGCCCAGGAAACGGCTGGCTAGCTCAGGATGTGATTGGCAAGCAGGTAGAAAAGTCACTCTAAGGAAAATTGCAGATCAGCTTAGATAAGATCCTAGGCCTCAGGAATGAAGGAAGAATCCCAGTGAGCTCCAGAGTCATCAATTTCAGAACCTATTCTGCCATCCATTTCTGGATGGTGGTATCCAAGGGTGAATTGAATGGAGGCAACGAACAGCATTACAAGTCAATCCCAGATCTATCTTCCCAGGATAGATGTAGAGGAGTAGAAGGTTGCTAGGCTCAGAGCTCGCCTGCTGCAGGATGTGAATAGCTGCAACATCTGTGCTGAGATTTGTGCTGATTGTGGGAGACACAGCAGTCTGCAGCTTGTTAAGCCACACACTGAGCTCAAGGCTTTAATGTATGGTGTATATATAGCTGTCAACTTACTTTTCAAGGAAGTTATGGGGGTTAGTCTTTACAAGTGGGTAAAGAGGTCTCCTGCATTGAGGGATAGATATGAGGAAGACACCCTGTGAGAATAAGCACTGCTACCACAGTAAGCCACTGTAATTTTCAACATGAAATTGAACATGGCATCCTTTTTAATAGCTTGAGCACGAGAAGTCTGGGAGATGAGTGCTGGGAGGCTGGTGTGTCGTCTGAAGACTGATGATATACGCTGAAGGTCTTCAGAAAAGCTGAATGGTTCCATGAGACAATTTTTGGCATTTCATGGTCTTCAGATTCCTTTTTCAGTCATCAAAATACTCTGAAGTATGCTGTATTTAGAGCAACAGAGGCTGTTTCAAAGGGACTAATTATCAAATATGCTGTTTTCCCTGAAGCTTGTTTCAGTTCACAATGCTCTTTGGGGACCAAGAGAACCTACACGTGAGGTTTAAATATAACTGCAGCCACATTCTCCAGGTTCTTCTTTGGGGAGTGAATGAAACTGCTTCAGAGAGGCAGGTGTGTTCTCTTAGGATCAAACAGAGCATTTGAAGGGGAATAAGTACTTCTGCTGTTCTCTAAGTGTATTACAGCCCTGTTTCTTTTGGGTTAAGGCTATTTTAGACAGAGGAGCTGATAAGGAAAAAGTATTTAAACATTTGTGGAAAGGCTTTATAGGACAGTATTCTTTGTCAGATTTCATTTTGGTCCCTAAAACTCTGAATTTCAGTAAAATTAAAAAGGACTTGAGACATTTATCCTCACCATCTTATTGAGAGTTTAAGCAGCTTTGGAATCAAGGTTACATAGACTCAAGGCAAGCAGTAACTCCAGGATATCCTTTGATCAACTATAATGATATCTGAAGAGATAGGGAAAAAATACAATGTTGATAGATCCAACTTCACCATTTTCTTCAAGTAATTCTAGGTTCTTCATGGGTTATCAGTTTCTAAACTAAAGCAGAATTCTACTATGTAAAATGTATCAGTCTAAAATATCTTAATAGAGAAAATAGGAGTGTGATTTCTAGCCCTGTGGAGAGGACAGAGGAAAAATGAAATAAAATCTGTTGCTTTCAGCAAGGTATTCTAATCCAGCTCCTTGCTGGATTGTGCCTCACAATCTTTATCATGCTCAAGTTTCTACAAGGCAATTAGAAAATTATTATCAAAAAGAATCATGCACTGAAGCCATGTTATTTGGGTGTTCAGAACACAGCTTTATAATTAAATGCTGCTTGCATATTATCTATGCAGTGTCCATCCTGTAACGGTGAGCAACTCAGAACAATTATAGCAAAATGTTTAAATGTATCATATGAAAGTTCAAATGGATTCTGAAAAAGCAACTTGAAATTGTATTTGGGGGTTTTTTTCTGTTTTTCTTACTCTAATGTTGAAGACAACTATGCCTTATTTTGTGATTTTAAATTTTAAGCAAAAAAAAGTGAAATGCATCTCAAACTACAAAGTAATTTGAGTTTAATCTATGTACATTTACTATAAATACATTTACATTTTAAAAATGTAATTCTTTTCAATATACAATGAAGAGAGTTTAGATTATAAGAACTTTATACAAAGCTTTAATACAAAGAAGTCTTCCTATTGTGAGGCTCTGATGTGATTTATTCTTGTTTTGAAGGCTCTAAAACAAATCATACTTTGGAGTTTTTATCCTTCCTGACTGCTCTATGTGATGGCAGGGCATTGTGCTCATTTCAGCTGGAATATTTCATAATGATTTTTCGGTTCAAAAGAAGAAAAGCGCTTACCAAAGTATTTCATTTTAAGAAATAGTGCAGTAAAAATTAAATTATCTACTCGCAGCTAGAAGGAAACTTTTCAAACAAAAGGCAAATTTTGCTGTACTTAGGACACCCAGTAAAATCCTTGTCTTCCTGTGATCTGTGTAAATTAGGAGAAATTTCACTGCCTCTGAAACTGCACAAGTTTGCAAGTTGTTTCAAGATCAGACTTATTATGATGAACAGTAACACATTAAAGTTAATGATGACATTTCACTTGACATTTGGTGGTTTATAGTTTCTCATTCAGACCATTCCAGATAGTCTGTATCAATGGATGTGGTAAAGGGTAAAGAAGACTCTAGGAATAGTGATACTTGTAAAGGTCATCATGATTTCTCTGCATATTGAAGAACATTTTTTTTAATGAAATGCAGTGTTACAGAATATCCTTTGGATAATGGGACCTACATAATTGCTGATATACTGTTTAGATTATGCTTTCCAGTGGGATGAATATTTGAGCAATACAGTTTTCCTCCCTAAACTGAGAGGCACTAGCTCTCTTTCTGCTTATATTTTTCTATCTTTATATAAGCCATCACTTTCAATGCAAAGTCTCATTAAGTCCACCCTAAAACTTGAAAAAAAATGCAGTACCTCCTTCTTATTTTGAAAACTGTATTCAAAGGCATCAAGCAGTTGAATTCTTGCTTGAACAACCATATAGATAGCATTTAAATCTTAACATATACTGAGGCTGAACAAAATCTTATGTCTGGACCACATATAAACTAGTCTGGATACAAATCAATAGTCTATATCCTCTTTCTTATTACATTTCTGGAGGTGTGACTGGCATAAAACAAAAATGCAGGCATTCCTGCTGCATGCTAGGATTTCTTCTGGATATGTGACAGCACAAGGTTATGCAATTAAATTTCTTCTTCCATAGTTTTTGTGGTGGAAGAGAAAGAAAAAAAAGATAAAGTGTCGAGTTCCAAAACAACCCATCCAAGTGTAATAAAGAGCATTCCTTAACTAGTTTAGAAAGTGCCCTGAGTGAGCTATTCTCAAGGCAAAGAAGTAGCCTTGAGGACACAGAGTAGGTAAACATGTACAGTGTTATCACTGAAGTAATTTTGAAGTGAAATATACTGATAATTCTGAGGGATGAATATGTTTCCCCTTCTTTCCAGAGAAATCCACCTTGCAGACAATAATGCAACAATCACAGCCAGGAGAGTTAACAAGACTCTGACTCTATATTTATGTAAACTCAACTCATATTTCCAAATGAGTGTATTTTATTAAGGCCTAAGTATAGTGACTCAGCCATAGGATGTGGAATCCCCCCCTTCCAAGTAAAAATCAGGTTTCCTCTGACAAGGTTTCGGTGTAAGCTTGTATTTCTTTTTTCTTAGTTTTTCAGCTCTCCTGTTGATCTTAAATCTTTCTGTAGAAGCTGCTGACAAGAATTCAGTGGTTAGTTACCCAGTCTTAGCATGTGACTTTGCATTGCTTCAGGGCCCTTATGCTGTGTGTGAAATAAAATGCAAATTTCTCTCTTGTTAATATTATCACTAGTAGGGAAGTTGTTAATCTGTTTAAGAACAGCAAATAACATCATGGAAAGGTCTTATTTCAGGCAGAAAGTTTGAACTAGGAAGAGTTGTGTGTATATTTTTTTCTTATTTTAAAGTTGAAGGATCTTGTAAAAAAGAAAAAGAAGTGATTGCACGGGGTGAAGTGATTTTTCTAAAGGGGAATGTCAACACTCTTGGTGGTTACTCTGTAGCAAGAACAAAAAGTTTCTTCTTATCCCCAAAACTGCTGGAAATGCATTACCTTAACTTTTTTATGGTTACATGTTCCACTGAATGTTGCTTTTTGTTGAAGAAAGGAGCACAACTTGAGGACTTTGATCATTCCACTTTTACAGGATGATTACCATAGCCCATTCACAGAACTGTTAATATTGTTGTACAAGCATGATAATGTTTTACCTCCTTTTCTGGGTTGCTACAATAATTTTCTCTGAATCTAAGTGAGTGTGGTGTGGATTTCTTTTTCCTTTGTGTTGTTCCTCCTGCAAAAAGACAATTTCATGCCACAGTAACTGCATGAGGCTTTTGGCTTTCCTGTTGCTTTCACTTGTTCTGATTATTCCTTGAGATGTGTAGGAGGACATGTGACGGACCTTTTCTCTAGAATGCTTTATTGAAAAGACCATTAAGTTGCAGACTGTCTAAAGACTTTTAAACTCTTCTGTCTTTCATCTTGGACTGGGTTAATTATTGGACATTCATCTCTTCAGCTGTTTATCTGCAGTATCTTTTTGCTTTTTCAACATTTAGACAGATTACAGGTGCTTCATGTGCTTTATCACATGACACTCCAGACTGTGACAAGCAAGTAATTCTATTACTTTCATGTCCTCTTGCTGATAATCCAACCTCCTTTTTGGCACATATTCCCAGGCCAACATCCATCTTCCAGCTTTGGTTTGCAATGTCAGTTTTAAACTTTCAATTTTGTTTGCTTCTGGTTTACTTCTATATTATAGCTTACCAGTATTTCACTGAATATTGTAAATTTTATTATTCCCCACAGGTGTTTTTGTTTATTTAGGAGTTTTAGTGTAGGCAGGACCCAAAAAATAGTTTAGTATTACTTAATGACTTTATAACAGTAGTCACAATTGTTTTATAATATTGTCAATGCCATTGTTTTGTACTATTTTATGCTTTGTGTACTGTTATGCCTCTGAAGCTCTTCCCACAGAATTCTTAATGTTTTTTCTCATGATTATATATCTCAGCAGAGAGAAAAACAACTACCAAACTTGTAGATATTTTTGCTATTAATTTATTTACATGGATGTTAAAACAACATAGGTATTAGAATAAGGATCAAAGTAGATCTCTTGCTTGTGACTTAGGATGTGCAAAAAACTGTGGAAAATGAAATTCACTAATATTGTGTATGGATATCAGAAATGAAGGTATTCTGCGTCTCAGCAATGGTGCTAATATTGTCTATGCTTGCATAATATTTATTCATTAGGAATTTGATTGTTGTTACATGCTATTGGAAGAATTATAATATGAAAAATATTTACTTCCACTACCAATAAAGACAGTATTTTTAAAAAGAGCCCAAGGCAAGAAGCCTTTGAACTGTATTTTTCTGGGAAATATTGGAGAATTCTGTAGTATTCTTGATATTGAGTCCTGAGACTCCACTTTTTGTTTAAATACAATATAGAAAATAAGTGTAACTGAAATAATTGTCAGATTAGCATCTAAAAATCTAAATTTTACTGCAAGTTTCTGGCATACACAGATGTAGAAAAAATGATGTTTAGAAGGCAAAAGCAACCCACTGTTCCATCTTGAAGGAAATGCGTCACAAAACAATTATATTTTAACATCTTTTCTAGGATTAGATAGCACACTCAAAAACTGAAAATTGCCCTTACATGATAAGACTGCTTCACTCCATGTAACTACACTTAAGTATCTGAAACAGTAATTCCATCTAGTGACAGGTTATGCTGCACAAAAATACATCTTTCAAAATAAAATAATTTTTAAGGTATTAATTTCTAGGAGAGACTTTTTTTTTTTTTTTTTTTTTTTTTTTTTTTTTTTTTTTTTTTTTTTAAAAATTTTTTTTTAATTTTCNTTTTTAAACAAATGTTCCTAAATATCTTACTTTTCTTTGTTTAGTCTGTTTGGGTTTTTCTAAATGTTGCTAAGACAATATGCCTGTTTATTTCTCTCTGGTGACTGAAGCATTTATGGAGACTTATTTATGGGTTAGGTACTGCCCTGAGCTGGTGGATTTGCTGTCCAGCTCAGTAGGGCAGAAATACACATTCTTACAGCCTAAGGGTCTGGGTTCATGGCTAACAAGAAGTTCCACAAGGCTTCCTGAGAAGCATAAGTACCATCTTAATGTAGGTACAGATAGGCACTATTTATTGGTCACACCTTAAATAGGATAGCTTGTGGCATACATTTTCATTCATTTAAAGCCTTTTTTTGGGATGGAGTACCATATGTTCATGCAGAGGAAAAAGATTGGTTTTTAATGATCTGAGATTTCTTGTTTAATGATCAGGTTTCTTTTGCCCAAAATGATGATGTTTCTGCAAATATGCAGGGGGCCTTATCTGGGACTTCTGCCAGTCTGTCTGTTCGTAATGGTGACATCAGGCGCTTTTGTATAACTTCCCAGAGCAAAAATATATTTCTGATCATCTGGCCCATTTGAGTTCTAGATATTCATGATGAGGGAACTCGACCTCATGAGTCCCTCATGATAGACCAACATCCTGCTGCTATCTTCTGACTCAAGAGCAGTTTCAAGAGGGTTTTCTGTTTCCTGGATTCCAAGCTACTGTAGGAGAAGTGATCAGTTCCAAAGGTTCCTGATTCTTTGTCCTACTTTAGCTGTGTTAAGTTGGCAAGTTTAGCATTTTCTACTACTTAATACATTCTGCTGGTTGTTGTGTATGAAAAGAGCCTCATGCTTCACAGTTATCTCTGTGGGGACTTTTGAGCAAAGGAGTCTAAAGTACTCCAGTTTTACAGTTGATCTCTGTTCCATGGAAAGCCTTCTGGAAAAACCACTGCCCACAGCACATTCACGATGACTGATGCACTTACTAGAGCCCAGCTGCTGTTGACAGGCATGTGAGGAAATTCCTGCCACTCCTTCACCAAGCAGTAAGGAAGCAGGCCTGCTGAACTCCTGGCCAGTCTCCAGAGCTGCCTGGTTTGGTGCTGCCTCACCTCTGCTCCCATCCGGCAGCACTAGCCAGTGCAAGAATGACATGAGTAAGGACAGAGACTTGGAGGGGATCAGGGCTTTTTGAAAAGCAGTATGTAGTTGTGTGAGAATCATGTGAAGATGGAGACAGGAGACCTATGGGCACCAAAAGATATTCTACTGAATGAGTGTGGAGGCAGAAAAGACAATTCTGGCAGAAGAAAGGAAAAGATCTCTGTCCAAACACACAGCTACCCTTGGTTTCCACAAAGTTTTCCAGATCCTTCCCAGCCCTTGATTTCTTCCAACCATTCACACACGTCCTTTCCATTGTCTACCTGATTCAGACATCCACAATACGTCCAAAATTTGACAAAAAAACTCCAGTAACTATATTCTTTCCATGCCTTCTTCATCCTCAGGCCTGGCCCCTTGCACCCTTTTGCACTGTTAGAAAACCACGGTGACAGCTCCAGATCACCCCTGACACATCTTCTCTTTCCTTTGCCCAGGGCACAGCTGCCCAAACTGCCTGCAAGAATAAGGACACCTGCTCTTTAGGGCAGTAACAGTTCTGCCTACACCTGTGGGCAATGTTGAGCTGTACGAGCTCTCCCATGTATCCCATTTAATCACCCAGTCCTGCCTCCTCCTCCTCGGAGAGGGCTGTCCAGTGAGAATTCCCCCTGCATGGCTGCCAGCTGGCAGCTCCCAGGCCCACAGCACACTCTCCTGGCATCGGGAAGGTCCAACAGCTCAAATTATCTCCTTTGGCCACATGGCACTGCAAACAAGAGATGGCCTGTCAGTGGTATCTGGCACACGAGCAAACAGCAATCGCATAGCAGGGGTTGAATGTTAAGATGAAATTTTATATTTTGTGTTAACTTAAGCCTCATATAAAAGATGGGGTCACAAAATGCTGTCAGAATATTTTAATTTTCAAGAGATTTTTACCTTTTGAAAGTTGTTTAGTGATCAGGGGCATTTTGCAATGACTACATGAGTATCTGAGCTCCTCTCCTCTGTGACGCACTCTTCAACCCTGGGGAAAAAGGTGAAGATTTTTTCTGATTGATGGTAATAATAAGAGTTTTAAAACAGTATTTTGGCACGTCATTGCAAAACCTAGGCATATTCACCTTTGGCTCAGAGCTCAAATGAAACAATAATAGATCTTGGTTAAATCCTGAGATTTCTGTCTTTGCATTCATATTATATTTTTAGTGCTAAGTATACTGTGTAGGTAATAGAAAATTAGTCTTCTTCAGAAAACAGGAACTTCAGATGGTAAATGAGGTGCAGGCAGACAAGACTTTGGAGTCAAACTGGCACTTCTGTGTGGAGAAAAGGTGACTGAAATTGAGAAAGACTGGGGACTACATCAAGCAGCAATGTCTTTTGCTGCCCTTGTGACAAGCTGCCCAAATATTATCAGTGATTCTAAAAAACAACTCTGTTTACAGAAGCTGGATGGAGGCTTTAGTTTATCAGGTGAATTCTCCCCAGACTGTTTGTTTTGAGCAAACTCAGTCCAAGCCAGAGATCCTCTTTTCTGACAGTAGTTCCTATATCCTACCCCACCAAAGCATGAGTGGCTCCATCCAGAACTACAAGTTCTCTGAGAATGACTCCATTCCATGGTGAGGACCATTGGATTAGGCAGCAGGAATATTTTCTCTCTGTGGAGGTGGGATGCACTCTGCTACAGAAGGCAAGAGGAGTCAGATCGAGAAGGGAGAAGAGAGTAGGAACCATGGAAGAAAACAAGCAAGAATGAGGAAATCTTAGGAGCAGACACAGCAGTTTGGGGTGGATATGGAAATGAGGGAGCAGAGGCAGGGAAAACAGTAATCACTAGGAGGGAAAGAGGTGAATAAAGTCTGCAGGAAGAGCTAGAGGTGATAGCAAAGTGAAAAATGAGAGGACTGTACATAATTGGAGTGTCCAGAGCAGAAGTTCAAGAGGGAGTTCCAGTGGAGGATGGCAGCACCTGCACTTTCACCCCATAGCCCTGATATCCCACTCTGTGTAGTCTGGTGTGNTTTTCCCTTTACTGAATACAGAAGATTGGAACAGGCAGGAAAAAAGTATTCTCCTCACACTAAACACATAACTTCTCCATCCTGTCGGTGGCACACTTTGCACCCTTTGCAGTGTTTTTCACTCTTCCTTTGTCCCCATTCCCAAAGCACCATTTATTCCAGCCCTCCATCCCTGCAGACAGGAAGGGAGCATCACTGCACCAAGGTGGGCACAGATCTCAGTGTGCCTCTTGCTAGAAGGGCTCCAGTTTGTGTTTCATGTCAGCAACTTCTCTGGGCACAACAGTCTGCAAGCTGACCTTGAGAAAGAGGCAGCTTCTTCGAGCTCTTAAACTGCAGGCTCTTCCCAGCATGCACCTTACCAGAAATTTTTAACTATATTTGTTGCCCTGAACGAATGGTCAGACACATGCACACTTGTCCAATTCATCTAAATTCATGTTTAATATTGTACCACCTTAAATATGT
This sequence comes from Illadopsis cleaveri, assembly GCA_013399915.1. Taxonomy (NCBI): domain Eukaryota; kingdom Metazoa; phylum Chordata; class Aves; order Passeriformes; family Timaliidae; genus Illadopsis; species Illadopsis cleaveri. The sequence continues at coordinate 63,388 of VXBB01020114.1, read as the reverse complement.
CAATAAACCAGATTATAGCCAACACCAAAAGTGTACAATCCTGCTTGCATGAAATGGGAAAGGAATCCAATAATGAACTCCAACCTTGGAGTGTACTAGGAATCAGGTTTCCTTCTGAGTTGTCATGTAGGATTTTTGGGGTTTGCCTTTGGTGTGAAAGGTGATGAACTGACTCAGTAGGTTTTCCCTTCCTGATCGTTTTTAGCTGACATCCACCTGTGCCTGAAGAACAGTGACTTGCTCAGCCATCTGAGAGAGCCAAACTAGGGAGGTCTCAGCACCTGTTTCCTCCCCACAACATTTTTATCAACATGGATCCCTTTTTCCCTCCTGATTCTATTAATGAATGGGTTCTAACTGCTGTACAATGCAAGTGTAATAAACAGGTTTTCTTCTGTTTCTTCTTCTTCTTTCTGCTCCTTCTTTAGGGTTTTTTCCTAGTTTGCACTCATGTTGTTTTTTTCACATGGCATTTTTCATTGGTGTAATCCTCCTGCCTTAAATGTCTTTCCTGTGTGATCACACTGCTCACTGTAATTTACAGTGTTTGTAAATTGCATACCATAAAAAGTCTTCATTGTATTACACCTTCTCAAGTACACAAGATTCAGATTGCTTTTAGCATCTTAGAGAAACCATGTACCATCTGGGGCAAGGGCGTCAGACTGCTTTGTCTGAACCTGCTTCCCTCTTATTTATTCTCAGTTTCATGCAACACTTCCCTGGTGTTTCGTATACTGGGAAAACAATCGTGATAAAAAATAAAATACTCAGAAGGTATGAAATGCCAAGATTAATTTTACTGTGGCAGTTTTAATCTCTTCCCTTTTGCCCTGCATATTTATGAAGTTTATTAAAATCTTTGCTAATGCACAGATTAACATTAGGTTGCTCACTGAGTACTCAAGCCCTCTCATTATGAATGAATAACTAAACTTAATCCTCTGAAAACTAAGTAGTGCAAAAGTCAACACCCGTGTCATGAATCTATAACATTGCCTCTTTACACAATGCTTGATGTGTATTCAAGCCTTTATCCTCATTGATGCTCAAGACCTCAGACTTCAGGGTAAGTCGAGTACTTTACTAACATAGATTTGTGCTTAGATCAAATATAACACAAAAGGCTATCTACAGTTTGTCTGTAATTAGGCCTAGCCATATAAAACACAAAGCTATCTACAGTCTGTCTGCAGTTAAATCAACACAAAGCTTATCACCCTCAGGAAACCATTATATTTTATTTTTTCTTGCCCTCATGACTTTTCTCAAGAAATAGTACAAGGAAGATGAAGGACAAAACTGATGAGTCTGCTACATGCATCTTGATGTTTTCTGTGGCCAGGAGATTCCATATATGTATTTTGGGACCAAACATAAAATAAATGCCAAACATCAATCACACCAAGACTGTTTATTTCAGTGCTACTTGGCAGGCCTTTAATAGAAAGCAAACTCTGAGTCTAGCCACAAGAATGAAATTTCTGTATGAAAACCAAAGGATGCAAAACACAAATGTAATAACATGAAAGTAGGATTGTTGGAACACTGAAAAGTGAATCCCTTAGTATACACTTATTAAAAAAAAAAAAAGTTTATGGTTTTATCCTGATCACGTGTTGGCAAGTCCCAATACATATGCTATAAATTCCCTTTTCCTATTTAGGGGTAGATTTGAGGCACACATAGACCACAACTGTAAGTTGCTGACATCACTGCATACTTGTGGCTTTGAAAAAATTTGGCAAACTCACTCACAGTGTCATCAGTTTATCAGTTCTTGTAGACTCAACAGAGGTTATTAGTTCTTGGGAAACTTTCCCACACTACCATGTACGTTTTTCCTCTCCCCAGCCAGCTGTGGTTTTCTACCCAGACCTGTAGATACATGTTGTTCTCATTCACACACATGCCTCCAAAAATAACCCCACAAAAGGAGTAATTTATGTAGTAAAATGGTAGTAGAAAATTTTCAAGAAAATTTCTCTTTTCTTTCAGATAAATGTTTGAATATATATTTATATTAAAGTATGCAAACACAGAGGAAAAGCAGGTGTTCATGTGTGGACAGTGTGTTTATATGTACAGTGAGTTTTATTCAAGATTGAGTACACAATTTAAAGAGTCTAACATATTTTGTATGGCTTTAAAAATATCTGTTTTGGTATTCTATCCACTCTTCAGCCTCACACCAATGAATAATCAACAAGGGATTAAATTAAAATCCAAACAACATCTCCTGCATGTGCTGGAGGAAGTCAATGCCTCATTCTGCAAGATGTGGATGTGCCCTGTGTATGAACTTGGCACATTGAAAGCCTGTGAGTTGAATAGTGATTTCTTTTTCCCTTGGTGGGCTCTATCCAACTCCTACCAATGTCAGTGGGCACCTTTTCACTGACTTCAGTAGTGCTTTTAGAAGATTTTTAATCTCTTTGATTTTAGTAGGAATGTGAAGAAATCATAAACCTAATGTCTGATCAGCACTTTGGTATGAAGTGTTTTGTACCCATGAAGTTAATTTACTATTTACAGAATTTAAATTCAGACCTCAAATAAATGTTATTTGCTGATACATAAACACAGTTTGACTGCTCAATGGTACAAAAATGTATTCAGTAAATCTGCTCTAGTCTTTACAGTGGAGTGTTTTCTGAAAGCAAAAGGCTATTTCTTAACAAGTGAAAAAAGCTTTCACAAAATAGAAAACATGTATTTATTGATTTATTTGTTATGCGTCCATTTAGAGGTCTGGAAACAATTTTAAGATTTTTAACCCTTTCCTTTTTTTTAAAAAAGTGTTATGCTAACTCAGTCTTAAGACAATAGAAAATGTGAACATATATATCTATTTATATCCATATCTCTTAAGTTAAAGCTCTAATATATTTTTTTACAAGGCAAAACTGCTTAGAATATAAAGAATGTGAAAAAAAATATTCATCTTAGTGACAAATATCAAAAAATGGGTTAAATCACCTGTTCAGTTTCATGGAAGACTCTGATCCTCTCTCCAGTTAATATCACTGACATGCAGGGCAATAAAAGTTAAACAATTGGATTGTAATGATTTATTCTCAAGTTCATATTCAGAGTTTCAGCCATGTGTCTGCCATTAATGTTAATAGGGGTTACACAGCGAAAGCCAATTTAATCAAGAACATTTTCCAGACTTAGAAACCTGTCATATGACAGAACATGCATTTTTGTTTTACTAATGAGATTATGGTTTGCAGTAGAAATTCACTGTATCTTAATGTGAGCAATAAGAAGTAGGAGGAAGTGTACACAACAGAGGCTGGGAAGATTGTTATCGCAAGGAATGAATTTTCACCACCATGCAGGTTTTTGCTGGATAATTTTCTTCTTGTTAGCTGTTAGAGTACTTTGCTTTGGATTTGTGATGAAAATAGTGTTTATAACTCAGGATTACAGAATTTCAGATTGGGTAAATTTGGAAGGGTCTTAGACACTGATGTTTGATTTGTTGCTGAGCAGCAATTACATTGAGTCAAGGAAATTTCAGCTTCTCACACCACCCCACCAGTGAGGAGGCTGGGGATGCACAAGAAGCTGTGATGATGACCCAGAGATGGAGACATGACCCAAACAGGCCAAAGGGATATGGCGTCATGGTCAGTATAATAATTAGGAGGAAAGTTGGCCAAGGGCAGCTGCTCAGGGACTGGCTGGGCATCAGTCAATAAGTTGTGAGCAATTGCACTGTGCTTGATTATTGTAATTCTTTTATCATTACTATTACTCCTTCTGTCTCTATCCTAATAAAATGACTTTTTCTCAACCCACAAATTTTACTTTTTTTTCCCAATTCCCTCCCCTATCCCACTGCAGGGGATGGGGAAGGAGTGAGCAGCTGTGTAGTGTTCAGCTACCTGCTGGTTAAATCATGACAACCACTAAGAGCATGTCCTCCACACTTCACCCACAAAAATGCACTTGATGGGAAACAGGGCTCTGAAGCTGATGATTCAGACAAAGCTTAACACAATCAAGTCTTTTGAGACTGATGTGCCCAGGTTAAAATTGTGCAAGCTCTTCCACCTATTTGAGGTAGACTGAGAAACAGTAATTCTTGCAAGAGAAGCAATATTTCAGCTTCGTTTTGATTTGCTCTTTTGTACTGTAGATAAGCACTCACTGGGGATGTCTAACATGCAGGAATAGTTGAATTAGCTTTGTGCAGCAGTATGAGGTCCCATCTCCTTCTTCCTTCTTGAGCTGTTTAGACTGGAGACCAGTTTTCTGTTACAGGCCAACAATTCAGCATGAACCTAGACTGCAGCAGCTGTGACTGAAAGGGAACTGACCTGGACCAGAGCTAGGTTCATTGAAAGGGATAACTGGATGCTGAGAAGGTCGCCAGCTGATCTTCCTCAGCACCTTCTTAGAGCTGGTGCAGACAGGACTCATGGATGTGAGACATGTTTCCTCTTTAAAATTATCACCTTGCTCAGAAACTTGAGGTGAGTTCCTAGCAATAGCACCCATTCTGTGCAGAGCAGGACGGGAAGGGCAGAGGAGTGGAGAATATGTGTGCATTCATCACTTAGCAAAGCCACCTGGCAGTACAGAAAAAGAACTGTTGACAGGTCTGCCTCAGGTGGGAGAGCTGGAACTGCAGAAGTTATTGATCTTTGTTGCAAACAACTTAAACTACTTTGGGGGAGAGATCGTACCAAAATATAGTCTTGTTTTTTCCCTGAATTACATTTTGGAATGAAGTTTCATTTGCAAAAATTACTTCTTATCAAAGGGGGAAAAAAAAACTATCTGTACCAGACAATTATTCCTGTGTCCTTCTGTCCAAACTTCTAGAATTTTTTTTTATGTTTCACCTTACAGTAGCAACCTTTAAATATTTGGATGTGGTTTCCAAATTTTTAATGCAAACTCTAAAATATTCCAAAGCAGAAGGAACATAAAATGCATAATACCATTTTTCTAAGCTGATAATCTAACTAATCTAATTTAATCAGCCAATAATATTTCCATAACATTAAACAATTGACACTGTATGCCAATACCCCTTTTTCTCAAAGAAAAGAGAAAATGGAATGTAATGTTCCATTAACCTATCTTGGATATATTAAACTATGAAATTAACTGAAAAATGAGTGAATTTTCTTGTAAAGTCAGCAAGAGTTTCTTACAGTGTCAGTGCTTCAATTCATAAATCCTTTTACTACATCCTGGAGTTGGTTGAAAACATTCACATGGATTTTAAGTAATATTAAGCATTAACTTTCTAGGTTCACTGTAGAAGATTATAGATTATACATAGACTATAGAAGATTAAACACAAGCTTATTTGATAGCTCTAATCTTAAAAAAAAGGCAAAAGCTTATCAGCTTTTCAGACTAATTAGAAAAAAAATATCTGACAGTCTGATAAAACTTCCCTGAGTGTTTCCCTGTTTTGTTCTTTTCTTCCTCAACACCACACAAAAGTCTTTCAATCATTTTTTAGCCTAGGTTATACCCAGATTCGTAAACAAACCCTTTTTATATGTAGCAGTAATACATGGTTGGAATCTCAAAGACTGCAAAGCGTTGACTACACTTGTAACATTAACCAGGTGGCAATCACTGAACATTGTGGCTGAACAAGAACTCTCTACCCTCTCCCTAGAAGAGCCTTCCAAGAGTTGTATTTTAAAGATAAAGAGCATTTTAATTGAATCAGACAGCCTTCTCTCTTCAAAGTGCTGACGGAGGCCAATAGAGGCAACTATCAGATGTACCATCCTTGCATTGATGAACAAACAAGCTGTGCCCTGACTCTAAAGCTTTCACCTCTGTGTCTACATAAAACATCTTTGCAGTGTGATAAAACAGCAAAAATCTCCCTGCATCCTCATTCACACTTCACACTGGTCTACATTTCACCACTTATAATTGTATAACTTTTTATGATTGTGGCTTATCCTGGCATCACACAGAGCATCTGATCAGCGTTCCATCAACGTACACTGTGGCTTGCTTTGCTGTCCTCTGCAGGTGAATGTCTGAGATGAGTCACATCCTTATATGTCCACAATTGAAGGAATCTGTATTCCTCTTTGCTGGCAATCCAACAAAGAGCATTGTCATATTTTGTGCATCCACTCAACAGCTCCTTGAAGAAATGCTCTGTTGGTATGTAAGCTTACTGATATCTAACATACATTTTAAAGGAAGGTTTAAGTGTCATTTAGTCTACTTGTAAAAAAAACCTGAACTGTACCTTATTAGCTAAAAAGAAAAAGTTTGGCAGCACTATTCTGACAAATCTCATGGCAGGGACTTCATAAATGAGCCTCTCAGCATATCTGGAAAGCTAAGTGATTTTCTGCCCACCCACTTTGGCCCACAGCCCAGATGACCAGTCCACAGCTCCCTGAGAAGTTGGGGCTATGCAGCTGCCTGTGATGGCCCAGAAGCGGTTTCTCAAAGCCAGCCAGGGAGATTATTCCACTACTAGGGCTTCATTGCCTTTTTAGGGAATACTGCAAGATTTAGGCTATGTGGTAGTTAAAGTAGTTACCCATAATTACTGATTTTAGGTCCTGCCATTACAACCGTATCATGGCTGGGATTGGGGTTTTTTCTTTCACCAAGGGAATTTACAGTGCAGAACTCTCACTGGCTGTGAAGGTTGATAATAAGCGTGAGAAATAGGAAGGCACTGAATGGAGTATTCCTCACCTCAGCATGGAGAAAGGCAAATATGCAGATATGTTCATTTTTTTTTAATTGCTGAGAAGTAAATCTTCAGAACTATAGCTTGTATCTTAGAACATAATCACTCACTCTCCTCTCCCTGTTTTAGTATCAGCATAAAGAAAATTGTGCAATAACACAGCAGGTGTTAAACATAATAATGTTCTACACTAGAAAAATCTTTGACTAGTAACTAAATTAAGAGGAAATTGATGGAAAAGGTCTAACTGCTCTCCTGAATATCCAGATCTGAATGATGATAAAGAATGCTAGTTCATTCCTCCCATTTAGTTTAGGTAAATGAGTTTCTGGGATCTGACCCAATTATTCTATTTCATTTCTGGAGATAACTTGGAACATGTCTAGATATGAAGAGATGCCAAAACACCCTAACTGAGACATTAATTTTTAATGCTCAGCTTCTCTGTTGAGTAATTTGGTTTATACAATGCAGGGATCAGTAATTATTATATCTCAGTGAGGAGCTCTCCACTTTTCTCTGAAATTCCCTTTGTGCCCCTTGTTGCATTTAGACCAGTGTGGACCTTTCTAAGGCTGAAAACTTGCGTTTTAGATTGTTTTGTGAATTTCATTAATACCCTCAGCTGTTCTGATTTTCAATTTACTGGTGTGAATAGGAGCCTTTCCACTGAATGAAATCCTGCAAAATGTTTGAAACTGTCTGAGTTGCATATCAGCATCCCATACTTTCTCCATCTGTGTGATGGAGAAATAAGATTGGTAGTATTTTAACACAAAGAAAGAAAGAAAGAAACATTTCCTGTTTATAATACACCATCTTTCTATACCTCAGAGTGCCTCAAAGACTGGCCAGGGTCCATCCATTTGAAAAATGCACAAGGGACTATCCAACTTCCTTACTGATATGTTCCTGGAAATCTACTTTGCAACAAGGTGATTGGAATAAATGCATGTGTATTGCTTATAATTGTATTGTGAAAAGCTTCAAATACCTACAGATTTTTTTTAAAAATCCTTTAAAAAAACCTATTGACTCCACATTCATTCATCTGTCTTTGGATTTAATCCAGCATTTTAATGTATACGTGGCAGCTATATACTTCACTCTGTGGGAATTTACATGTGACCTCTCATGCATAACGTATGTTTTCCATTTTACATGCTGACCTTTAGTATACTGGATGAACATTGATTTTACTGCAAGGTAAGATTCTAGTACAACAAATCACTTTAGGAAAACAGCAAAATAGACAAATGAGTAGACAAGAAGAATATAGGAATCTTGATTCCACCTTCCTGAACAGTGCAGTATTACTAAATACTGAATGACTTTCTATCTGCTTTCAGAAGCCTTTGTTTACATTTCTAGGCTGTATAGATCCTTAGGTGGAGTCCTCCTGGCTGATGTTTGAGAGCTGTGGACACGGAAGCACAGACTGCCTAGGGAATCTAGGTCCTTTCTGAGCGGACTACAGACTTTATTAATTTCACACTGTCACTTAAATGTCCTTTTAAAAGGAAATTCTCATTTTATGGTGGTAAATTGGGTTTTAAAAATATCTAGACAGAGTTTCAATTATGTAGCAAAATATATTAGATGGTCACAATTACCAAATAATAAAACATTGGTGTGAACTTATCACCTTTTATTCCATACTTTGCGCTGTGATATGAAGTCATGTTCTGTTTTTTCATTTTTGCAGGATCTTACAAATGTCGTTTTGAGTATCTAGTACACAGTATCTTGATTTACTAATGAAACAAATATCTTGCTATTCCAGGAATTGTTTTCTTGTTCTCTATGTCCATAACTTTATAGCTTTTTTGTATGACAAAAATATCATTATGAGGGGTTTTTTTTATGTCTAGTTAATAACTGCATTAGTCTTCATTTGTCACCTGTAGAACTGAGCAGAAATTTGCAGTAGTCTTTCAAAGAAATGCTGAAATCCCATTATGAATCAATCTCTGTATTACAGAATGAGGCTCAGGTGTATACTTTAGTGAAGAATTCATGGAAGCAGAAAACTACCTGTTCTCCCCCTGGGTAATGAGGCTCTGGTGCCTCATTTGCTATTGCTTATCACTCAAAGTATAGAATGAGGAAAGAGTAAAAAATATTGAATAGGCTGCAGAAGAAATAAGCACATCAGAAACTATTTCATCAGCACTGTATTGAGACGTTTAGCAGAGCTCTTACTTGGTCTTTCTACTCAGAAAAAAAGGCCACTGCAAAAAGATAATACCAGAGACCCATACTACTGTTAGTTTTCTCTTAGCAAGTAAAAATAAACCTAACAAGCCGAAACAAGTGGTTTTACAATGCAAAAGGAAGGAACTAATAAATCTCAAAGTTGTATTGATATGTGTATATTTATGCACGTTTCTTTATTCATTTATTCCAAATTCATTCCATATATGTGCATACATATGCATATGTAAATATGCTTGTTATTAGGAGGGGTACTGCTCCCCCTCTGGTAAATCTTATGTTCCTGGGGGAACATGCATTTTTTAGCTGTGTTACAGCAGACTCAGGAGAATGTGCTGACTTCTGCTGAGATGGATATGTGAATTCTCAGAAGGCACACACAGGTATATGCAGAATACTTCCAAAGACTGGCAGGTGCTATCCAAGTGCTGCTTTTGACTCAACTGATGTCATTATAGGTGACTATGATAATCATGACAAAAACCAGGAGCACGGACAGTCACTGTCCTTTAACGTAACACTGCAGCATTCATATCCAGTGTGGGACAATAATTAACAGTGCAGGTGAGGATTTCACAGTGCTAGCTATGGATCCATCGCTACCTTGATGACATGTAACATCTTGTCTGAAAATAGGTTTTCGCTAATTCAAGCTTCAGAGAGAAAGTAGGAAGCAAGTAGGTATATTAATTATACCAGGATAAGGTTATGTAAGGGGAAAGAAACATATTTTATCCATGCATTTTCAGGACACCTTCTTCAGTACAGACAGCAATAAGCAAGTTTTATGTGGCAGTTTGCAGAGACATGTTGACACAGATTAAGATGCAGAGAGGGAATTTGCACAAACATCAGAGCACTCCACAAATACTAATAGAGAGCTCAAGGCAGTAACAACCAGGCATGGATATCTTAGAGTTTTGGTTCTTTTATAATGGTTATTTTCTTATTTCTGATGTGATTTTATTGACTATGTTTCTGCCTGTGCCTGAAGTGTGTCAATGGCTCATTCTCATTAGTGTTTCTCATGTCAGCCCATTATAATGTCATGCATGATGACATTGTTGTTTAATAAGCCCCACAGTGTGAATACCTTGCCTGCTGTGGAAGGATGGCAAACAATCTTGCATCAAATTTATCTTGCTATGCAAAGCTCAGGCAGTAACCTATATGGTGTCCTTTTATAGGGCACTACCATTTTTTTTGCAGTTTTGGAAAAACAAGCAGGGCTGATGAATAAACAAGATGGAACAGAGTATCAGAAAGAGATATGAAAAATTAGAACCCAGTCAGAAAACTTAAAAATTAGTGAACTAATTTATCCAACAGCAGAACTCCTGCACTATTTTCAGATTTTGTATAGATTCTTTATTTTTAACCTATGAAGAGTAGATGAAACAACAAAAATAGGTTATCTGAGACCAATCAAGCCTATGAAAATGACCTAGGCAACTAGAAATGGAAAAAAAATGGTGTTTTCTAGTGTATAGCTCTGCTATTTATGATTGTTTCTGTACAGTACATTTTCTTATCACTTTTAAAAAAAATTCTATTTCTATGTAAATAGATTTTAAAATCCACCTTGGGAACCAGTGCAGCATCCAGTTAAAAAAAAACCCCGACAAATCTTTTCTATCTGATAACTTGTAAACTTGTTAAACATTAATATGTACAGAGACCGGGTAAAATGCATGCAATGCATATACACACAATTTAAATCTCCTGTCAGAAGAATATGAAACCACAGGTAAAAATGTTGTGTAAATATTTGATCCACATTTGTGGGAATGCAATAATTTTATATTTGAATTCTCATAAAAAAAAATTCTACGAACAGTGTAGAAATGGTGAAATATGGCCCTTAAAGTAGCCATTTAATGTTTAATCCTTAATAGTTAAGTCACTTTATAATTATTGTAGATGGCCATATAAGGTACAAAGTATGCAGCAGCTGTATCTAATTTTACAATGATGCTATTTCAGTATCAAAATGTGTACATTCCTAAGAACTTATTTTTATGCTACCAATGTTACAGAAAAAGTAAACCAAACTGAATATTTAATAAACATTTGGTTTGGCCCCATGTATTAGAACATAAATGCACTCTGACTTTATATATGTTTTCAGATATTTGTTGCAATGATGTGTGTCATTTTAACAAGCAGTGCTGTAACACTGGTAAATCTGGCTGGTTTTCTGCAAAATGTTTAACTGAAAGGATTAAATTTGTTTTCTGTTCTCTTGCACTAGGGAATCCAGGTGTCTTAGTTCTTTAAGTGAATCTGCCCTATTACAGCCTACCTAAGGATGCTCTGGTAAAAGTTTAATCCAAGGGCTGATGAAGCTCAAGATAACTTAGGTGTGATGTCAGCTGTGGTTGTTTGATAGCCAGATGGTTTCACAGGAAAACCAGAGCACCCATTAAGAAACACTGGATGTACTGATCATAGGACTCAGTTCTTTACTGTCAGATCCAACCGTTATTATAACAAATTTGATTACATTTTACAGTGGGGGACTTGGGCTCTGGGTTTGTTTCATATTTTTCTGAATACTCATGCTGATAATTCAGATAGTCAGAAACATAGCTTTAAGACTAGATTGACTCATAGTTTATATTCATTTGCTGTTTTTCTTATATGATCATTTTGTTTTAATAATTATTTACACCTTCCAGTGTTTACCCTATTATGCTTTAGTGGCATGGTGTTTCCCCTCAGCTGCTTTCCTCTGCCAGAAATAAAAGGAACTGCCTCCTGATCTGTCAGAGACTCTGAACTCCATCCACCAGCCCAATGGCCCAGCTCTAGTTTTGTCTCTGAATTTGTCTTTTTTGACACATGATCATAACATCACACATGACCATGCCCAAATCACCTGTGACTATGGCACATTCTATGCTCTTCTTCTTTTATTTAAACCAACTATTGGCTATATTTCAACACATGTGACAGCATTACCTAAATGCCTTTTTATAACAGTGTATCTTTTTTTCTCTTTAGTCACCCCCAAGTGGTAAGGTGGATCTTGGCAGAGTTTTCTGTCTCTTTTCCATAAGTATATGTCTTGGCAAGTAGCGTTATTGATTTTGATCTTTCCCAGTGTAGGTTTGCACATGTGTCCCTATGTTATCCTAGTTCTTTCCTCGACAGTACTTCTCAACTTTCTATATTTCTCAACTTTCTATCACAATCAGCTACAGTGCAGCAGTGTAGCACGTTCAAAAAAACTCCAGAACTAAAACCAACAAAACCCAACAATAAATAATTTGGCATATAAATCTTTCTTTTGAAAATTACTTAGTTAATTTCTGTAAAGATACCGAAGGTACCCAGAGATGAATAAGCATTTTAAAAAATTTTCTGACAGTCACTGCCCATCATTTGAAGACATATTAGGACTTGGTTTGCAAACAGTACCAATATCTTGTAGCTCATTGGGTATGGCTTTCCAAATAGTAGAAGTCATCAATAGGAACATTTGTTCAACTCTGCTTACAGTTCTGACAGGAGAGAAACACAAATTTCCCATCCTGCCAAGAAATTTTTTGTCACAACAGGATGTTTCGGCTCATGTTACAGTCTCCTGTGCATCTTATTCTGAGAATCCCTGGGGAAAGCTTGTCTGGGATAGGGTTCCACTAGATGTAAAACATGGAAGTCCATCTGTTCATTTATACACTGATTTAGTGCCTTCAAGATTTTTCCTTCTCTTTTGAAGTCCTTAAAAACACTCAAACCATGGATTTGAATTTTAGAAAGTGAAAATATCAGTGTACAAGTCACAGCATTTTAATTTCTCATGCTTGGTCTATATTTGATTCTTTGAATCTGACCTGGATTTCTTGACTAAAACATGGTCCTGTAGTACCTAACAAATGCCCATTAGATAAAGCTATTAAGAAATATTTTAAATGGTTATAGAAATTAACAGACTTGACTCTGCTCTTTCCAAGAAGTGTAAAAACCTGTTCCTTTCTGTCTACCAGTTGCTAGGTATCAGCATTTTCCATGCAGCCCATTGTTAGACTGCTAACAAGGGTATGTCCATGCTCAGCTTAGAAAAGTTGATCCCTTTCCAGCATTTTGCTAAAGGGTGTCAAAGTGTAGAAATCAGTAGTTTAAGATTCAAGTTTTAAATTAGACTCAAACTTGGAAACAAGTGTAGGCCTAATCAACAAGGTCAACATACCTGCACCATGCAGGAGACTGTGATGGCAGCCAGAAAGTTGATTGAAGCTAACAGGAAGTAGAGGGATGTCATTCCATCATGTCTATGTTGTACAGCTAGCTGTGATTAAACTATTACACTTCTCTCACTAAACAGGTATGTGATTCAGAAGTGTGAGAATTGGACAGCACAGTGTCTGGAAGAGGAAAAAGCAGTTTAAAGATGAAATATTAAAGCTTAAAATATACATTGAGGGTGTCAGTAAAAAATATCTGACAGAATGGGATTAGTTAATCTTTTATCATAAAACATCATAGTATCAAATCAAAAGTGATGAGAGGAGGATAACTGAGAAGAAAACATTTCAGTTTAGACAAAGGAAAAGTGCTGTAATAAAAATGCATCTTGGCCCAGGATATTCTGCTCATTATTCAGTACCTTAAACTGAGAAGGGAGAAAGCTCCTTATTATAGAGCATCATTTTAAGAAGATATTTTATCTCTAGGATTTTTGAGTGATTTTTTTTTATCTTGTTACAAGTGTACATGTTTGCAAGGAACACATATTATTTCATTCTTATGTAGCCATACAGTTTAGTTTCTCATTTTCTGCTATGCAGCAATCATTAAAACAGCATTAGTGGGACATTGTCAGAGTGCCCTTTAAGAGAATGGATTTCTCTAGTATATCCCTATGTAACAGGGTACAACTCCATTGAGTTGATTTTAGGGATAAAGGAATTTAAAACCAGAGCAGCTGCATCCAGGAAATTTCACTGTTGTGTAGAAAGAAACAGTTAATAAAAATGCCATCACTTCAGGCATCCCATTGAAAGTTCTAAGCCACTTATAGTTCAAACAAGAAATGTGACCCTAAGATTCACTAACACTAGCACCTACACATATAGCTCATGTAACCTTCTTTTGAAACATCTATCCTATATGTACCATGTAAGGAATTCTTCTATGACATTTGGCAATCTAAATTTTTTCCTCCTTTCCATAAATTTCTCATTCAGCAGGAGGGCTCTGATTGAGTCATAACTGAAGCATGCAGTAATTAACATTTCTTCAGTCATATCTTTAAGGTGGTTATTACGGTTAGAAACTTGCTTGTACAAAATCTTATTCATCAGGTGTGCTGTTTCTAAGCATTCAGTCACCTGAGCTTATTCACATTTGTTTCTTTGAGTGGCTACAATCACTGCCAGTGTAAACTCAATGCAACTATGAGACAGTAATCTGCTTCTATTTTGGCTTGCAAATCATTTGCAAAATTGTTAACTATTTAGGAAATTCTCTAATACAGTCTATTTGTCAGCCAATAATAAAAGAACTCTGTATTAATTTTCTGATCAAATGAAAAAGTTTTCCCTCTCTTTGTTTACAGAGCAAAATCTGGTTTTGCTTACACCTCAAGGAAACACAAAATTGCACATGCAAATTAGGAAGCATTGCTTTCAAGAATAGGAACGTGTAATTCACTACATTTGCATATCTGCAAATGGTATCTCTAGAATTGATCATTTAACAGTACTGCTATTTTTTATAAAACTATGCTGATCATGCTAGAGTGTGAAATTCTTATTTAAAAAGCTTTACAGTCATGATAACCATCTTTCTAAGTTGTGTTGCAGAACTTGTGTGTTTCATTACATTACATTAAGTCCTCCCATCCTGCAAATGCAGAGAAAATCCATCTCTATGTACAGAACAACATAACAGAAACTATTTGCTCCTTTATTTTCTTATTTTTTAAAAAAGACATTTTAATCTATTTTATGTAACTCACATGGTGATGTTAAGATACTTTAAGCAATATTAATTAGTTAATAAACTCAGGGAACATAGTAGAGTCTAGTTTATTTGTAAACCCGGTACAGATGGTTCTGATTTACTAGGCTGTCTCAACACCTTGTGTTAGTCAGAAGATTGAATTCTGTATGCCAGTGTAACCCTTATGAGATGGATATACATAACTCTTGCACTACAGAAGTAACTGCACTTTCCTCACCACTTCTCTGCCTGCAATGTCCAGTTCCAGGAGAAAATGTTATTCTAATCAGAGGTTTGGAGGGGAGATGAGAGAAATGGAGATACCTTGCATCACCAATGTATTTGTGCATAGACATACTGATCCTTTCTCTCTCCCTTGTGTCAGAATTGCTGTGACTTAATATATTTGACTAAGGCAAGGAACAGAAAGCTCTGTACTCTGTTACGTCTCCTGAGTTCTTTCACCCCAAAATTCTGCCTTTTGGGCAGGATGCAGGGCTGTTCTCCATGACGTTAGCGTGCCCTTCATATATGTTCATTAAGTTATTCAAAAAAGATTCTACATTTTGTAAAGCTCTTACATGGCAAAGTCCCTCAGCAGTTGGGGCTTGCACAGCGCACAAAGAAGTTGCAAGCCAGTTTTGAGGTGACTGATATTTCCTGACAGGGAAATAATACATTCATAATAGGGTTCAGTTTTAAGTGTTCACTTGGCTCAGGACCACAAGTCATTGAATGCCATTGTGGTATATTTCTTAAAACAATCACGTGCGTCCTAACTTGCTTACAGATGCATGCACTTTAATTTAAATGGAACATGCAGTCCTGAGTAAACAGTGTTATGTATAGGGAGGCTGATTTCTTAAAGAGCCAAAAGACTGTTATTTTAACCACTAATTGATGTTTTCCTCACTTGATAGATTTTATTGTTGTAAGAAGACTCCTGCCTATCTGACGTCAGCTGAATCCATCAAATACTGTATTCTGTTTAAATCAGGTGTCCACATGGTTAATTTGAACTTATTTTTTATATATTATATTGTTAATATGTGATAACTTGAAAATGTGTCTGCCATTAAAAAAATTATTTCCCAAAAGTAAATTTGTCCAGTGTCATGCATCTTATAATAAATCAAAAAACAATGGAAGTCACATTTTCCAATTTATGAATTATTTTTGCATTTGCATGAATTGTACAAAGAAATATTTTTGAAGTATGAAGAATGGTAGGGACAATAAGGATATTGCCAAATACAGGGAACTATTTGTTACTTTTAAATTCTGGAAGAGAGATTGATTTCCCTTTCAAGCAACATGAAGTCTAGCTTTTGAAGACTCACAGTCTATGCCAGAGATAAAGTCCTTAAGAATAAGGGCTACGCTGTGTTTCATTTCTGCACAAGATGAATAGAAGGACAGGAGTATGATAAATTCATCTTTTCACTTTGTAGCTCTGTGTTAACTGCTATGTATTTTGCAAAGAAATGAAGAACAAGGGAATGGGCAAAAGGAGTGAATAAAAGGTCTGGTGGAAATGGAGGTCTGGATTCATTGTGTTTCACTTCACTGAACCTCCTAAATTAGGAGGCAGGTAGCACTAGGTTGCTTTACAATCAATGGGTGGAGGCAGACACCTCTAGAAGGCAGTTCAACCCACTTCAGTAAGTGACTTGGGACTTGCTCTCTTCATTCCATGTTAATACTGAGCTTGCCTGATCATGCCAAGACTGCGGAACAGAGCTCAAACTGCACCAAATGCCCTTGTGTAGTCATGGTGTTGAAAGGATATTGTGTACCTGCTTAAAAATGAGCTGCAGCCTGGCTTGCAGAAGTGATCCAGTAAATACTGACAGGAAATAGATTCCATATGGTTTGTGGCAACTGGTATTAATATGCAGTAGCCTAGAACACAGGAGCAGTAGCTTATGAAGAAGCTCATTTTATTAAAAATTGAAGAGAAAAAGGAAAAGGGAAAAGGGAAAATCTAGGTTTTCTTTCCATTTTGCATATTTTTTAGTGTGTTACTTCTCACCATTATCTGCTTAAAGAAATGCTTTCATTAACACCAATCATGCTGTTGACAGAAATTATCTTTTTTATTCTTTTACTCTATTCTATTCTTATGGATTAAGTTTATCATCTATGTGCTCAGTCCAGAAATGAGGTGAAGGAACCTTACAATTTTTTTTTCTTTTTTTTTTTTTTTTTTTGGTTTTAATTTTAAATTTATTTGTT
>VXBB01020114.1:29055-46279 GCA_013399915.1 Illadopsis cleaveri | reverse complement strand
TTTGGTAGTAATATTAAATATATATGTGTGCCACAGACCATCTGTGCATGATGAGGCAAAGTCTGCATTTTGTGCACATAAATAGGTGTAACTAAATACAGAGTTTCTTCTTTTTATCAGTGTGGCATTAGATAAATTTACTTTTAATGTTTTCCAGGTAACTTCCTGAAATGTGAAACTTCCCTAATTTCTGTGTACTAGAATCTAATGTGCAGTACAGCCATTAATCAAATTATCATCATAGTAATTAGTTCACAGACTCTTGCTGTTTCGCTGAAAGTAGGGAAGAGAATGGTATTAGCTGCTAACAGCCCATAAAAAGGACATGCAAAAATAAATAGACTGTGTTTTGTGAAACAGAGTCTAAAAGCATCCTTCTTTTCTCTTCTCTGATGACCCTGTCAAAAATCTCAGTTTGAGCCATCCTACATACTTGCTGATAACATTGAACTCAGTTGTCTCTGTAGCTCACTTCATTTATTTGTTATTAGTGTATTTTTACAGTGACAACTGCAAGAGCTCTGTTTAGACCCAAAGGCCAGTGCTCCCACTGCAGGGAATTGTGTGACTGGTTCACACTTGATTGGATTGTGGGTCACAGCAAATGGATTACTCTTAAAAAAAGAGACCAGACCCATGTCAAATGCTTTTAAATATAAAGAACGTTTATTTTGTAATATCATTGTTACTTTAGGTCCCGTTTAAGAAAATAAATCTCTAAAAGTAATGCAAGGCCTTGGAGGGACTAGAAAATCATTTTTCTGTGAACTTCAAAAGAATTTTCAGAAGAATTTAGGAAATTAGTCCCAACTACTCTGACATGATTTACAGAAAGTTGTCATTAGGATAACTTATGTTTTGTTGAAAGCCACCAATATCTGCCAAAGTAATATGAAAGTCTTTGAAAAAACATTAATGTATCCTGCAAAATGTTAAAGTCTTGGCACAAAGGAAGGCAGAGGATAGTAATTTGTCAAGCTTCAGCTTCACTCTGTATTGGACATAATGAAGCATGCAACCTGCAGGAACAAGCCTAGGGATTGTGCTACAGAACTTTGAAGCTGTACTCTGTTTCTCAAGCTGATCTTCCACACACAGACTTCCCATTACTGCCCAGCTGATGGTCCTTGTGATTTCTATGGGTCACTACCCCAAATTTTTTAATGTCTTTTTAATGTCAAAATTTAAGACCAGGAGTGATCTTGGATCACCCAATCTATCTGCCTGTTTAATAATAGCAAAATGAAGATTAACCCACATTCAGATTTTTTTCTTGGAGGTTTTGCCTAGCTTATTCCTTGATTTTCCACACATTCCTCTTCCATAATATCTTGCCCAAAGCAAGATTAATTTTTTAAGTCAAATTTCTTTTAATGTTAGACCTTGTTCACAAAATAGCCTGATATTAAAGTACCAAATTAGCAGTGAGACAGACTTGGAAATGCTATATGTATTTAAGAACTACAATTATATATCCTAAAATGAAAAGTTCTGAAAGATAAAAGTAAAGTTGCTCTGTAGTTATGCTTCTTTGCAGATTGACAGTTGGAAAACTTTCTCACAAGTAAATTAGTTTCAAATGTCTTGATCTCACTGAACTATCCAGCCTGAGATAAAAAAGAGGGAAAATACAAGACGACTTTACATTTTGCTTATATGGAGTAGATCTTGAAGCCAGATGAAGACTAGGCAGTATCTAAAGGAAGAGGCACAGTAATGTACAACCATAAGAATAGATATTATATCTGTCATCTTTCAATGCCAATTCCTCTAATTCTTTGAGACATCAAACAATAAATTCCTATTCATTAGACCTTATGTCTTGTGCAAGGAGTGGAAACATACAGGCATAATAGAGCAAATCTGTGCCCTGAGATCATACCTCTTAGCAAGGTAAATTTCTCAAGAGACAAAGTCACTGTTTTTAATGAATCACCAGAGCAAAAAAATTGGAAAACAGCTTCATCAACCCTACAGAATCCACCACTTTTCATCTTACTCAGCTAAAAACAGTGTGCACGAGCAGAAAAGGAGAAGTGTGACTGCTGAGTATTGCCTGTGAAATGATTGATATGTACTACTGTCCTTGACTGAATAACACATCCCCCGCTTAGTAAAATTTGGCCAAAAAGTTATAGCATACAAAGGAATACCACATCTTTCCCAGCTCCCATAGAGGAGAGCTGCCAACCCATAACACTGACCACAAGTGAGGAGTTTTCCTCCCTTTCCCAGGGTGGGAGCCTTCTCTTTTTTTTTCTCTTCTTCTACATGTTCTACATGTTTTATCCCATTTTCTTCATTTCACATCTACTCAGAGCTCTTCATTTCAGAGAATTCCTGTTCCGATTATATAAAAAGAATATGGATCTGCCCTGAGGAATTTCATTTTTTCTGGCCTTATATTTTTGTGGATAAGCCATGACAATGTGTCCTGATCTGCCTGGCCCATAAATCAGTGGTGAGTGTTAAGGACTGACAAAATCCATTGGGGCTGAGGTCTCGCAGGGTTTCCCCTTCCCTTTGACCAGGGCATCTCTGAGTCCATAATATTACCATGGCACCACAAACCAGACACACACATACACAAACACACAAATGTGTACAGGATGCTTTTCCTTGACCCTGCCTCACCTATACACACTTATTCCTACCTACATTTGCACTATGCATCTTCAGTTTTGCATCTTTCAAATTTTACTGATCCAAGAATCAGTAAATTTTCTTATTACAAAGGCCAATTTGGGGTGGACTACAGGAAGAGAAAGTTGACAGAAGCAGACAGAAAAATGTGTTACATGTATTTGTGCATATCCCAGAGGAAAATAAATCAAATCCTATTTATAAATGTTTAATTTAGACAAACACTCTCCAGCAATATGTAACAAAATTTGCAGATCTAATGATAGCAGTCCTTTAGCAAAATGATGTGAGTAAGATGATTTGAGGTAATGAATGTGAAACAAAGTATTTCATGTCCCTAGCTGGAGGGGCCTGCACATTGGAAGGCAGGTAATATTTTCATCTATGTCTCATAGTTTAGATCCCTAAAACCTTTCTCACAACTAACACCAAAATGAACCTGTTAGTTCATGATAAATGGAAAGTATTTAATTAGAAATTCTTAAAACTTGCCTTGATGAGTCATGTTTTAAAATTAATAATTGTACTCTCCTTTAAGTGGAAAAGTACTTATGAAAAGTACTCTGAATACTAGTTTAGAGATAGTTTGTATTTTTACACAATATACTCAAGACAAATAATGTATAGAACAGCTGGTGATGAATAATTTTTTATAGAGGACAGTGGTACTGTGACTATATTGAACTGAGAAAGTAATAGAAATGTTTGTCAAGGAGACATATACTTAGGTTATTTTAAATGGAAACAGAGGGAAAAAAAGGTTAATGTTTTGGGATTGATGGTATGTTCCCTCCTTCAGTTATAAATTATAGAAAGGAAACAGATGGAAGCTGGTCCTCTTTATTTTATATCTTCCTTACCTGTAGCTAATACAATGATTTTGTTAGCTATTAAGAAAACATGGCATATTCCTCAACCATGCATTGCCTACTTTGGAGTTCATCTGGCCCACCAACAGGATACCTCACAAGATTCAGACACTCCTGCATGGAGACTACAACATAAGAAATACAAAAATATTGAGCTTCTATCTCATTCTATTTAACAGGACTTCTTAAAATACTTGTGCTAAAGCTACTTCCATTTTAAGAGAGTTACAGAAAAAAATCTTGTTGTGGTTTTTTATTTTACTAGTTAGCAGAATTCCTCAGTTATCAACCCAGCAGCTAGGAAAAAATTACCCCTGTCTGAGGCTTGGTCTGGAGACTGCCTGGCTGGGGAGCAGCTCTGCAAACAAGGATGTGGGGGTCTCAGCAGAGGACGAGCTAAACAGGGGGCAGCAGGGTGCCATGCCAGCTAAGAAGGCCAGCATTATGCTAGGTTGTATTATGAACAGCATAGCCAGGAGACTGAAGGAAGAGACCTTCCCTCTGTACTCAGCAATTGCAGCACTGTAGTGGTTTTGAGTATTGCATCCAGTTTGGGGAAAGACACTGATAAACTCATACAAGTGCAGCAGACCAGTTGTGCCTTAAGTTTTAACTTTCACATTATCCAGATTCTGTACTGCATTAGTATGTAACTCTGAACTTCATATAAAGTGTTAGCAAGTTCTCCTCACAGTTTAGTTAGATGAAACAATCCTTTTCCAGCCTGAAAACAAATGAGAGTTACAGCTTCAGGCCCAAAAAGTATGAACAGTGAATTGAGGAGAGCAAACTGGGAGGATGGGACTTCATAACCTGAAGCTGTAATTGGACAATTAACCCCAATATGTAAATGGACCAAAACTTATAAAAGTGTGAAAACTCCTGATCGGTCATCCATCTTGGGTGTAGCCTCACCAGGCTCTTGTACTGCCTGAGTTGTACCCTTGGAAGGCCTTTTTAATAAATACCTACTTTATTCCTTTAACGCTGCCTAACTTCTGTTCTAGGTAACCTCTCAAGGCATCACCAGCCACCAAGCTGGTCAAAGGACAGGAGTGTTTGCCTTGTAAAGAGAAACTTCTGAGTAAAAGGTTTCTTCAGCATCATGCATTTTTATGATATAACCTCCCCAACATGTGAAGGGAAGTCACCAAAATAGGCAGAACCAAAAGATTCCTAGTAATGTATGGTATGAGTGACAGCAGACAAGTGGAGTCAAGAGAGGCTTAGGCTGGATAGTAGAAACAGTCAAGTCCCATGGGGACAGTCAAGCAGTGAAGCAGGTTTCTGCTCTTAACTCACAGTGAAGTCTGTTTTCAGCAACCAGAAGGCCTAGAGGGCTGCTGCGGTCTCTTCCAAGCTGAATGGCCTGGAAATGAGCTGCACCTGCAGTGGTGGCACTGCTGTGGTGTTAATTTTATTACCTGATGTTCTCATTATGATTTTTGACACTAAACAAAAGATTTACCAAGCATGCATTTATGATATTTCATAGCAGCAAAATTATAAGATCCTAAATGGAATAGAATTTCTAATTACACTATGCAAAGTGTTTAACTCTGCTGAGAAATGGAGCTGCTCTAGGAAACATGGCAGCAACACTCTAAAAGCATAAATAAATTAATTCAGCAATAGGGACTCTTCAAATTCTGTTTCAGTGGAAAAGCAGTGCTCAGCACCATTCACTTCTGAATTCCTGTCCATTGAACCAAGGAACCTAGAAATGAAACAGAACTTATTGGGCCAATTTTTTTAACTGAATCATGTGGTCCATTGATTGACATCCACAGCCCCTAATTATGCACAGCAACAGGCCATTTCCTATTTACATTTTCAAACACCAAAAAATAGTCATTTGATAAGTGCATCTAAGAACTCAGTGCAGCCTCATGTCTTTTAAACCAAACATAATGACTTTGAACTAACAAAACTTATGCTGAAAAGATTGATTTTTCTTTCTGAATAGGTAATCTTCTGACTTCACATAAAATGATTCCATTTACATCTCTTAAAATATTTATTTGGCAGTGATTGCCAAAACTCCTGAATGTTAATTAAGATGCAGTTGAAGTGCTGGAAAATATTTTCATCGTATCACCTTTGTTTTCTATTGATTCCAAAAGAGAAAAGAATGGTAACTAGGCAAATGTTGCAAAGTAAAATAGTGGGCACTCATCTAAAACCTATGTAAATCACAGGTAATACCTCAGCCATTTTCAGCCTTTGCTACCTCAGCCACTTTCAGCCTTTTCAGCCTCATGCAAGAGACAGCAACAGAAAAATTCAGTACTGGGAATATGATGAAGACATGCATCTGGAGATGTGAACAATATAAAACCAGAATTAGCTGTACCCTAAGTTCTCAGAATAAAAATATGAATTTCTTATTGTAATGGTCACAGAAATAATTCTCAAGTGTCTTCTTATCTTACCTATATTACTTTTTAAGTAATGATTTATTAATTTTTATCACAAATGGTGTTATTCACACATTTACGTTCTTGTGTTGAAAAGTTCATCAGTATTTTTAAAATTAATTGAAGATTTAAATACAAATAATATTTAAAAATTCTGCTTTTGTCTTTCAAAATTTGGTAACCGTCTGAACAAGCTTTTTATGTGGATTTCTCTTGCTCTGTGGCAAGACTTCTAGGCTGTGAAAAAGAAACTACTTATGTTGTGTTTCTTTTTCATTCAGTTATGGCAATAAGATAAATAACCTCAATTTCTAACTGTCCTCTATGGAAAAAAAAAAAGTTATCAGTACTGTTAATCAGTACTTTTTTAGTACTAATTATTGTAGACCAGTAGGTCAATGTATTGTTGACCTCTTATATAGCTGAACAGAATTGACCTCTGAATTATTCCAGTTTTTATTTTAATTCTTTCTATGAGTACAGCAACATAAAGACTATACAATAAAATGCCATTCAGAAAAATAATTAGGCATGATGTGTGAAATCCCATTATGAGCTTTGTGAATTGACCCTGTAAAATCATCCCACTGACCAGGGGCCATCAAAACAGGTCTGTTTTGGGGCTGTTTTGATGTAAAATATTAATGCCTTATTTTAAACAAAGCCAAGTAAGATCATCACTTAAAAATATAATTCTTAGAGACATAGTTGTCTGGTTTTCTTCTGTTTTTTCAAATCTTCATGAAAGCAGCACTGAGTCATCATATGCCAACCTTAAGTAGGGGCAGGAAGTGTCAAGTGGAGATTCACATTTAAGTTCCACTTCTTTATTCTTAATATAAATTCAGTCAATAGTGACTGACTGCAAAGGAAAAGGACAATATGTTTTAAATAAACTTCAGCAATCAATTACAAACAGGGCATTTAAATATCTCATTCAAAAGGGGGAGTAATTAATCAGAATGTTTAAGAGTCTCCTCATTAGGTCTTAATTATTGAAAAAAGTAAAATATTTATATTGTTTCTGTGATCTTATATAGCAATACAGGTAACTGTAGGTAATAAATACCTTATCATATTACACAGCATCAAATGATTTAACACATCATTTGGACCTGATGAAGCAAATTAAGCTGCTAAAGAAAGACAAGAAAAACAGCAAAGCAAAGCAGTAGGTATTGATAGCAGAAGGTAATGACCTTTCCAGAAAAAATTACTCAATCTGACACTCAGTTCCTATGTAGCTCGTCTGACTTTATCCAGATTCTTTTCTCATTTTAGTACAATATACTCATGTATCCCAAAAGAAAAATAGAGTAATAGGAATGACAATCATAAAACTGAGCTGGCCATCCCTCCTTGGTAAAGGCTAAAGTGGTTGGATGTAGACACCCTCAAAAACCCAGAATTACAATTCTTGCTATTGTATCTTAGCCTTCTTTCCTTCTGCTGTTTCTCTTAATTATCAGTTTCCCACAGACAAGTGTCACCCTTGTCTGTTTTACAATCTAGCTTTCATCTACCTAAACTAGCTGAAGCATGATGAAGGCTGTAGTCTTTTGATCTACCTACTCATTGGCATATTTAGGTTAAAGTATCAAAAAAAACCTCATTCATTTTACATGCCTGCACTCTTTCTTTTAGGTAACTGGGTGTTATATTTTGTTAATCTCCGCCATATCTATAATCAAAGCTATAAAGTGTTGGGAACCAATAATATTAAACTTCTTGTGATTCAGATTGTCTCAGGAAATGACCTCCATGCTGAAAGATAACAGTGAATCACATGATTCACTCAAACTCTAAGATTTACCTGTAAAAATGTTTTTCACAGCCCTAGCATTCTCCTTTGGAAGAATAGAGAATGTCGTTGAAACTCTAATTGCTGTACTACTATCTAGACTTTAAACTTTTAAGTGTAACTTAGACAAATTAAACAGTAAGCAATACTGTCCTGTTAAGACTACAAAGGAGTGCTTAATTAGTCTACAGTGGTTGCCTACCTACTTACATGCTCATACTGGCATTCATTTTATCAGTTCTGAGATTATCCATCATCATTTCAGTGGGCTTCCAAACACCTTCTAATTTAGCAAAACTACAAAACACAGCAACAATGTTAAATAGATTTGAAGACTCTAGAGTGACAAAAAACCTCTGGCAGTCTCTCTGACTGGAAGCTGAATAAATCTGCTGAAGCTTTAAAGACAAAAAGCCACTACTGTAACATTCTGTTCCACACAACACTCCCACTCCCTTGCATGTGCCTGTCAGTAATATCATTTTTATAGTGATATTTTCTCTGGAGACAACTAGAAAAGTACCAGCTGTTTCCTTCCTTCTAACGATGTAAGAGTAATTTCATAACAATACGTCCATCACTGACTGGCAGAAAGCAAATAAACTTGGCAGATCTGGACCTAATATTTGGACCGACAGAACAAAATGTTTCTATATATTTCAAGAAATTTCTAACGTTTTCTTTGAAAAAGAATTCCCTTTGTCAGAATTGTTCTTTGTTCCTTTACATTTTCTAGAAAGGCAGAGGGGGATGGGTGGGTGGTGTTTGGTTGGCTGGGATTTTTGTTGTTTTATATCTGATTCCATAGCTTTTTTGGCAAACATGACTTATACACTTTGGCAGCATCTGAATGTCATTACTGGAACTCACTCTAATATATGTCTGCCTATTTGCTGTGTCTTCCACAGAAAGTGTTCTGATAGGACAATGCCTCTGTTCACTTCTGTGTTATTTTTGTAATAAAGGGGATTTGATATTTCAACAGCATGATTTCCAGAAGTGTTAGTTAGAATGCAGGAACTAGATTGCTTACTCCATCAAAATACTTCTTTAAGTCTATACAGTCTCCAGTTTATTGCAAGTTATTATAATAGTTCCTCTGTTTTGTTCTTCAGTTCTCTGGAAATAGGTTAGGACTACTCCACATCAACTTTCCAATTGACTAGCTCTTTTCTTGTATAATCAAAAATAGCTCATGCAGTATAGCAGCTATATTGGAAACAAGAACTTGAAAACTTTACAGAATCACAGAATAGTTGAATTTGGAAGGGACTTCTTGACATCATCTAGTTTAGCTTTCCCTGTTCAAAGCAGGGTCAACCAGCTAGAGCAAGTTGCTCAGGATATTTTCTAATCCAGTTTTTAGTGTTCACAATGACGGAAACACCACAACTATTTTGAATATGAAGAGGTTGAATTTTGTTCACTATAAGCTTTGCGTCCTTCTGGCTGGCAGAAAATGAACAAAACATTAATTCATTAAAATGATTTTAAAAAAATAGTTATGGAGAAATAAATCTCATGGTTTATATCTTCATGGTAAATAATTTTTTATTCAGCTGCAAAACACCTAAAAGACAGTACCATTTCTGCCTCATGTCTGTGTATATGTGTGTGTGTGTGTGTGTGCATGCACAAATATACACATGCACATACATAAATGTTGACTTATCTTTCTATGTTAGTGCATTTAGATACATATGGTTCATTTATAAGAGTTTTCTAAGAACAAACACACTGGAATTGCATGAAAAAGTAAAGTTTTACACCTTAGGAAAACCTCATTGATTAAGCTGCAGTTCAAATGCTGCACATTATGTGACTGGACACTAACCATTAACCATGTTGTTAATCTACTTGCCAATGAAAATGACCCAATAATAAACCCAGTCAACTATCCATGCTCTGTCATTTCCTCCTCAAATGTTTAGGTCAATTATTTTTATCCATTGTATCAACAGGGAATGTCTAGAGGTGTTGTCTAGCAGAGGCACACTGATCCTATTTGTTGCCCCAAAAGATTTTCAAGAGGGATTCATCTTGATTATTACATCTGATCTGTAAATAGTGTCCATTACAAACTGGACTCTAAAGACATAGACAGTAGGCATATTAGGAGATATCTAAAGCATAAGTGGACTTTGCAAGTGAACCTGAACCATCTGAATAGTGCTAATTGTGTAGGTTTTCTCTCCAACATAAATTCAGTAGCTCTGGAAAATGTAAAAAAAAAAATCCCTTTTCCTTTAAAAAAAAAATATAAGTACGGTAGTTATACTTGCCAGAAGCACACTTTTAATATAACATCATGTGGCAGATTTTGAAATTAGGTGTGTATGGCTGTTAATGATATAAGAGTGCTGCTAATTTCATCTGACAACTAAATCTGTAAATTATAAAATCTTTTGGCTTGGTGATCACATCAGCCCTAAGGAGCTACCATTTAAAAGAGATTATATGTATTGCCAACAACTGTTTCTAAAGCTGTTGACAGAAAGATAATGCATGATCTAATATCCAAAGGTTTATCTCAAAATGTGATCAAGGTAATGTTTTTGATCCATTTTCACCTGGGTAGTGTTACAACAAATGTGGTTGATCAGAAAATGTGGTTAATGCAACCTTAAATAATGATTTCGCAAATTTCATCTACTGACCAATTCCATATTCAAGGCTACTTAGTGTGCTGATAATGCTTTCTCATCATAGTTAAAAATATTACCTTTGTTTCTAAACAGCAGGGCTCATCCAATTTTTAAATAGATATCAGGAACAAATTGAGTAGAGAGCTCAGTAATGTCTGAAGCAAAATAAAATGGATTCTATTTGATAAAATTATTACCTGGAAGGTAGGATATAAAATCTGATGTAATGGAGACATAAACAGGGAAGATTTTAATATCTTCTCATAACCTTTAGGAATATTTATACAGAATATTAGAGAAGCACCTTAAAGTATGTTTTTCTTTCTAGAGCCTAATCAGATAAACTCATGCCAGCTGCAATTTCCCGTAACCTGTGTTTCATAACTAGTTCTCTCATAGTGATAACTTGAGAAATTCTTCTTGACTTGATCTGCTAGTGAGGGGCTACACATCTCCACAGTCAGAATTCTTCAGATATAAATGCTATAGGATAGTAGATCAGACTAATGATGCCTGACATTAAGGGATCTCCATAGCCAATCTAACACAAGATTTAAGGATTCTCCTTGTCAGAAGTCCCCGAGGACTGCACACCAAAAGCAGAAATGGTGAGAAGGAACATTAGCTAATCTAATGCTTCTGCATGCTGCCATTGCTCAGTCCAGGCATTGCACTCCAGGACTCTTACAGTAAAGGCACTTTGGAGACCCTCCAATGTGGCTTTTTGGGAGCAGTCTTAAACCCAAGACCTTTAATCCAAAGTAGGTCTGCATAAATTTTTTTATATATATATTTGGAAACTGCTGGCTGAATTTCCCATCTCTGCTTTTCTCTGAATTGAATGCCATCAAGAACAAATGAAACCTGACTTCACAGTAAAGTATACGTATATAGTTTGGCAATGGGATTTTTTGCTCCAGTATTAACGTCCAATTCACATATTTGGTTATTTTTAACAGTAAGTGGTAACTACCTAATGCTAAAAGTGACCAAAACAATTTCATTCTTTAAAAAATCTTCTGTTGCATCTTTCTTTGAGACAGATAAACCTAATATCATTTAGCCTTCCACAACTGTGAATAGAGAAATAGAGAGAAATTTAATCTACACCAATACCTGTTCCCTCTTTCTCAGTTACTCATATTCTAGCTACAAACCTACGGATGGATTTAATTTCAGCTAGGTAGAAATAGGTAGAAATCAGGAAACACTTCATTCAAGGGAATTATCTTTGTTTTTGTCAACTTTTGACCATATTTTACATTATTAAATCATGCTGTACTTAATAGGCTTTTTTTCCTCTTATGCCATTGAAGTAATCGATCCCTGTGTAAGAAAACCAGAAAATGAAACCCATTCTTATGTCTAATCTGAAACTGTTGTCATCTGTCATTCCACTTTTCAGAAATCAAATTTAAATTAAAGATACCTTAAATGTGTTTTCCTAATAACATGCTTTGCCATTGAAGATTGATTGTTCAGCAGTGTTCCAAATTTTCCCTTTTGGTACTTACAGTCTACCCTGTGGACTTTAAAAATTCTAGTAGTATGGTGAGCTTTCAATAAAATTTATTATCCTTTTTTAGGCTACGTATAAATATCTTAAATAAAACTTTGGCACCAACATCAAAGCGCTAAAATATGTCTTCTGTT
This sequence comes from Illadopsis cleaveri, assembly GCA_013399915.1. Taxonomy (NCBI): domain Eukaryota; kingdom Metazoa; phylum Chordata; class Aves; order Passeriformes; family Timaliidae; genus Illadopsis; species Illadopsis cleaveri. The sequence goes on along the minus strand of VXBB01020114.1, from coordinate 34,251 downwards.
CTCTCCAGCTTTTCCATATTTTATGTGTTTGGTGGTAATGTGAATATGATATTCAAACTTAATAAATGTATGGCAAAGGGAAAAGTAAATGTCAATAAGCTTCATTGAACACTTTTATTAAATGCTTGTTATGTAAAAAGATCTCTTAAAGGTAAGAGATGCTGTAAATCCTCTGTGCCACCATTATATAGTTCTGCAAGTTACAAATATCTTTATAATCCTCCATAGAATATGTTAAAGAATGAAGTTATTCCTATACAGTAATAAAAATCATTAATGTATGAATATTGCCTTTATTGCTGAAAGTTCTTTCCATTTTCTGCTTCTGACAGCCTTAAATTGTACATGCAGTGTGTGTACAATTAATAAACCGATCCTAAAAGAAAGGATGTTTTTACCTTTTCTATTTTGTTAAATCAAAACCTGCAATAATTGAAACATTTGCTACTTGTTCTTGATATTTCCAATTAAATTCTAAGAGTTCTCTTAATGAAAGGACACGGTTTCCCTATATTAAAGTTCTGCACAATACACATAAGCTGTGTGTTAAGAAACTTTTTCTCTACATCATGTCTATGAAAAAAAAAAGCAAAAACTAACCCTCACGTAATAACTCTTCCTAGGACTAGGATTCAGTTTTCTCTTCTAGGAAAGTGCTGCAGCAGACATGGAATATGCCATCAGCCTCTGTGAGATTCAGATCACTAGGAAAATTATTCCTGGGGCTGTAAACTACATCCTTATGGTTCCTTCCCTTCATAGTTCTAATTCAAGTCGTTTAGTAGGGTAGCATCTGCAGGGAATTGGTTACCCTGTTTACAGGATCCAGCTCCTCCAAATGTCAGGTGGCTCTGGCTTAAAGGGTACTGGCTCCACAGCAGCTGAGAAGTGTTTCATTTCACACTTTGGAAAGCGCTATAAATAGTAACAGTTGAGTAACTCTCAGTGCCTGCTGTGAGTCCTTGGTGACCATAAGTGTCCCCTCAGCAATAAAGGTAAGAGACAGGCTAAGAACAGGCACTCACACCTGCTCCCCCTCAGTGCTGTGTGCCTCAGGGCCGCAGTGGGCCCCATCAGCTTCCGTGAATCCAGTCCAAGGTTTGAAATCACAAGCAGTTGGAGGGCTGCTTTGGCAAGCTTGCTGGATAACAGTTCCCTCAGTGATATACACCAGATGTACCGATGCTGTAATGTTGAAACAAAGTGTGTACAGTTTCCCCTTCCACACTTCAACTTAGCTGGTGTAGGGCTTTGTGTGGTGACCTGATCAGTAACTTCTGGAAGCACCTGATTGCCCCTTCCCCATTTCCCTCATCCCACTTTGCATTACTCATTACTGCAAAATTAGCACAGGTAACCTGGGACCCACCTTCTCCAAAGTGTCCTATTTCTGTCATACAGTCTTATTTCTGTCATCCAGTCTTATTTCTGTCTATTGTATGACCACTTCCTCCTTACAGCCGGAGCATAAATCTTGGCTGGAATTATCTGAGGTGCAAATTAGGGGAAAGTATAATTTTAAAAAATGTCATGTAAAAATCTGTGTTCTCTCCTTCTATAGAAGAGGTTGTCTGTGCATAGTCATTACCTGTAGCAAAGCCAAAACTATGAAACACTCAAATATGGCTCCCTGTTTAATGAACAGCTAAATTGCTTCAGCTTTACCAGGGGGCACCTCTGAAAACAGCAGTTACCATGGCCAGCTAGCACTCAGCCAATTCACACCTTGTTAGGTTTCCTTCTCAGTCCTTTTTTTGAAAGTCAATATTCATGGTGTTTTCCCTGTTCTGTTAAAAATCTTACCCTTCAAATGATAGTGGAGCATTAAGAGATGCCTCCTAAAACTTCCTAATGTACCTGACTAGTCCTCAAAACAGTCCTGCTATCCTCCAGGAGTTTATGCAAGAGTGGATTGGCATGATTAGTTGTTCTTAACTGCCAGAGAGAACATTTTAAATTCAGAATTAACAACAATGCAAAAATTAGACTTTGATCCCCATGAATTTTAGTGGGTATGAATTTTCATTTAAAGAAATAATTAAATAATAAACATAAAAAAAGACTCAAACACTTAAAAGAGAATTCAGGTGAACACACAAAGTGCACACAATGGTGAATCTGAAAGCTACCACTGCCTGAGCCCTGAAAACCATCCACACTTTGAACCAGCTTCCTGATTCAAGTCCTGCAGAGCTCAGAGCACAGCTACAGAGCTGCCAGTCCCCACCAGCACCTTGATCCTGGCAAGACTGAACAGCTTGGTCTCCTCTTGGTTCTGTTAGCTGGGAAGCCAGGGGTCCTGCTGCCTTCCTCCAGGAGAGCTTTCCAGAAATAGGGAAGTCACATTTCATAGAATCATAAAATCATTAAGGTTGGAAAATACCTCTGAGATCTGCAAGTTCAACTATTAAGCTAACACTGTCAAGTCTACCACTAAACCAACCATGTCCCTGAGCCCCTACATCCACAGTTCTAGGGACAGTGATTCCATCGCTTCCCTGAGCAGCCTGTTCCTATGGCTGACCACTCTTTTAGTGACAAATTTTTTCCGATATGCAATCTAAACCTTCCCTGGCAGAAATTGAGGCCATTTCCACTTGTATCACTTGTTACCTGGAAGAAGAGAAGAGCAAACACTGTTTTCATAATCACTTTCCTTTAAAACTTGACTGAGTTGTGCTCTTTCATTCCTTAACTCCAGTCACAAATGGTTCACACACTCACAGTTTTTTAAGAGATGAAGCATTTATTGGTTCTCACCTTTTGGCTGCATTGATTCTCTCCTATCTCCTGGGAGAGGATGTGAAGCAATGGTGGAACACGACACTGTTAGGCCTTTCTTTTCAGTTGGTGCTAGAGATTCATTCATTCATTCATTCATTCATTCATTCATTCATTTATGTATGGAGGGATGTGACTAGCACATGAACAACTCTTGGATCCCAAGCAGAAATCCCAGTTCCCAGGCTAACACACAGCTGAATTGCTTCCCTTAGACTCCTCTGTAAATCTTCATGTTCTAAACAGCTTCTTCAACAGGAGCAGAAAGACTGAATCACATAATTTTATTTCCTTAGTATATGACTATGCGTTTCTTCTTTTTGTTCACTGTGCATGATTGTGCAAAAAATATAAAAATCCAAACTAGAAAACCTGTACCTACATTCAGGACAAGCTTCTGGGCCGTCAGTCCTGCCTGGACAGAGCCACTTACCTGCAAGAGAAAACTGAAAATCTTCAAGATTCAGGATTTCCCTCCCTGCATTTTTCTAAAAGCTATCTCTGGCCTTGGTTGGCTGCCTGGTTTGTGCCATGTTGGGGTGCATCATTGTCCCTATACACGCTGGAAGTGTTGGACCTTGGGGCATACTGTCTTCTTGGATGCAACACTATCATGACAAAATTGGGTTGTGGGATCTTACATTTTCTTCCTGATTTTAGTCTATAATGCTTACAAACTTCCCTGTAGCAAAATCTCAATTTTTTCCCACATTATCCTTCTTTATCCTAGCTAAAGTTTTGGTTCCTGTGGCATGTCGCAATATCAGCAAATAAGTGTAACTTTTTGACTCAATGATTGATGATTCTAGTGGTCGACTTGAAGCACAGCACTGGGGTCTGCCTGTCAGAAGCTGAGTTCTGAGCATTTTCTGAAAAACAGATGTCTCAGTCTCTAACTACATCTCTGCTTTTCCAGTTTTTTGAGCTGAGCTTGACTGGCATGGGTGAGCTCCCAGACTCCCCAAAGTCAGCAGCAGTTCTGCCATTGATTTTGAATTGTCATATAAATCTTTGTCGTGAGCATACAAAGCCAATGGAAAAGTCAGAACATCGTGTCTGCCTATCCAACATTCTCTGACTTTCTGTTCCTGTAATGTGTATTGAAGTTTGATTCTATTCTGATATTGAATCTGAAAATGAAGGTAACTGTAAAAAACAATGAAAACTGACAAGTGAGATGGAATCGGGGAGATCAGTTTACATAGCCACAAAATATAAGCAGAAAAGTCATTTAACATATTTTCTCTGAGAAGTTGTCACTGTTTGCAATTTAGACTGTTTGCCTACTACTTTCTATTAACTTTAAACTAAATAGTTTTCTAATTTAGCAGATTGCCTTGGAGCCTCCCCCTGGCTTTCTAGTAATCTTGATCTTTTATTAGCTGCAGTATTTTGTGATATTCATTATAAATTAATTTAAATTTACATTTTTAGATTTCAGAAGTACATTCGTATTAGCATTCTTTTTTACTAGCAAATGGCAGAATAATTAGCATAGAATATTTGATCTCATTAATAGAATTCATGTTTGGTCTTTTGAGGCAAAGCTCATGAAAGAAGTAATGAAAAAACCAGTAAAATATTACTCTCTGGATATGTTTTAGACATTTTGTTTGGTGTATCCTTTTATGCTGCTTTATGTTCATTTTACTAGAAATGCATCCTTACCTACCCTTTCATGTTAAGGAATTTTTTTATTTTACCAGAATAGACAGTTTGAATGTAAAAGTGATAACACTCCTCATAGTGTTCTAAACCTAAAACCCAGGAATTTTTCCTTCCTAAGGTTATACCATGTTTCCTCCTGTAAAATTCTACTAAAGAAGCCAATTTCTTCAACAAAGACCTAGAGGAATTTACTGAGCCAAGTGACATTTTATAAAACATGCTGTCTCTCTCCCATGCAGGCAATTGCCTTTCATTTGGGAGATAAGTAGAATTTGCTCCTCAGCAGTTAGTGTTTGAATCCAAGAGGGAAATGGACAGCATCCTCACAGTTTCTCAGCAGGTGTTGGATGGATACGTAATCTCAGGTTAGATAAGACAGGCAAAGGAAATCCTCATAATAATTGCTAGAGCTGGGTTAAATGCAAATGGTGATGCAAAGTGCTTTTTAGAGGCAATTCACCTGGTGAAGGTGCTGGTGGATATAACCAGGATGGTAGTCATCTTACACAGCTGAGGCCATATGCCAAAAGGCTGTACTGTTATGGAGGAGGTGTAACTCAGGGACTGGAGTGCAATGACTGCCAGGATGTACGTCTGTGCTCAGTGAGTTCTGTGCAGGCTAATTCACACCATGGTGGCAGAAGCCTGGGTAAGCTGCCAGGGAGTGCACTGAGGAGCACTGACGTGCTGCATCCCAACCACTCAGACTCAGAGACAGTAACCTCTGGCAGCAGAAAGGGAGCAGGG
>VXBB01020114.1:12628-26289 GCA_013399915.1 Illadopsis cleaveri | reverse complement strand
TTTACTAGAAATGCATCCTTACCTACCCTTTCATGTTAAGGAATTTTTTTATTTTACCAGAATAGACAGTTTGAATGTAAAAGTGATAACACTCCTCATAGTGTTCTAAACCTAAAACCCAGGAATTTTTCCTTCCTAAGGTTATACCATGTTTCCTCCTGTAAAATTCTACTAAAGAAGCCAATTTCTTCAACAAAGACCTAGAGGAATTTACTGAGCCAAGTGACATTTTATAAAACATGCTGTCTCTCTCCCATGCAGGCAATTGCCTTTCATTTGGGAGATAAGTAGAATTTGCTCCTCAGCAGTTAGTGTTTGAATCCAAGAGGGAAATGGACAGCATCCTCACAGTTTCTCAGCAGGTGTTGGATGGATACGTAATCTCAGGTTAGATAAGACAGGCAAAGGAAATCCTCGTAATGATTGCTAGAGCTGGGTTAAATGCAAATGGTGATGCAAAGTGCTTTTTAGAGGCAATTCACCTGGTGAAGGTGCTGGTGGATATAACCAGGATGGTAGTCATCTTACACAGCTGAGGCCATATGCCAAAAGGCTGTACTGTTATGGAGGAGGTGTAACTCAGGGACTGGAGTGCAATGACTGCCAGGATGTACGTCTGTGCTCAGTGAGTTCTGTGCAGGCTAATTCACACCATGGTGGCAGAAGCCTGGGTAAGCTGCCAGGGAGTGCACTGAGGAGCACTGACGTGCTGCATCCCAACCACTCAGACTCAGAGACAGTAACCTCTGGCAGCAGAAAGGGAGCAGGGAGCCTGAGGGGAAATAATATCAACTACCAGAGTTGTTTCCGTAGCCTAGGACTGCCTATGGCCTGACACTTTAATCAGTCTTGCTTCTGTATTTTCTGAGTGGTAGAATTTCAAAGAAAAATACATGTGAAAAAAAATCCTTAAGTTTTCAATATAAGGAAATTATTTGGTTGACATGATTTCCTACTATTGTCTGCATGAGGAACTACCACAGCAGGTGGGCAGTTCCAAGAGTGACTAGAGCAAACTGATGGAGTTTGGACCTGTTCACTGGGCTCACTGGCACATAACCTTCAGCCAGCTATGCTGATGGTCAGTAACTACAAGAGAAACCATGGATGGAGGGGCACAAGGGGTGTTTTCTGAAATGACTGCAGAAAGAACAAGAATTAAAAGTTCAAGATAGACTTTTGTATGTGCAGCAGCTCCCTCTCTATGGTCTAGGGTGCTTAACTAAGTATGGATGGATGGATTAGTTCTCCCTTTGTTCCTGACTGAAAAATAAAACAATTTCAACTTTTGGTCTAGGAAGAAAGTCTGAATTTATTAAGCAAAAGATCTTCATAAAGTCTTCTTATATGGAGGAAACAGATTATTCTCTTGTTAGATCAGCCCATGCTGGTCTGAAAGTATCCAATTGTTGAGTTTGAGGAATAATACAGAAGGGAAGTCACTCTGGAAATCCAGATTCTTCAACCAAGGTGTTTTGCAAACTGCATAAGGCACCTCTGTGTTCTGTGAGAGCACTCTGCTACAGATTACAGCCTCATATTAGACTTTCTGTTTTGACAGGCCCTGCTAAAGCTCAGAGCTTCATGACTAAACTCTTTCAGATAAAATTCTTTGTTAATACAGACTTCCAAACGTTTTATTATTTCCCATTTGGCTGAAACATGATGGTCAAAAGTAGAACAGCTGCAGCTGACAGTCACATTTGACAATTCCCTTTTCCACCTCTGCCAGTAAAAAGAAAAACAGAGTATAAAGCCAAAAAACACCCACTCTGTTACCCAACGAAAAGTAGTTGACAAAAAACATCCAACTTCACCAGAAACAGGAAAGAGATGGGTTGAATCATGTGATTACACACTGGAAGTTTGTAATTTTTGAAAGACTGAATATTTTGGGAATAATTTGTTTACTTTAACCTATGAGAAACATTACCATTTCTTTGTCTTTTAAATCTTCTGGATTTTAATAATGGCTGAAAGACATCTCAGCTCTGTACTGAGACTAAAAATAGTCAGCTTGGTAGTTGGTTAGCTAGGTAGTCAGGCAGCTGCTCTGCTGTTAGGTTTGTTTCCACACTGCTGTAGAAAAAAGGTACCTTTAGGGCTTCAGTTCTAAACTGGAGAGTGGAACAGCTTGGTGAAAACCTGTTGCTTTTTTCTGGCTCCAAACTCTCCTCATACTGTGCCAAAAGGCGTGTTCCATGGTTAAACGTCAAATGGATATGCATGCCTCTATTTTTCATGGCTTTAAGTGCATTTTGAATTAAATTCTTTGTAACCAGCATAAGGAGACAATTGGAGTTAGAGTTTTACTTGTGTTTCACATTGCCATTTCGTATAATTCTCTTTTGAGCCTCTTTTATTGGTCAAACCAGGTGCATACTGTAGAATAGATTAAAATAAGTGGGGTTTTAGCTAAAATTACTTTACCAGCAACTATTTAAGTTTTGCAAGATACAGTTTTTGCAACTGCTTCAAATGAATACTTATTATCTTAGGGATTATGAACATTTATCAGCAATATTTGTTCTAAGTGAAACAAAATGACTGCTTTTTGGTGAATAGCACATTTGCTCCAGAATAAGAAGAACTTAGAATTATTCTCTAAATTAAGTTAAGCCTAGCCAAACATATGGGTCAAAAATGTTGGGTGGAATTTTCAAAAATATCTGAGTTTTTTCCACCAGTTCTTAAAAATCAAGGTATTCCAACATTAATATTTTAACTGACCTATTATTTAAAAGAAAAAAGGTTTCAAAACCTTTTTACAACACAAACACATTAAATAAATACTTCTAGAGAATTTTTCAGATTTATTTCAAAGTATATGTTACTTTCTTTTTCATCATATCCAACTTTTCCAAATATAATATCTCATTTCAATCAAAACCAATATACTTTTTATCCACTAGGAAAAGAAATCTACCTATTTCTAATGGTAATTTTAGGAACTCTCCCTGAATATATATTTTCTTTCATTTTAAGCATGAGTGAACATGAATATGTCTATCTGAGATATTTCTATATATTATGGGGAAAATTNAGTGACAGGAGGAAGGTGGTAAAGTCCCATTTTTTAAAAAATTCTGATTATTATTAAAATTTGACCAATGCATAATGAATTTTAATTTTGTACAAGAAAGGGATCACACTCTTGTGTCTACTGTGTCATCACTGTACATTGTTCAAAAAGCATACCAGCATCTATCAGAGATTAGTTAAATGTTTGTGTCCAATACCACAATTCAAATATAATTCAAACTGCTCCAGATTTTAATAAATTCCATAACTGCAGTGACCTGAGAAGCCAATGGAAAACCACATTTAATCCAGTAGTTTGATTTTGCTTAGCAAGATGAGTGGGATATGTTGATTGTGAACCTCCAAATGATCATCTGGAGTATTTTCTATAAGCTAAACAACATCACTCACTGTTCATAAAGCAAAAGAGAGTTCAGAAGAACTGTTTCCTCCCCTTTAAAGTAATGGAGGTCAAAATTTTCCTAGACCACTTCTCAAGAGTTTCATATCTCTTCAATCTCCTGCCTGCCTTCAGTCAAAACATTTGTTAGCTTCCACTGGCAGATACCCAGGGGTAGGTGTGTGGTCTGAAAATCTGCTGGAGTTGAGTTTCCAGCAACATAAACTGCCTGTTGTTTCCTTTCCCTGTAAGGGCTTGAAAAAAGACAGCTTGGCTTGAAAAACTGGACTACAAGTGCCTGAGTGTACCCTGAGTATAACTAGAGAATCAGAACATGCACAGAAGCGCCTCCCCTGCAGAGCCCTGGCCATGCTGAGAGGTGACCTTTCTCTTAGCATAAGATGGATGGAAAATGTGTTGTACTCTAATCAGAAATCCAAACTGAAGGGGTCATGCTAAGGGAAGAAGGGGAGATATTCATCTGTTATGGTTCAACGTATATTAGCTGGATAGTATCTGTGCCAGGAGTACTCAGTGTAGCTCACATGTTTGTACTGGGTTCCTGGAAAAAGACTAATGACTAAATGACCTTAGCTGTACTTTAATCCCATAAATGGTTGTGCCTATTACATGCAACTTTCTCAGAAACTGATTGCTTTCCTTAGCCTTGTCTGAGTATGCATTTATTTTCTTTTTTTTTTCCTTTGTTTTTTGTAGGTCTTTTTCATTCTGTTGCCTTTATACTGAAATCTCTTGTTATAAGCATCTTTCTCTGATATATAGCACACGCTACATTTCATCTCATATTAGTTACAATACATTGCAACTCAAATAAAGGTAATTTCTATTTAAATGATGTGACATCTTCAACAGCAACACATTTTCCAATAAGTTTTTTTCAACCACATAAAATTAAAGCTTTGCTATTCCAGCTCTTATCACAAGAATACTTTCTAGCTACTTAAAAAATGGTAATTTCCTACTAGATTTGTGACAGACCATAATTCAGGTGAGTTCCTCAAACTGACATCGGCATTTCTGGTTCCAAGGGTATGTCAATCACAAACACACATTCTCTGATGAACATTATTATAATAAGTGATTACTTTAATACATACTTACTATTATTTATCTCAAGGTATTATAGGAGCACCTGAAGCCAGGCTAGTATTCGTTGAGCTCTTGTACAAAATGGTAGCAAACAACAAACCTTGCCTCTTAAAATCTAAGGCTATAAATCAGAAATGCATTCAATTGTCTACGAAGATTCCTCTCTTTAGAGAAGCACTTAGGCAAATAATATCACGATGTAAAAGTAGGTTCTTATAAAGGAATTATTTCTGGACTAAATCTCTGAAGTTATAACCTTAGATAAAATCTTAATTTTTCTTGCACAGTTGGAATAATTCCTTTATTATTTGACAGTGCTCCATTTCTCTGTAAAAGGTACATGCATTTGAAAAAATTTAATCTAAGGGGTTGGTGATATCATGTCTGCCATGTTGCTTATTCCTATGAAAATCCCTGATAATTCAAAATGCAGAATAAAGTATAGATCCCTTCACTTACATTAACCTATTCAGCTTCTTGATTAATATAATTGTAAAGGTATAGTTCTGATCCTCTTATTTTATAATCCACAAAAGATTGTTTTTCTTGCCAATGTATTGTCAATTGACATAGTATTTTTATTTATGTCTTTTCTATAAGGTTCATCATTTGATAAAGCATATTCCTTTCAATGAAGATTTAATTATTTTGTATTAATTATTTCATGGCATTATTCTGCTGAAGAACTTCACAGCACATTTATATTTTAAGTGACTAAACATTTGCATTTAATAGCTTTTGAAAGGCTTTTGAAAAGGATTCACAGCTACTCTAATTAATAACAATGATATAGCGTGGATTTTATAGCAAATTAACTGTCCAGCAAAAAGGCTGAACAACAACAACATAAAAGTTTTGGTGTGTGCTTCATTCCAAAACTAACTTAGAGAGAACAAATAGATTACAAATACAGAGCATTAAATTATTCTGCCATAAATTAGGCTTTCTCCTCATTTACAAATTTATACCAGAAGTATCTGTCTTAGTTAAAAACCACTCGAAGTATTTACAGAACACAGACAGAGGAGAGCAGAACGGTAGTGTTTGCTTACTTGTTTAAAAATACTAATCATATCATTTATGTCTTTTTTATACTTTCATGAAACATATGCCTATAAACATCCATTGTTGTCAATTTTCTCAGAAGAGCTTACAAAAGTTTGTAATCACTTTTTAGCACTTCTGCAGACTAGAACTCCTATGTTGACCAAAAAAAATTAAGTATCACAGAATGAGATTTTCTTGGTATTTTCTTGTGTGTTCAGCAAAATTTGGCTTCTAAATACCAGTCATTGAAGAGTTACTTTTGTATTCAAAGCTTTTAAAAGTAGAGCCTACTGAGTTAAAATGCCCAAACCACCCTAATTCTTACTCACACAGAGGCGGAGGCAGAGGCACGCTGAGCATACATATTCCTTCGTCCTACTCCTTTCCATCTTGTTGTGAGAGCAAATGGAAGTGATGACTCAGGTCCTGACTAATGGAAAAAGAAACAGGGAAATCCCAGGATAAATCCCAGTTGCTATGAGTAAAGCAAGGAGAAGAGCTCACCTATCTTAGGTGATGTCAGGGCATTGCCTCTTGACACTTTCATCAGAGAGAGGGACTGAGCAGGGACATCCCAAGGGTGATAGGAAATCACAGCTTGAGAAAGCAGTTGTTAAACAGTTGGTAGGTAGATGCAGACTGTGATGACTTCACACACCTTTGTGTTTTCAAACAGACTTGATCAAATATGTACTTGGAATTCTTTTTGCTTTGGTTGCTCTAACAATGCAAAACTCTGCTTTGCATGATATACCAAACCATTTTTGCTATTCTAAATTGATGAAATTCCTCATTAAGTAATTTTATTATTATAGACTATTTTGCTGGTGCAACACTAGGAGAAACACAACAGATTTAAGTCATAAAGCTTTCTTCATAATGTTTTTAAACAGCTTTTGTTCCTTGAGGACATGAGGATAAGGTGTTGCATATGCATGCAGTTTTGTTGCCAATAAAGATGAAATAAAATTAGTTAAAAACCTAGGGAATTCATAATTTTTATGGAACACTTTTACTATTCAAAAAAATACTACAGTAATATCATTTCTGTTCCTATTTATATTAATTGACTAACAGATTGTTTCATATGGGTTCTTTAAAAGATTTATTTTTCCAAAACTCATCCAACGCAAAGAGGGAGGCAGATGGAATATGCTATAATTGTGTGCTGCTCTGTTTTAAAACAGTCTGTTGACAGAAACCTCATAGGATTAACACAAGCTCCAAATTTGCAGAGACCCCACAAAATTGCTTTAATGTAAGAAGAGGTCGTAGTGGACTAAGCAATATTTGTGATTTGGTAACTTGCTCCAGATAAACCAAGAATCCCATGAAAACATTCAGATGTTGATCCTGGCACCGTAGATGTGTTTTTTACAAAGTCTGTTCTCCCTAGTGTCCCTCTGCAGTAAATGGAGTAAGAATCTCCTTCCAAGGACTAATCTCAGCTACCCAAGATCCTATACTCTTTCTCTCAGGAAGACAGGGATAATTCTAAATATCTTCGACTGAGAACTGTCTTATAAGGAGTTACTTGTCTATTTAATATGTAGATGGGAATTTGAGCAGAAAAGAACATCCCTGCTCAGAATAGGTTACCAGAAAGTGCTTTGGTCCCTCAAAAACTAACTCAAATTAATTTTAACTACTGACTGTCCTTACCGACTTCAGTTGTACTACATGTGTCATATTAAGTCATGCAGTTGTCTTCACCTTGTCTGAAGGGAATAAGAATCCAAGGTAGCTCTGCACATTGGAAGAAAATATAAAATATATTTTAAAATCAAATTAAATAGAAAGTGTCTTTGTTATAATTTCAAATTATAGGTGGGTGTTTCTTCCTATTCTTTTCTCTGTCTTTCTCTCCTTATTATCCTTTGAGGGTGGAATAGCAGAAACAGAAAGCACTAAGACAGTTCAGTCAGAGCCTGGCAGGGAAGGCACAGATGTTGGAAAGCATGGAAGAACATGAGAGGTGGTTGTGAGAGGAACTTACCGTCAGTGGTGGTACCACCAACACTGAAATGCAAGAAGCAGTAACTTATAATCAGGATTAAGCAAAGGTTAGTGAAATAAACAGATGAGGAAAAAAAAGGAGCATTCTCTCATGCTGTGGTTTATGATATGGATAGCACATAGCTTAAAGGTCCTGATTCACTGTAGATCAGCTTTATGAAAATGTCATACTTTTTGTTTTGGTGGAATTCAAATTTTTTAATTTTCAAAATGCTTTTTATTTGCAAAACGTTTTCATGGGAATATCTGACAAACATTTTTATTTCCAGCAGTTTCTGCTGCAAGCACATTTATCTGAAAATTGATGCTTCTTTGAGTGAGTTAGTGAGGTTTTGGTTTTATTTTTCACTGGATAGTAGTGGCTCTACTTTTGCTTAAAAGATTTGTGTATCCTAAGTGAGTATCCTTTCATAAGTTACTTCTTTGTGGGTTGTGTAATGAACTGTGAGAGATAAGTGCAATTTCAAGCGAAATATCATCGTTGCATAAATTTTACACATACATATTTTAAAACATCTAAGTATTCATTCATGAGTGTTAGTCAAGACAACAAAATGTGTCTTCAACAAGATAAAATACATAGTTTGGGAAAGAATTCAGGACTTGTATAATAAAAATGTCCTGAACCCCACCTATAGAAAAATGTTTTAACTAAGAATTAATTTTCAACAATAATTTGACCTTTAAGAGTATTTCTTCTTAAGCAAGTATCATTGTGCTGAAAAAGCAAAAACCCAAACAGAATAAAAAACAGTGCAGTACACAGGGGCATCCTCAGATGAATACCTGGTGAAGCAGTAGACGTGTTCAGAATTTTTCTGCGCATCAAGGTTATCCATTTAACTGGTGTCTCTTTTACTACCTCAGAGCATGCATTTTTCCACCCTAGAAGATTTCACACATGAATGGCAGTAACACATTCTGTAATTATCCTTCATCCTATGTCTTTGTCACAACGTGTAATGCTGCAGTTTTTCACTATTTGAAACAAGGCAGGAATTTAAAATGGTTCAAATAAATTTTAACCACAACTGGTTTTTCCCCAGAATTCTTAGACTGCGTAGGAGCATATTTTAATTAAGGGACCTGGAAGAGGAGAATTCATTAATAATACCATTATTAATTATTATTTTGAGAATAAGCATAAGCAACAAAATTAATTACTCGGAATTGTTCTGAATTTTGTCAAACTGAAGACTTTGGATTTGGTGGGTTAGTAGACAAAATGCAGAATTCATCACTTGAAAATCTGGACAAGAAATTTCAAGTAATTACCAAGAAATAAAGTTCTTAGTAACACTTAAACAAAATGCCTCTAATGATTTTGATGCTCTTATTGGCTTGTCTAGGTGCACGAAGTGAATGCAAATCAATTTCAGTGATGACAGATAGCTATGTAATAATCTTTCATAAAAGGTGTTTTCTACGTGTCACTTACAACTGGAACTGATACTGCAAATCAATGAAAATATAGTGCCAATTTCATCACTCAAAAAATCATGGTCTTTTCAAAAATATATCATGATACAAACACCACATCATTTAATTTTATCTTCCACATATAGTCGTTCCTCTGTTATTTCCCTATAAAGCATGATCACCTTCTTGTGGAAACATTTTATAGCAGCTCACGGTTTCACAACAGCTGTTCAATGGAAGATCTTTTACTACCCGTTTTTTGCAGGCAACATACAGGCATTCCTGCAAAACCGTTCTTGTGAGCAATATAAGATCATTCAAAAACATAATTGCCAGAGGTGAGCAAGACCAGATCTGGTCTTCTGGACCAATGTCATGTGGGATTACTGCAGATGTTTCATGATCACTCCTTCACTTATTCCCACTTTGCCAAAAACTGAAGTTACATTTACATGCAATTTTTGTTTCCTATGGGAGCACGGGGGACCCCTGAGGATGGCCTCAGGGAAAGGGTCCCCCAGTTAGGGCCCATCCCCCTACTGGGACTATGGTATTTAAAGCCAGGAGCAAGTAAGTGAGCAGAGAAGTGTGTTCTCAGATCAGGTGCATTCTCAGACTAGGACAAAACCTAACACTGGCATCATTTGAAGTACCTGCTGAGCTCCTTTCATCCTTTAACATCTTCCTGTTTCTTAGATCTGGTAGCAAAGACTATACAAAAGTGAGCTTACCAAACATGCCAGAAGTTTGGTTCCAGAGCTTCAGCATAACCTTCATTTGGAACAAGAGTGGCCTCTGGGCAGTGCTCCTCCAGCTTGCCAGTGACAGTTCCTTCTCTGATGAAAAAGCCTCTATAATTCAGAGGCTGAGGATAAAAGACTTAGCAAAGTAGGGATTTTATTCAGGTAGTTTCAGGCTGCTTTGGCTGGAAACAGAGAAAGAAAGGATAGTTTTTTCACGAGGGAAGCACTATAAGCAGAGGCAGTAGATAAAACTGTCCCAGTAACAGAAGACCCTACCATTTAGCAAGAACCTCAGGATGACACTGTGCTGTGTGCCAACATCATTCTTGTCTCAGCAAATTGAAAAGGGCATAAAGGAATGTAACGATTTTCAGGATACCTCCTCTCTCCTGCTATAGCTCACTAAGGTAGCAGCTGCTAGAGGTTAACTTTGCATTGGCAGCACCTCACCCTGCCTGGCCCTCTTCCCACCTCTGAAAGAAAGGAAGAAAGAGAATAATGACGTGCATAAAATTTGAAACAGGTCACAAAAATCAAAAGACAAATAGATCTTAAATGTGTCCTAAGCCATTCCTTTCAGATATCTGATGAGAATGAAGGAAAACAAAAAAACATTAAAATTTATCTGCAAACTGAATTCATTTAAAAAACACATAGTAAGACAGACGGGCTTTGATAGACTAAATTAAATAATACTTCAGCATAACCAGCACATATGTCATAGGCTTTGGGAGTTATAGAGAACCTGAGGACAAAAAAAATTGTCCCAAACTTATAAATATAGTAAATATTTATCCTAAATATTATCATTTTAATAAATGAATACTAATGTTGTAGAAGTATCAATATTTTTAAAGTATCAATGCAATGTGATTGCTATTTTCTGGAATACATTCAGTTATCCAATACTTTAGGTTCAGTATTGGGTAGAGGTAATGGTCTCCCTTGTAATGCTGGCAGCAGGTATTAATAAATACCAATTCTTGTTCAGTTTTACAATGAGGAGTTATGTAGAAGATGCATATGTCTCTGGTTAGGACCTCACTATCTCCCACATTTTGTAAGACATTTTAGCATAAGACTACAAGTGCATGCTTGTACCTGTTCTGTAAATAGCAATGGAAAGCAAGGCTGTCATTCAGAGATTCTTTAACAATTTATAAATTCACTTGAAAAGGAAATAAACCAAGAAAGTAACTCAAGCACAATAAGCCCTGCCCTTTTTCATTACCAAAATATTCCAAATACTACTGCATTCTAAGAAAGTGCCTTGATGCACCTCTTGGAGCCCAATAACAAAAATGCTTTTCAGTTTTAGAGTTTCTTAAGCTTCAAAACTAAGCTGCATGAAAAACAAAGTGCACTTATGAACTAATGAAATATAAAATAGAGTGAGCAATTAAGAAGAAGAGAGCTTTAAAAAGCACTTGCAGAGAAGCCATATTCTACTGCCATTTTTAACTCTGCGACCCATGTTAGCTTCAGCAAATGAGAAGTGCACGAGTCTGACAAGGGCACAATTTGTCATGCCATCTAAGCAACAGATTGACTGTTCCTGAGAGCTCTTTTTCCTTTGCATAAGTACTTATTAAAGAGGGAACAAGGATTATTTCTGAAAAACTGTATCACAGCTATCAAGGAGAGTTTCATCAGCCCTATTTTGAACAGAACATAGTACAACAAACAATAACGGGCTCCTTTCTTCTTCAGGATGTCCCTTTCCTCTGCATTTTTCTTAAAATAGGTACTATTTTAATACATGAAGAAATTTATATCATAATTAGATGGGCATCCAGGAGGTCTGTAATAGCCTTCTGAAAGACGGTTTCAGTGTGACCTTTCATTTCCTTTAAGTTTAGTAAAAAAAATAGATATTTTCCAAAATTTGCCAGGTGAATGTTGCCTTTCAGCATTTTTCAAAACATGTGTGTGCACTAAAGGAGTGCTTCCTAATCTTTATTATGCCACCATCAACTCCATGAAAAGTATGGAACTATGCCAATATAAACCAGATGAATTGACTTTTAATATTTTCAAGTAAATAGGAACCAGTTGACCTTTTCTGTGCTACAGTTCTATTAATATCTTCTTTATTTATCTCAGCTTTCTCTGTAGCTTTTAATTGCAATTGCACTGTGTTTTTACAGGCCACAGTACTTTCCTTCAGAATTTATAGTGTTACTGAACTATTAAATGAACTCCCCATATTTCATTGGGAATACATTCCTTTTTTTGGTGAAGAGATGCACTGGAATGCACTGTTCATATCTCACAAAGAAGTTATTTTTAAGAAATATTTTGCTAGAAAATGTGGTTATTTTATAATTCTTTACGTGTTTATGAGTCCAATTTACTTTGCTGGAAGTAAGACCTATTCCAAAACATTATAGATAAATTAAGAAATAAAAAATAACATGTGCCCTGACCAATGGATTACTTTTTTCCCTTGGAAATGCTAATGCATATATATATTTGCCATGGTAACTGGACCATTTTAAATTTCACATACAGGCCTTTCTTCTCTTTGTTTCTGAATGTTTGAAAATATAATGAACCAGTAGGCTCACAAATACTGAAGTTTTATAATGAAGGGCTTCTAAAAATGATTCCTGCAGTTTAGAACTGTCACAACCTGAAATTTCTCAAAAAAGAACAATGTCTAGAAGCAATTAGTCTGAAACCATGCATTGGTCCCAGATTTCAAATGAGAAATCCTGGATACAGTAGAAAGTCAAGATTCATATGCATATTTTATCTCTGCTTATAATGGCATCAGTCTTGTGCATGTATAACTGTTGATGAGCAGGCAGGGAGCTGGTGTAACACTGTCTATTTAAGTAGTGTGTGGTAGTTTTCATTCCATGTGAAGCAGATTGTCTAAAATATCCTTTAGATGCTCATGACCAAAACTTTGGTGAGTTCTTCCGATTACATAAGTTTTAGAAGATGGTACAATACGAAATATGTCCCACTGCCTTTAATGTAGCCTGTATCTCTTAGGAAAAACTGGGATTTCACCCTGTCATACAGAAATATTGAGAAGCTTTATATTTGGGTACATGAAACAAATCATCAGTCCGTATACTTTAAACAGGATTATTGTGTGTATCTTGTACTGAGAGCGTAATCATTAATTTGCTAGCCTTTTTTTGTTGAACTATCACTACAATAAATGACTTTTGTGAACAGAGACCAAAAATCCCCTCAGCTCCATTTTCTAAAAATAAGCCTTGTCTGTTAAGTGTACTCATTTAAATTTCATTACAATTTCTACATTTTGCTTGGAAACTGTCATCATGATCTGACCATACCTGAAACATAGCTAACATTTAAAGTTCTGCTGAAATAAATTCACTCCACTTACACATAGCATATAGCTAAACTGACTTCACAGGTAGACATAATTGGATTTATTTCTCTAAGAGTACATAAGAAAAAAAAAGTACCAGGAAAAGTTATTTTTATTTTAGCCATTTGCTGTTGGGGTTTAAAAGTCTACAAACACGTGAAGCTGTGGCTGATTTTTCTGCTGAAGATAATGGGCCTGGGATTACACTCTGGCAAATACACATGTGCAACCTCTTTATTTTGTAGACAGTGTATTCCTCTGCTCTATCCCAAAGGTGACAGACAATAAAAGCATTTATACTATGTTACTTCAAATATTTACTCATCACATAAGTTCAGAAAATGGTGAAACCTTCTAACTCCTACTACCTTTCTATTCCACTTGTACGTATCTTCTTCTATTTGAAATAGAGACCAGTGAACAAAACTGAACTCTATGTTCTTCTATTTGATGACGCTCACCCCATTTCTCACTAGTTTATAGGGATTTTTTTTCTTCCTAGCCTTCATTGATTGTATGCTTTATTTTCTGTTACTTTATTACTTTATTTTCCTTT
>VXBB01020114.1:0-12602 GCA_013399915.1 Illadopsis cleaveri | reverse complement strand
TTCTTTCAGTTTTTCATTTCCAAATCGCATCTCTCTTGGTCAGCCAGCAACAGGAGTCAGCATCCTTCGACATTCTTTAATTATTGAGCTGAAAGTAGGCTAGAAATCTTTGGACCAAATTGAGCAGTGTTTCAAATTATAAACTGAGACCTGAATCTGTGGATTTAGATCAATGCAATACCTCTGCATCATATCTCTTCTGTAGTGGTGTGAGAAATTACTGCCTCAAATTTGTGATTAATAAATGTAGCTCACAGCTTTGTTCTTGCTTGGGATTATATAATGTTGCCCAGAGAGAAAGGCAGGTGCATTCCTCCCCACTCTGCCAGCTCCTTCCCAGTTGTGCATTACAGAAATGAGAATACTTCTTGATTTTTGCCACTGTAAATGAGATCTATGTTGAATTTATAGTTCTCTTATTTTTTCAAACTCCTCTTCAGTATTTCATTTTTTCCCCTCTAAATTTAGAAGGAGATTTTGGTTCTATTTAAAGTGTTCATATGGGAGTTAGAATGGATAACAAGTTTAGGGAGTACATCTATAAAATTCTCCTTAAGTGATTCCACTGGACCAAAGACAGTGACTGCATTGAAAGGCATATCTAACAGAATCTAAACAATTTCAGCTTCACAATTTCAGCTCAGCTTTAAATGTCAAGGATTTGCTCATCTCTTGTAGAACAAGAGTATAAAATGTGTGTGATCAAGATTTCGTCTTTAATTTCAGTTATGATTTACAATTCCTGCAGCAAGGGAGGATAAATTACTCCTCTGTGTTTGTTACCTTTAATTTCTGGAAATTGGGAATTATTGTCTTACATCCTTAAAGCTATATTTTGAGCCTGTTTTTATGAAAATCAGTAGGAAATTGACTTTTTAAATCCTCTGTATATAGCAAAAGACAAAACTGAAAACTGTACAAACTGTATGGAAGGTTCCACTATACAAAAGCTACTTCCTTAGCATTGCCAGATATTGTAGCAATGGCGAAAGATATGAAGCAAGCATGGTGGAACTTACTGAGACAAAGTCATTATAGAACTTTTAGGGAAATGATTAAAAACTTACGCTGCACTTTTTTCTTCTTTTTTTTTTTTTTTTTGTCAACAGAACAATAGTTTTATCTTCAAAATCAACTAGAAGACTAAATTATTATGGTATTTGTCAAGTGAAAAATGTTTTCTGCTACTGGTTGTTTCAATAGCATTTTGTAAAAGACACTCAATAAGCACTCTGGTGGCTAAAAGTAAGTTCTTAATTATGCAAGCACCTTAAATTTGCACAAAACAGTATTACATCCAAGAGGCAGTCCTCTCCTCACCCCAGCCCTTCCCTTCCATTGGGCTGGCAGTAGTATTTGGTCAAACATGGACCAAATTGCAAAGTAATCTGGAAATTAAATGTTTTTTTCTGAGTCCATTCTCTGAGTCAGTTCACTGACTCAGTATCAGTATCTCCACCAAAGTGCCCGGGGAGCTACAGCTCAAGGCAGGAGTATCAATCCTATAAGAAGCCGCAGTGCCAGAAGGGTAGGTGCTTGTAGGGTCTGGAACACACTGGGTGTCAGAGAACCCTGGGCAATAGTCATAAAGAGGAACACCCAGCAAGCTGGCTGTGAATACAAGGGTGATATCTCAGTTTGAACTAGTGGTACCTGTCCATTCAAAGATGGTTATGGAACTATTTGAGCTCCTCTGCATCAAGTTCCACAGCTCTGTAAGAGTTTATGAGCTTTTGCCAAAGGGGGAAGCCAAGCTGGCTGTCAAATTCCTGCAGCGCTGCTCAGTGTGGTAAGAGGCCCCTAAGCACAGCACCAGAGTCAAATCCTGTATGCATCCAAGGGGGTCTGCTTGAACCATAATTTACCTGGTTGGGCTTACAGGTTGTCCTGCACATACTGGAGCAGGCTGGAGATGTCTTTGGTCCTTTGCATTCTCCCTGGCTGGGTGAGTGTGCACTCAGTGAGGCTAATGTATCAACAACAGCACAGAGCTGGGCTTGCATGAATAATCCTGCCAGGACAGGGTTGGCCTGCCCCAGTGTCTCTGCATCTATGGTACAATTAAACTGTCATCTAAATAAACTGTCTATGGATAACCAAGCACTGCCTGTGCACAGTAGAAAATGAACATATTTAGCACACTGTACTGTGATAGTGTAGGGACAACTGGTGATTAACTGGTAGGTCTTTGGGTCCTGAAATATACAAATATACTTCATTAACATTGAAGGCAATCATAACTGAAGGAGGTGGAGAAACTGCTTCCAGAAACTTAAGTTGTACTGGAAGTTAGATAATCAACTGTTAATAGGGTAGGAAAATTCAAACTAAAGTAGTGTTTATTACAGGCTTGGTTTATTACACCTTGGTAACAGGTGTAGCTGCAATGTCATCTACAAGTGACATAATCATGTCTACATTTCTGAGGAGGAGACCTATGGCATAAACCTTGCAAAAACTGGTAGTTAAGTAGCTTAATACACTGGAAAACAGAGCCCATTCCCTTCTCTGCATGTCATTGAATGAACTGAGCAAACTGTATTTTAGGGGGGACAATAGAGAAAAGCTTGTCAGAAATATGAAATCTATTTTTGGCTCGAACTAGACAATATTGGATTTCTAGAGCAGAATAGTTATTTGCAAAGTGCTGAGTGGGGAGGAGCTAACCAAACAGGGCTGGTCCCAAGAGTGCCTGCAGGTGGCTTTGCAGCTAGAATTAAAAAAATATTCTGATGACAAACACACATGAGGGGCTATTTAGGTATAAACAGAAAATTACCTGCTGTGTTTCAAAGAATAATGAGCTCAGTAAGGCAAGGGGTAAATGGTGTTGTCTATTATCTGGATGACATGCTAATAACTGGGAACATTTCAGATGAATATTTATAAAACCTAGAGGAAGCCTGAAAGAAATTGCAAAGATGTGATTGTAAAGCTAACAAAGTATAGTGTGCTAATTTTTGTTGAATTTTTCCTCCTCCCATATACCCAAGCCAGGTAACATAGCATATGGACAGAAAATTAAGGCTACATATCTTCCAAAAATTAAAATCCAGTAAATAGGGCCTTTAAGATTTCTTCAGGGTCAAGCTCTAGGGCCATGAGATGAGCTAGATGTTGCATGCTGTGGAGGGATAGCAGGACGAGTCTGCTAGATGGACAGTGTTGTATACTCCAGAATACATTGTGGGATTTTATTTTTTAAATTATGGTTTGTTAGTTTTTGTTTCTTAAGAGTAAGGGTTGCTTCAGATGTTAGAAGTCCAAGGTAGACCTTAGAATATTCTGCTGCTTAGATAGGACTGTGCAATAGTAATTCCAACTGTAGCAACTTTCGTGTCATATCTGTTCTTAAAAAAAAAAAAAAAAGTGACATGGCTGTAGACAGAATAAAATGGGGTTTTTTGTGGAGGCAAAAAAGAAATTGAATAGTTCAATTTACATTAAAATGACACATTTTCCATAACAATAGTATGCGATTCCTCTCTTCCAGGAACTGAACCACAGCTTCAGACACATATAAATCTAGGGATCAAAACATGCTAGATTCCCTTCCACAGTATTAGCAAAAGGGGGGAGAAATTACTAAGAAAAGTATTCAGATTTGGGATTATTAAATTCCACACAGAAAAAGATTTTTTCAGCTCACAACAAAATCACAAAGGATTGGTAAAAATACTTCAAAGATGTACGTTCCTGATGTGGTGACAGTGAAGAACCTGGATCTTACCAGATCATTTTAAAGACTGTCAGAGAGATGTGCTAATCCGGAGTTTCTGTCCCAGCTTCCATTTGTTCAAGAAAAGTGTTCATTGACAAAGAAATGCTTCAATTACTAAATGACCTCTTTATTGCAGATATAAATACTGCCCTACAAATAGGAAAAGCCCCTGTACCAGTTAAGAAAATTACTTTTACATGCTCTGACTAACTTCATCACACAACAAAAGGGAAACTTTATTCTTTTTAATTCAGGAGATTGAATTAACCATGGAAAATGCTGAGGAGTAAATGTAATAATACCAATATATCTACAACAAGTATGCAAAATAGGTTTAAATGGGAAATAAAAATGAAGAAAGAAGTTAATTTAGAGAGCAGATGAAGAAATCAATACACGGAAAAGGCAAGGAGCAGATTTGGCCAGCCATCAGAAGATGGCACCTTATTTACAAAACAGTATCATGTCACCTGTGACAGAAACCCAATGGCTGAACACTGATTCCTCAAGGAAATACCCTGCAAAATTGGCCAAGCAATGAAGACATGATCTCTCAGTGCCCAGAACTTGAGGTGTGTGCTAACACCCTATGCTATTTACACCTGAAAATGTTTGGAGAGGTGTTTTATTCTTATAAATGTCATGTCAGAGAAATGTCTATGATTTTATTCTGGATGAATTTCAGACATTATCTTACCAAAATGCAGTAAAGGTCCAGCTTTGAATGTGTTACCACAGCAGTTTGGGCAGACACATAAATAACATTAGAGGGAAGTTGGAGTAACCCATAAGGCGGCAGCCCAAATTTCTTGTTAGCACCAGGTTTGCCTTACCACCTCCAGGTCAAAAGACTTATTCAAAATTGTTGTTCTACATTCCATTTCCTGAAAACAGTCAGTGTGCTATTCAAATGCATGTTTCACAGCCTTGATTCCACAGCAACACAAAGCAGAGTGGGAGGAATAGAAAAAAGGTTTAGGAAATTTGTGGGTAGACTTCAGTGGTATATTAGGGAAATGGAGAAGATGAAAAAAGGCCAGCTTTACTAGATAGCATCTTAGTTACATGGCATAAACCTGGAAGTAAATTGAAATGATCAGTTTTCATTGACTGGAAAAAAAGAAGATAATAAGAGAAAGAACACAAAAATCTGTATTAAAAGGAGCCAAAAACAATTCCTCTAGGTGAAATTCTAATAAAGTAAGAACCTTCAATTGTATTTGCTTGTCTTGACCATACAACTCCAATCACAGAAAACTTTCAGGCTTTTATGAGACCAGCATTATATTTTGATTGGTTTTGTATTGAAATTATTTACAAAATTTACAAGGAATACTGTTCAGTAGATTTTTTCTTTTTAATAATGTGATATGGCTCCTAGTTCCATGGATTTGCCTATTTCCTTTTCTCAGGATAGGGCATTTTAAGTCCATACGTGATTGAGAATGTTTCAGTTTCAGCTATGATTTAAGCTTCTGCAGCAACAAAGGTTATGTTGTTCTTGCTGTTGTTTTCCACTTTCTTGGCAGTGTTTTGCAGATGATAAGTAATGTGATGTTCATTATAT
This sequence comes from Illadopsis cleaveri, assembly GCA_013399915.1. Taxonomy (NCBI): domain Eukaryota; kingdom Metazoa; phylum Chordata; class Aves; order Passeriformes; family Timaliidae; genus Illadopsis; species Illadopsis cleaveri. The sequence continues at coordinate 7,314 of VXBB01020114.1, read as the reverse complement.
GCCTTTAGCAAGGAGCGCTGGAATTCTTGATTTCATATCCCAGCACACAGCAAAAATGTAACACAAAACTAGAAGGAATACACAGGGCCTCATGCTGTAGCTCTGACGGGAGAATCACAAAACTATTTTATTCCAAATTAAGAAAAAAACCCCTTCTTTAAATTATTCTTGACATAGATCTTATTCAAGGCCTTTAAGGATACAAGTCAGCTGTGGGGAGCTAAAGCCATGGGAAAGCAGCTGTAACCTCAACTGCTTTGTTGAACTTATTTATCCACTATAAAAAGAAATAACTTGCAACTGAGATTATGGAAAGATCCAGAATCCTCCACTCATAACTTCATGCCTTCTAAGCTAAAGGTGTTAGAATAATCCATTCTGTCAGTGTAAAAAATTGCACTCCTTCCTTACCAAAAATAGGGTCAGTCTGTATGTTGATTTCCTGAGCTGCTTCACTGGCCAGCTGTTGTTCATTTATCAACATAAGATGAAGGCTTGGTACCTTTGATGTTTCGTGGGTCTGAACCTCAGACTGGAACCTGTTAGTTAGAAGGCGTGGAAGGAAGGAGTGGACCCTTGGCGTGGGTTGAATAGGTTTTATTCTTGGAACTCCACATGCCAGAGTGAGAGTCTGAGGCACAAACGGCCCAATAAAATATCAGGGGCGTGTCCCAGGCAAGGGGGATTCTTACAACCAATCTCAGGGGAGAAGAGGAGTGACCAAGAATAGGGGACAACTGGCAGAGCCATCTAGGGAAAGAAAGGGGAATGGGGAACATGATATCTTGCTGAGTCACCTTCGGGTCTTACTAGAACTGTTCTGGCTTAGGGTGTGGTTAAGTGTGATTGACAGGATTTATCTCAGGGAAAGACCACAGGGAATTGGGGATGGGGGATTACAGGGTTGAACCATTACAAGACAAATAATAAGAAAACATACACAACTGTAGAAAACCCAAATTTTGCACCACTACAAGTCTGGAGCAAGTAAAAGTTACATTACACATCCTTGCATTCACCTCAGTGAATCTCAGCGAATCTCAGTGAACCTCAGTGAACCTCAGCGAACCTCAGCTGTTGTCTACAACAATTTTCAGAAAGAAGTGCCTGCCTGCAATTCAACAGCAATTGTTCTTTTTCCCCATAGAAATAGTTTCTGGTTCAAGCAGACAGGCTAACATATGCATTCCTTTCAGAGAGAAAACATGCTCTTCACAGTGCTCAGGTGGGCAGGCAACCGGGCATGAAGCTGGAAACACTCAGACGCAGACAGAGCAAGTGCAGGCAAATGCAACCTTGAGTTACTGGGGAAAAAGAAGTTAAAGAGGTTGAGGGGAGTTGAGGGGGGTTGTGGGGCATAGGTCAGATCTCAGATCAGCTCCTACTATTTTTTTTTTTTTAACATTCTCAATGTGTTTCCAGTAAAAGGTAATTGAGTCATCCAAGCACCAACAGTGTTTCCCATGGCCAGAGGAAGCAGTCACAGCATCACTGTATAACACTGTGCAGTTCTACAGTGACCCCTGCCCCTCAAACGTGTGTGCACACAGGTGGTCTGCACAGGCACAGGCTGGAGTAGCGCTGAGTATCGACCTGGATCTTTGCTGAATTGAGCTGCCTTACAAAGGCAGCTGAATGACCCTTCTTCTTCTGAAAATTCATTGAAAAAGAAAAGATTCATTTCATTCTTCTGAAGATTCGTTGGAAAGGAAATAGGGTATTCTTCTTTTAATAGGGAGCAGGCAGGGAATGATGGGAGCACCTGGATGGAGGGGAGTAGATTGGCCCAGATGAAAGTAAGGGCAGATTCAGGGACCACCAGTTCAGTGCCAGCCTGGGGTCTGCTCTGCCTCAAGCAGCAAGCAGTTTTATACCACCTGAGTCTTACAGATTTCTGACCAGTAATGGCTTTTGAGGGGAGAGGGAAAAGGGTGAACCATTGATTTTGGCACCATCTGTGTCCCAAGGTAGTAGAGAGGCTGAACTTTTTGCAATTCCATTTTCCTCAAGAAACCAAGTCTGTTGAAAGAAATTATGGAAGCACCTGCACGATAGTTTGGGCAGCCTTTCACATATCTAAGGCTTAGAGATGAAAAAAAAAAAATAGGAAATGCCTACTGATGGGCAGAAAAGCCAATGTGAAAAAAAGGAAAGACGTCTGCCAAATGAGCTTGTTCATCAGCAAATTACACATTTGACTGAATGCCGTGGGAGCCTAGTTCTCCTCAGTGACACTTTAGTATCCATATTTTTCTTTCAAATACCTGCTTTCATTTCAAGCTGGTTCAGTATATCAGTCAAAAGAAAATATTTATTTCTGGCAGACCTACAAACACATTTTGAGATTTGAAAATCTAGTTGAAATCCCTTTGATTGACATTACATATATATTACATTACCTCCCTCTCCCTTTCTTTTGCTTCTCTCTTAATACTGAATAATTCTTATCACAGACTTTGTGCGTCCCTCTGGTTTTCTGAAACAGGAAGAAAATAAATATATCTCTTCTTTTCCTCCCAAGCCCAGAGATGAAACTGCTTGTCTCTGTTTATTTGCTTGTGTTCGTACGTATTTATGTGATACGGGGCAAATGTGTCTCACGCATGTGTAAACAAATTATTGAGAGAAAATAAGCTGAGTGTTATCTTTTGTTCTGAAAGCTTTTAGAGTAATGTAGATATTCTTATCTTGTGCAGAAGAGGGCCTGATAATGTCCATTATCCTCTGCAAGTTTTGTTGCCTACACACATCAGCCTGTTGTTCTGTTGTTTCAGAGGACCATGAATGTTATCAAAGACAGCAGTTAGCACAGAGCATGCATTTTCTCAGAAGGCATGTTTTGAAATTTAAAAATTTAGTCAAATGTCCTGATGATAATTAAGGGGCAGCCAGAACAGAAAAACGAGGCAGCAGTTTAATGGAACAGAGGGCCAAAAAAAACAGCTATAACCCATGCAAACCTGAGACCAAACTGGAAAATGTCAGCTCATAGTCAGGGTTGGAGACCATTTCTGCTGGTTCATTTGTGATTGTCTGATCAGTAGGTGAGAATTTATAGCATCTGTTCTATTTAGTGAGAGCTAATTTAGAGCTGAGCCTGTAATGGCCTTTTGTTGTGATGAGTGGTTATCATCAAATGAAGTGTTGAAAACTTTTGCTGCCATCCAGTTAAGGCAGGTTTCTGAGCCACCGAAAATGGCCCTGGCTGTTCTCCTGTCTTCCAAGACTAATTTTTATGTGCATTGAATTGGACAGAAAAAAAACCTGTTTCAGTTCTTTCAGACTTTTTATTCTTTCAAAACCCAGAGATCATAAGGCCACTCCATGTGAGGGTGTTGATCTCTGAGCTTTGTTCTCAGGGGCAGGGAAGCAACAAAGAGACAAGCTGTTCAGAAGTATTTGTCAAGCTGTTGTTTAGCCAATAGTTTCAATCATTCTGAATGACTCTGAAAAGAATCTAGACCACTCTCCTACAGGATATTTCTGATCTATTTTTTGTTCATTTTAACCCTTTACATAAATGCTCACAGTTATACCAGTTCTGGGCAAAAGTGAACAGAGCGCAGTGAGAAGTGCCAGCATAGAGTCTACTTGTCATCAGCTGCTGTAATACAGAGCTGTGATATTCCAGATGCAAATACACCAACTGCTTTAGGGCCCAGAGTCACTTCAGAGGCAATGGGTAGCCTCAGTGCTGCAGCAAGGCAAAAGCTCAGCTGGGACAATCCACCTGATGCTGGTAAGCTCAGTCCTTATTGCACTGATTTCAGGGCTCACCACTGTGTTCCCCTGTTTTGGGTTTACACAGCAAGATTTTGATTTGTTGAAGGATAGCTTCAGGGTTGGCTTCTATGGGAAGACACCAGAATCTGCCTCCACATCAGGGAGAGCCAGTTTCACCTAGCTCCAAATCAGACACTTATTGCCAAAAGCTAAGCCCATCAGTGATGCTGGTGAGGCCTCTGTGATAATTTCAGAAAGGGTAGAGCATGCTGTGCAGCATCTGTGACGGACACAAGATTCCTCTGCAGCCTGTGATGAAGACTGTGATGAAGAAGCTGTGCCCCTGTAGCCCATGGAGGCCCACAGTGGAGCAGAGGTTCACCTGCAGACTGTGGAGAACCCCAAGCCAGAGCAGATAGAGATGCTCTGAAGGAAGCTGCAGCTCGTGTAGAACCCATGGAGAAGCAGCTTCCTGGTAGCAGCCATGACTTATGGTGGACGCATGCTGGAACTGATAGTTCTGGAAGGACATTACCCTCATGGAAAGAACCCATACTAAAACAGCTCTTGATGAACTGCAGCCTGCAGCAGGGACCCCATGCTGGAGCAGTGAAACAGTGAGAGGAGGAAGGAGTAGCAGAGACAAAGCATTATGAATTGACCACAACCATTTCCAATCCTCCACTCTGGGTGAGGGAAATGGAAGAGTCATGAATCTCTCTGCCTTATCTTGGCCTATCAGCTTTTTCATCATCATTTCATCTGTTGAGGAGAGAGAGCAGACTTCTTTTCACAAACATTTGCAACATCCACTAGTGCAGAGATTCTTAAGAGCAAATACACTAAAGTCTTAATATACACAGTGTAGATAAGTATAGTTATAAAGAATATATTTAGCTAAAGCAAAGCTGAAAATGGCCTCAAATCAAATGAAAAAATAAAATCAAAGGGAATACAATAATTCATTTTAAAATGCCACTCATAAATTGAGAACTTTTCACATCATCTGCTTTATTTTAGAATCTCACTAAGAAAGTTATCCTGGAGCAATCAAAAACAGGGTAAAAATTCACAAATGCTATTAGCCCAATCAGTATTTCAGCAGTCTCCAACTGCTAAACTGTTTATAATTTTGGGAGGAAGGGAGGGAGTGATGGGGGAAAAGTGTCAAAGAAAAGGAAGAGAAACAGAAATGGAAAGGACTACTATATCTCAAGTACATCTCATAGTACTTCAACCCAAGGAGAGTGCTGAGAGTCCACCTGCAGTTAAGATCTGCTGGCTCATTATGTACTCACAGAATTGCAGAAAAAATGCTGTTGGAGGTCATCTGGTCCAATCTGCTTAAAAGAGGGCTAACTTTGAAGTCAGGTCACAATGTTCATACCCTTTCCAGACAAATTCCAAACATATCCAAGGGCAAAGACTCACCTGGACATCTCCGTGGCCCTATGACAGTTTCCCAAAGTATCCTTTGCAACAGGAAGTCCAAAATCAAACACAGTACACCAGAGGAGATTTTACAGTTGCCCAGTACTGGTCCACAGTAATGTTACTCATCCTGATGGCTAAACTCCTGGTGACAAAGCACTATATGTATATATGTTTGAGAACATACTGTCCAGCTTTCCCTGCCAGATATGCAGGCTCTTCTCTGCAAAGGCCCTTTTGCCTGTAAAGAACACAACAAAAAAACCCCACAGTAATCTTTTCCTTATCCTTTGACGCTCAGTTACATACACAATCAGCAGTGGACTCTCATTTCCTTGATGCTCCTTCTTCTGCCAAAGTTCTGATAGAGCAATTTAGAGGGAATTTGTACCACATTCCCATGGCCTGTTATAATGTCCCATTCAAGTGTTGTTGGGTTGTTGTTTTCAGTGCCTTCCATGCCACAGAGGACAGAGTGAATGTGTCCCAGAGAAGCATGTCCCATTTCACATGGTAAGCACAGGGTACCCCCTTGTAGAGGCTTTAATAACACCCTGTCCTCTCATACATCATACACCTTTTTGGTGAAAATGCGGCCTGGATTTGCTAGACTGGAGATGCACTGACTATGTGTCCCTATCCAAAGGATACACAGACCAATCCAACCTGTAGTCTCACCTTCTGCAGAGCTCTGCTTCTGCTGCCCCCAGATGTCATAATTTTATTCCTTACACCAAAATGGGTGGCACATCTGTATTCCTACTGGATATGACAAGAAGCTATTAAGGTGCTCCAGAAGTCTCATTTGGTGTCTTTCAGCTCACATAATGGTTTTCCATATCTCAGGGGCTGGTTCTGGGTCCTTTTCATCAAATGAGTAGCAGTTACAGCGATTAACATCTCAGATCATGAAAGAAATTCCATTGCATTATGTTTTCAGCCTAGAATAATTGTTCCAAAAACTTAAGAAGTGGTATTGGTTTTTGCTATGGCATTTTTGGCTGGAAGAAATCATTTGAGCTGAGCACTAATGAACATGTAGGCTGCTCTTCTAAGTAAAGTGGTTCTTTATACTATATTCTATTTTAAATGTAATTTTGGCAAGAAGAGGAATAAAAAGAAAGTATTTCAACGTCTGGACAACACATTACTGACATATATAATTTTCTGTTGACTTTGCTAACATCAACTTGCAGAAACATTATTATTTTTTCTGCTTCAGTAAATATTCAGCCCTGGATCTAGCTGTTTTGTGGGTGTTGTAGTTGTTTGCTCAAGCTAATAGAGATCAGAGACCTGTGAAATACTCAGTAAGATACCTCACAGTAGAGAGTTTCCAGTCTGGTGTGTTAAATAGGTTTGAGCAGTTTCTCTATATTATTTAGCACATACTAATATAAAACATGAGCATGAACTGATTTACAGATTATCCTTTAGGGCAAAATTGTAAAAATGTATAGGCATATAAAATCAAAAGGAAAGGGAGAAGAGACTGTGTATCTTAATAAACTAAGTGCATGAAATTGAAGCATATATTCCATTGCTTAAGACAGAGTAATAATAAAAATTGCAATAAAAAAGAATTAGAATATCTTCAGACTAGAAATGACCTGTCAGCCTCATCTTTAAACCAAAAACAAAGTCAAAAGTATCATTTCAAACACCAAAAACCAAAGATGTTATGTATTAAACTCCCTAAAATTCTGGCCATATGTGATTAATGCTCTTCCACATGAGCAGTACACATGTACTGATAGGTAAGCACAGTCAAATAAAAAGAAAAAAAAAAAGAGCAAGTAAAATATTCTGTGCATATAAAGGGAAAAGACAGGTTTTATTTCTCTGAGTATTTACTGATCTACTGAGAAGAAATGCTTTTGATTTTGACATTTGAAAGGGAGTATGAGGAACTTCTAAGGATCACCGTCATAGGTCTCTGAGCCTCTTCATCGCTTCTGAGGACATAAATTCATCTCTTCTGCTTTTTAGCTCTCCATAGTTAAAGCACTTGACTTTAGCTAGGCTTTCAGATGATGATGAGAAAGATGTTATCCTGAAGTCTTTGGAAATGGGTCAACTATGCATTAAGAATTGAGAGCTCTCTGATTCAGATTCCTCTGATGGCTTCCTACAGGAGGGTTGTCAGAGTCCAGGGCATTC
>VXBB01020113.1:152397-180923 GCA_013399915.1 Illadopsis cleaveri | reverse complement strand
GAAGCTGTCTAACAGGTTTATATCCTTCTTACGTTGTGGCACCCAAAATTGCCCCCAGCACTCGAGGTGAGGCCACCCCAGCTCAGAGCAGAGCAGGACAATCCCCTCCCCTTGCCTGGCTGTGATGCTGTGCCTGATGCCCCCCAGGACAGGGCTGGCCCTCCTGGCTCCAGGGCACTGCTGGCTCAGATTCAATTTCCATCGACCAGGACCCCCAGGTCCCTTTCCATGGTGCTGCTTTCCAGCATCTCATTCCTCAGTCTGTCTGTGCATCCAGGGTTGCCCATCCCAGGTGCAGAATCCAGCACTTCCCTTTGTTAAATTTCACAGTCAGTGATGCCCATCTCTCTGATTTGCTGAGGTCTAGGACTCTGTACAAAGTCCTCCTACTGAGGGAACTTTCTGGGGACAGGGAGAACATCCATCAAGCATAAATAAACAGGGGAAACTCACAGCACAACCACAGAAGTCACAGCTGTGACTTGCAGCAATAAGGGAAAAATGCTTTTTCAGGAGATAATTTTGAGACCTGAGAGTAGAGACTTCTCAGTCATTGTGAAATTCTTTAGGTTCCTTTACCACTGAACACAGCTTTACAGAAAGAAAACTTTACTGAATACACAGAATATAACATATACAGGTGCTTATACAATACCTCAGGAATGTCCATCATTCTCCTTAGTTTCTGATCTCTCCAGTTCCAATCCAGAATCATATATTTTGTGGAGTTCAGGCACAGGGCATCTAAAAAGGCAACATTAATTTCACTACCAACATAATATGACATGTGCTTATCAAAATGATTTCTGGCTTTTACATCTTTTTCTGTCTGTTTCCAAGGAAACTAATCTTTGAACACTTAAGTCCTACATTTGCTAGTTGGAAAACCAATGCACTGACACTGCAAACTCCCTTAGCCACATAATCCCATGCCTTTTGGAAGATAAACACAAAAGCAGAACAACTACTGTTGCCAGACTTGTCGAGAGCTTAACATCCTGCCAGAAAGTAATTCCTCAAGCCTCCGCTTGATGAAACCACAGGAGCTGAATTTCCACAGCTGATGTCACTGGTAAGTTACAAGGACCCTAACCTGAAAACTGAAGTTAACAGGAACAGTTCAGCAATTTACAGGACAGGGTGCTATGTGAACATGAGTCAGGTCAGTGGTGCTGCTGAAGAATTCCTTTATCCTTCAAATAAATGGTGGTGAAAAAAAAGGTCTTTTCTGAACTTGCTTTTCAGACATTCTTCTATTTTTACCCTGGTCTTCTACATGATGCCCATTATTTTTTCCCATCAGTTTTGATTCCTCTCCCTTCTCTAAGTGACCTGGCACTGCAACACTAAACTGTCAAAAAAGAACTAGAGCTTAGGATAAAATTTAACACTTCCAGGGATGGGGCATTCACAGCTTTTCTGGGCAACCTGTTCCAGTGCCTCACTACTCTCATGGCAATGTGCTGATGTGCTGAGCACTAACATTTAACATTGGTGGAGGCAACAAAATGATGTTACTCCTGCCCTCTTGGAAGGAGCAGTAGAGTCCCAAACCACCACCAGTCCCTGACCAAGAGATCACAGTCAGAGCAAGACAGTGTCTTGCATAAGAGGAATGGAAAGAATTGCCTTATGATCTTGTCATTTTGTCGTTTCATTTTCTTTGTGCACGTACTGTCTACCGAGTAAGTAAAAATACTCCAAATTTGGGAAGAGAAAAGGAGATTTATATAGAATAATTAATTTTATTACAGGCAAATGAGAAATAAGATCAAATCAGCAAGCAGATCTATCACTCACCCCTCACAAAAGTTTACACTGAGCTTAGAGTGACATCATACAGCGACTTCTGCCACTATTTCCTTTTGATCCACTTGCAGTGTTTGGTTTTCTGGAGCTTTAAATCTCACACTATGGTTTTGCAATCAATTTCAAGTCAGCATAAATCAGTATTCCAGCCAAAAGAGGAAGTCCTCCACCTCTGCCTGCTCATTACCTGATTTTGTGTGCACACTGGTGTTGGATTAATTGGGGTCATTTCACTGAGCTGCCAAACAGACTCCTGGGCTTGCACAGGGAGCAGGAAGGGTGAATAAGCACGGATTGGCAGGTGAGAGGAGGCATTACTCCGCCTTTCTCTGCTAATACTGGCTTATGCCAGCTTAAAGTGATCATAAAACTAAGTATTAGAACCTTGACCTTGTTTTGACTGACACAGCACAAGTGAAGAAACAGAACTATACAATTTAGTACCCAAATCCACATGTTCATGTCAACCTAAAAAAAACAGTTGAAGTTTCATTTCTCATGAGATCAGATATAAAATACTTAGGGAAGAAACTCTCCTTGTTCTCCTACCTTGCTCCACTAGTGCCTTTACTCTCCCAGGAGTTCCAACCCCAATGTGGAACACGCCTTTCTCCAACATATTCATTTGTTCCTTTATCTAATTTGAAGAGAGAAAGAAAAATCACAATAAGCCCATAATTGTTTAAAAATTTCTTCTTAAGAAGTTGGAAATATATTCAATATCTCATTGTATTTCTTTCTAGAACACCATCAAGTAACAAATGATATTTGTCTTTCAAACTGTAAGATGACTATATCTGGAAGAAAGTTTAAGAAATATAACAAGCCAGCTGGGCATCACACTTCTCTAGAAGTTCAATCTTTTTTAACTTTAAAAATCTGCTATTGCACCAACTATTTTTGGAGGTGAGAACACCAAGATTTCTTCAGCATTTAAACAAATTCTCTGGAATACTGAAAAACTTGAATTAACTCAGAAGTCCTTCAAGATGAAGATACTGGAAAAAGGTGAAATAAAGCAAATGACATTTGCATGTTTGACAGCATTTATATCAAAGGCCAAGTGTCCACTCATTACTCCCAACAGCCTATAAGATGTGCTTTTTAACAGGTATGGATACTGGGGATCCAGGCATTCAATTTTCAGAATCCAAATGTGGGTGCTGGTACAGTTTGCTTCCACAGACCTGCGTGTGTGAGCCTTCTGGCATTTGAACGAACACTTGATGGGAATGTGCAACAGTGAGACTCAGCAGGTGCACAAACATCTACATTCTGCACAGGGTTGCACCAGACCTACTGGAGATGGTGCTTAGTGAAATTCCTCACACTGCAGCAATGGGTTACCAAAGGAAGCACTACCTAATGGAAGGAACTACATATGAACATTTCGTGAAAGGCACTCCTGCCAAAGGATTTAAAAAGAAAACGGTATCACACTATTTAGCTATTTACTTGTTCTATTAAATTTCCCTACCTTTATGTGCTTTGCAAACAACTTGAGGACTCTGCAATCTCCTTTAAAGGCTGTCATTGACCTAGCAATAAAAAAAAAAAAGAACAATGAAATACAAGAAGCAGGGTTGGGCGTAAGACCACACACGAGGAAAGAAAAACTAACTGGCATTTCTCAATATGTTTGGGACACACACAGTCCTCCAGTGAACCCTGGTTGTACTCTGCACACTCTGTACATTCTTGTTTGCTACTCACCAACAGAGATCAACAACTGGACAGACACAATGGAAGATATCAGTAGAGGGCAATATTGTTTAGATAGCTTTTCAGATAATATTTAATATTATGGCCTGTGCTTTCATAGCTTAGTTCAAAACTGGTTAATCACCAAATCCTAATTAAAAAATAATTCAGTTACTGAGATAAAGGCATTAATGAACATGAGTGTGTGTGCACAAAAGGAAGGATCTGTGTATGGACAAACCTACATTTTACAGTCTTCCTGCAGCATAGCTGCTGGGAAGACCTAGGCTGTCATTGTCTTTACTGCAGGTATTGTCTAAACTCCAATTAACCAAACTAATCTGTTAGAAACCTTGGCTTGTTTTTCTGACACTCCATTTTTGCACGTAGTAACAACTCTAGGTTCTGTATTGATCAAACAGGAGACAACATATTAGTATTTGTTGAATGTAATTTAAGATAGCTTGCTCTGCATGCTCTTTGCAGTGCAACAAATTTTTCATTTGCAAAGCTTAAGGTTTATCTACATCTAAACCACCTAAGTCTCAGGTGCTAGTCGTTGCCTGCATGACTGGCACTTATCTGCCTTATCTATGCTTATATCTGTGTCATGGATATGACTTCCTACTTCCCAACTCTCCATCTCATTTTGTACTGACAGATAATCACAGGAAATAGGGTCAAGACACAGAAGACAACCATGAAATTTGTGAGGTATACATTAATTCATCAAAGTCATCAAAACTTCTGGCGTGAGAAAGGGGGAGGATGAAGAAGGGGAAAAAAGGGGTCAGGACACACTGAAAATGTCACCTCTGCCCAGCAGTTCTGCCAGCCTGAGCCAGCTGAGAACACTGACACTGACCTGGAGGCACTCAGACCAGACACACTTTGGCATCTAAGGCCCTGAAATGCCATGTCCTCGCTGCCTTTGGTGCAAAGCCATGACTTCTAGTGGTGGATCGTGATGCTTTATGGGCTAACTCAGTTCCCAAGTTTAACATGTTTCCCCTAGAGTGGTTACACTTTACTTTTGGTTTATAACAAAAGTAACACTTCCCAGGCAACTGAAGTAGTGAGCATTACTTCAGTCCAATAACAGAACACCACACTCCCAGAGTTTAAAGAAGGAAGGGATATTGCATCAGTTTGAGTCAGTGAATTTGTTGGCTAGCAGAGGACAGTGTCCCAGTTTTGCCTTTTTGCCTGTGGTTCCAAGACAGAACTCTTGACTGACTGCCAACCCCAACACAGCATTTGCTCTTGACATACTTGATGAGCTCCAAGGAGCGAAGGGCAGAGCTGCAAAGGACCAGCATCACCACAGACTTCTTCTCCTTGTGGGTTCTCCGGAGCTTCGCCCACTTAGGACAGACTGTAATGGAAAAGGCCTTGTACCCACACAGAGTACTACATGCCACAATTTTAAATCACTAGAGTACGTGATGAATGGTAGCCAGCAGCAAGAACACACATGCTGACTCCTTTGAGGACTTTGGCAACACTTTTGCATTTAGTCATGCCTGAGAAAGTGGAAAATGGAATGCCCAAAATAAATAAAATACAGAAATATCACATAACTGAATGAACTAGATAAGCAGTAATAATCAACAGTTTTTAAGGTGATGAGCCCATTGTCTTCATTTGCCACATATGGCAATTTGTATCAGAGAAAATCAACTGCAAAGAAACATTTACCAGACCAGAAGTTCTGGATAAATATACAAGAGAATAAAAATTCTCTTGGTTCATGTCAGCAGACAGCTGCAGGACTTTCATTGTAGGATAATGCATACATCTACTCATGAAGCCACAATAAATTACTGATAAATAATCCCTAGCAATTAAAAGAAAGCCCAGAACCTTTTTGATACCAAAACCAAAAGTGATGGAGTAAAAACCAGAAAAGCAAGCCCTGTCACAGAAAAGAATTAAAAACTTTAAAGGGATTAATATTTAATAATAAACAATATTTGGACCTACATATAAAAATGCAATAACATTGTCTTAACAATACTTTTCATACAATTTTCATCTCACCAAGACCAACATTTAAACTCACTTTCCTTCAGATATGAAGAAAAACTGTGGGTAAGATCATTGGCTGGCAAAAAACAGGAATCTGAAAACATAAAGGAAAAAATATTTTTGTTGATGTATTTTAACAGCAAAGGGAGAATATATGTTTGCAGCATAACCACCAGTTATATTGATGAAATCTCAACTTCATAAATCCATCATCAATAAATTACCATTTATGAAACAACAATTAATGTAGAAGAGACTTTATATGGATTAAATCAAAGGTAACATCTCTGAATTGCAATTTCTTTTTTTCTCCCAGCCTGAAACCTTGAATACAGGGCTGCTGTACAGGTGTGATCACATGCTTTAAAGAAAGTTTTCACATGTCTTTGCCACAATGAATCAAAGCCTCAGCCAAAAGCCTTACACTCCTAGACTGTTCCCCTAATGTATCTATGATGAAATATGTTTGTACATCCTCCAAATAATTCATACCATGTGAATGCAAGAATCTACCAATAATTTACTTGTCAGTAAATTTGTTCACCTTCTGGCCTTTCACATTGTGGTAATCTACCTAACAATATCGACCCTAACAGCAACACCTCCACTGCATTTCAGTGCCTTTCTCTTCCTCCATTTCCTGCTGACTTCCTTTTCTCTGGTCACTATGTTAACTAGGAAGTCTTTTAAAAGCCCTCTGTGGCAGACATGCCATTTAACTTCATATAACAACAATGAAGATCCTAGCAGGTTCTTTGGAAGGTCATTTCTCATGTCTGTACAGAAAATGAAAGTTCTTAAAACGGTGATTAAAATTCCATGGTCTGAAAATTTGCCACTGTTGTTAAGGGCTCTTTGCCCGATGGAACAATATGCTTCTGCAGAGCACTAACAATTCTGTCTTTGAAGACTTACATATTTGTCATCATCTTGCATGAAGCACAGCTCCTCAGGGTGTCCATGGATGTTTGCTGATATATTTTCTAAACTAAGGAGGTTTCTTCAAAGACATTATTCATGTTCACGTGAACAGTGCACCGTGCTAATGCTGAGAGCATCAGTCCAAGATCTTCACCGGAACAGAGAGTGTGACAGATTTGGTTTGTAGCTAATGCCTGGCTGAAATCCTGTCTTGCTAAAAACTTTTATTTTGCACTGATTCCTATTAAATCCTGAGATTGACATTTACTGGGACTTGAGCTTCAAAGGAAATGAATATGTACAACTGAAGGATCAGCAGCTGATTTACTTTAAAAATCATGTTTAAAAGATGCACTTGATGCTGGTGGAGATGGGCAGGGGCTGATTTTCTGAATACATGGTCTCATAAATGACTGGCCATTCAAGAGGTCCTTTCTGAAGGACACAGCTTCAGTCACTGACTCCTCACCAACAATCCAGCAACACTGCAGTATTCACAACAGTTTTAAATAGAAGTTTCAGGAACGGGGGAAGAAACACACAGCTCCAGACTGCAGCAAGAGACCATTCTGACTTTCTGACCAACACTGACCTTCTGCAGTTTGTCAGTGAACAGGAGCACACAACTCCAAAGTAGCTGCTTGTTATTTACTCAGTGCTTTGATGTGAATGACTTGACAGCTGTACAAGTTCATAAACTCCTTGGCACTCTAAGCCTTCAACTCCCAGCAAAAAAATTAAGGAAAAAGTATCTCCGTCCAACACATATGGAAAATGGGTCACTTCAGTAGCCCAAAGGGCTCTTTTAATAAGAAAGCAAGAAAAGCAATTTATTATTTCCTAAAAACCTTATATGCCAAAAAATACTTAACACAAGCTTTTCAAAGAAATCTATATGGGACTTCTCCAGGTTTTCTTTATCCAGTAACAGAGCTGAGATTGTCCCACAGAAATAAAGAAGGGTCCCCCTTCTTTATTAATCATGTGGATTAAGGAAGAGCACATTTACCTAGACAGACAGGCTTATGCATTAAAAAAGAAAACACACTGCTGGACTAGAAGGCTTCTACATTGGGCATAGGTCACTGACAGTTCAAGAAGTCCCAAAGGTGAGTGCAGGTTGGTTACCAGGCTGCTGCTCTTCATAAGCCCTACCAAGAAATAATAGGCAGTGTCTCTGCACAGGAGAGGCAGAGAAGTTCAATGTTACCATCATCTCCAATGCAACCTCCAATTGACAGAAGTTAAGCCTGCTCTGTCCTGCTTTTTTGCCTTTTCTCTCTGGCTTTTAACTGGAGGCAGGATAAAGGGAACAAAGAGAGTCCTCATGGCTAAAACTTGGTCACTTCACACATGGACCAAAATTACCACCTCAATTGATGCCACTCCCTGAAAAAACACTGCATTCAAAATCTCATACCCATATGAGAATGATGCCGCATTATCTCTTTGTCTGTTTCTGTCAGACCTTTATGATGCATCTGGATTGACTCAGATAATCCCAGGAAAAAAACACATCTCTCATAGCATCTGGAGAGCTACTATTACGAATCATAAAATTTCTATCAGAAAAGTGAGCTCCAGAAATTAATATTTTACAATAAAAAGAGACATTTAAACAATGTTTCATTTCAATTACTCCACAAAACCTCACATTTATTCCAAAGAAACTAACATTTAAACTTAAACAACAAATTAATATACAGCAAAAATAGAAAATATAAGAAGTATAAGAAAATATTTTCATTAAAAAGTACAACTCAAGACCTGCCCCAAATATCTTCTTTCTTCTAAAGAAAACAAGTTAATAGTATCATGAAAGAAACACTATTTATCTGTTAAATATAGGGTAAGTTACCTGACAACTGTAATTCCTCTAGTTCAATCACGGAACGGTTTTGACCAAAATGTTGAGTAAGCAGATTTTGTAGATCTGCAGGGACACCAGGTTTTGGAGCAGATTTTTGCAGAACATCAGAAATCTTCTTCTAAAAAATCCAAGAAAAATGGGTTAATATGGTATTTCTATACAGCCCTTTGGCTAGCTAACAACACTGCAAATAAATGTTCCTCCATGTTTTTATACAGTTTTATCAGTTTAATTACAGCTTATTTGGAAAAACACCTTAAAATGGCACAAGATTCCCTCTGTCTTTAGAGGGAATGCAGATTTCAGATGCAAGCTGAGATACTTGGTCTGTGAGCCTGAACATGAAAAATCTTGTGCACTCACCTGAAATGCTGCTGTAACAAAAATGTAACTGACAGCTGTTTTTTGAGTTTTGCTATTGCTATCCTTTAGTATCAGTTTGAAAATTCAGGCGCTTTTTTCACAATTTGTTTAAGTTTATTATTCTTAAGGCATAAAAACAGGAATCAAGTGATAATGTATGATGTGGTTATATTTTGATTTAAACAGGTAACTGTCTATCTATACGTTGAAGGGAAGATGGTTAGCTATATTCACCAAATACCATGCCAAGGTGATGAAAATAAGTTAAAACAACAAAACCACAGGTCAAGCAGCAAGAATTCACAGCTGCTTTGTTCTCCCACACTGTGTAATTTTTTTTAAAAAATGACATTTAAATGACATTTTAAAAAATTAGTATCTAATTTTTAGATACTAAAGTTCATAATGATTGTGTTTTACACCTTAGGAGTGTTACCAAGTAACAGGTCTGAATTCTCATTGAAATGAAAGAATTGCTGTATTTTTTGCCACAATTAAATGGAACATGTGGGTAGTATAGCCCAAGGTTCCCATTGACCCATCTGCCAGCGTTTAAGAAAAGCAAATTTTAAGTATTTAAGAAAATAGCAAATTTGCAAGGATGGAGGCAGTCTGGAGAGAATGACAAGAATGTGATGCCTCTCTAGTTGTTGCTGAGATGTGTTTAGTTTTTGAAAGGGCAGCTTAAGGTTTCTCAGCTGTGTAAGCTAAGCTGAACTCAGCATCAGGGGGACACATGGTAGCATAAGTCTAGAAGCAAAAAGGAGCAGAAGGATGTGGTTAGGATGGAGCAAAAGGATCCGTATTTTTGAGGCAAAGTGGGATTTCACAGAGAGGAGGTGGGTCTGGAAGAACTTTTGGCAGCTTTGGAGGGACGGTGGGTACCCTCAGTTTGGTAGGCTAAGGTTCAGGACAGCAGAGATCAATGGAAATTTTGAAGAGAGGTATGACAGGAATTTTAATGTCAGGGACAGACCTTCTTCCATCCATTTTTTTCCTCGCTTCCTCTCAGCACCCACTTCCTCCTGTCTTCCATTCCCCACCACTCTGTCTCTCCCTCTTGCCCAATACAGCCCAGATACTCCAATAACAGCAGCATGAGGGGCAGAAAGCTGAACAGAGAAGAGACATCTGGTGGCTGCCAAAACAGCAAAGGCAGAGCAAGTGCAGCCTCTCCCAGCCATGGCCGCTTTGGCACTGCCTATTTCACCCTTGCTAAAAGCCACCTGTGCGCTTGCAAGACCCCAGCTGAACCTTTGGCAGTCTGGGACATGAAGTGGTTTTGCTTTCCTCTCAGTTCAGCTTTGGCCGGGTGCAAAGCCCTCTGCAGACCCTGGAAGACTTTGCAGAGGACATCTGGCTGTTCTGCAGGTTTCTGCAGTGCTTGAATCTGTAGCATTCCTTCCCAAGATTCCCCTTCACTTACCACTGTTGTATTTTTCTGCCACAGAACAAGTGTCTTCCCAAAGCATGACCAGAGGCTATGAGCAGCACAGCCAGCCTCTGTGTGAGGCCCAGAACCAAACCTTTCCATTGTTCTTCCCAACAACCCCAAATGCTTTTCCCCTCACAAGCTGCCTCTGGAATGACCCACATTTGGGAACCTGTGATTTAGCAGACAGCAAGACAGAACTATCAGGCTCGTTTTACTTGGTAATTCAGCATAAGATTCTGTTCCACAGGACCATTACGTCATTCATTGTGCCACTTGGTTCCTTTAGAAAAATTATTGCCCTCTAGAGGGGAGAAGTCAGATACAAGAAATTCTTTAAGAGCAAGAGCAAGGACACCTGAGCAAACTCTCTTCCTTCAAGGAGAGCTGCGGGGAGAAGTTCCTCATGCAGGAAGTTTTACTACTTTTCTTCCAATTCATTCCAGATGCTTAAAAACAAAAGGGCTTTCCCCCCATTCCATATTTTTGGAGACAGCACTTTGTTTGGAAGGCACAGAACGACCTAATAAATGTTTCCTAATGGGATTTTTTGATAGGCTGTGTATGTCAGCTTAGTTGGCCCAGGGAAAGCAAAGGTGTAAGAAAGCAGCTGCTGTTTGCCTGAGAATGGGGTTTCTTGCTAGGTGGGTTTGCCAGCCTCTGCCATGGCATGCCTTCACTCTGGCTCCAGTGGAGTAAGTCCTGTACTTACTCTGCCAGAGCCACATGGAAAGCAAAACCCCACTCTTCCTGCTTCCCATTCCCTGGATGATTAAGAGGCCTAACATAACATAAAAAGGCCACCCCTCAGCCTTGTGAGGGAGCCAACTATTTACAGTCTGCCCCCCTACAGAAAGACAATTAACTTGCCTGGTGCCATATAATCTCCATTTAGACTGCAGGGTGTGTTTGTTGTTGTGGGTGAGCATGGAGCACGGCCAGAGGGACAATACAGACTATTTATTTATATACTTATGCTATGAGAAGAGTGAACAAGGACAGTCCTTGTCTCAAAAGATGTAACAGCAGCTGGAGCCTGACCACACTATGGGAATGGGTCAGATTCTGCAGCAACTGAAGTTCCACCTTTCTTCCATACAGTCACCCTTTCCTGGTGGGCAAGTGGGGTGTAGGCATACACAACCCTTGAGTGGAATACAGACATAATTTCACAGGTCAGGTTGGGAATAGGTATTGTGAATAAGGTTAAAAATTAGGAATTTCTCTTCTTCTCTAAAAGGGGCTGCAATATTATGACCACGTTACTTCTCATTATCACAGGTTTGTCCCCATTCTGCATCTTGTAGTACCCACTGCCCACACCCCAAACACACTCTAAGACTCTCATACCTTCTTCCTCTTCTTTGCCTTTACAGTGCTTTCTTGCTTTTCTTCAGGCTGACTTAAAAAACACTCTGTAGGCTGCAAAACACATTAAAAAAAAAAAAAAAGTAAGAAAAAAAAAGTCACCAAAGGAAGGCAAAGGAGGTAAGAGAAGATATAGAAACTATAAAGCTGAGCTAGGAAAAAACAATTAAAACTGAACTTCCCCACACATAGAAGGAATCAAATCCTTGCAGTTATATGCATATAAAGTAATTTTGGAATTGAGATTGATGTTGCAACCAAGAGAGGGAATAAAAGAAGAGAAAATTGAAACATTTAGGATGTAGTCATAATTCCATAAAATGATGAAAAGCAGGTTTTGATACTTTAAAAAAAATCAGGAGGAAAATATGAACAAAATCTACTGCTAAATTTATATTTTTAATCTCCACTATTGTAAATGATAATTTTTCTAAACTTTGCCAGTAGTGTTCTAAAATAACTGGGTCTAAGGTGACCATCCAGATGGTAAAAAATAACATGGAACTGGGAAAGATTAATTGGAAACAATCACCCTCTACACTTAAAATGCAAAATTTCGGAAAACATGCTTGAAATTTGTCCTACCCCATTCTTGCTTTGTCTCCTCATAGCAGGCAGGGTCAAATACACACAAGAAAAATACATGATGCATTTCAGAATAATCCAACACATGCTGCTATCATTAACCCTCTTTTGTGCCTGAGTGAACAGGCTGAATTGGTCCATTTGTACCAGAGGCCCTGTTCACATAATCCAGGGCTAGGATTTGTCCTTAGCCACCTAAAATTGTCCAAAGCAGAGGAAGTGAGACACGAACTTCTCTTTTCTTGTTTCTCTTTTCTTTTGCCTTGTTAGGGCCTTCTACCTAATGGAAATGCTCATTTATCTCCATAGACAGGCTTTGGAACTAATAAGTGACTTGATGAAGAGTAATGGGAAAATAGGCTGAGCTGCAGGAAAAAGCTCCATGCTACTATGATGCATTTGGCTGGAAAACTCTGCTCTTGTGAGAAAATGTGGAGAAGACTCATCACATGCAGCATTAAAACGCTCAGGAACAGCAAATCCAGCTCTCCTCCCTGGGGAAAGCCTGAAAGAAAAGTATCAGCAGGAAAGGGTGCCCAGCTGAAAGCCAGAGAAGCTGTTCCTTTGTTCCCTTGGGAAGGCAGCTTCAGTCAGGCCAAGAGGGCCAAAGGAAAGCTAACAGAAGTTCAGAGTATCTGGGCCTTTCTGAGCCCTCCTTGCACTGACCCACCTTAACAGGAGGACACTTGGCAACTGGTGCTAAATGACCCAACCCAGCACACTCCTGCCTTTCCAAGCCCACTCTCACAGCCTTATCAGAAGCATTTTCTGAGGCTTAATTGTTCATATTATGCCTATATTTCTCTTTTCCTCCCCACTCCCCTTGCTAAATTAGCTATTAAAACAGGTAACCAGCATGCTCAACACAAAGAAAGGCCCTTTTGCTTTCTGTGCTGTGATGCAGCCACAGTCACTGCCCTTGCAAAGGCAGTAGTATTTTATAGCAAGTGGCTCTGAAACTGGTTGAGGATTGAAATGAAGCTCAGGAATTACCAGAGAAGATTTGGCTGGGGACTTGCTACAGCTAGTGAAGCACTCTTCAGCTATAGCTGGAATGTAATGCACCCTGCACCAAACCCCAAGAGAAGCTGTGATAGGGATTATATCTTGCCTCAACAACAGAGATCTGTCCTGTGATTTTCTCAGGTATAAACAGAGATTATCTTCACTAGAAATGAAGGCAATGACTGCAAGTGGAAATTCACTTAAATTAACAAAATTGTTCCAGAGTTAATGTAAGTTTGTTGGCTTTATTTTCGGTTTGTTGCTATTTTAGAAATCTCTGTCCTGACTGATTCAAGTGTTTTTACAACACCACCATACATTTCTTCATTCCTATCCCTACCATTAGCATTCCCAGACATTGAGACTGAAACAGAGCTACCCTCTGCTCTACTCTTACACATCCCAGCTGTCCATAGATACTTAAAGGCCATTTGCCAGGTGTTTTAATCATAAATTTTATGTTCAACATCATATTTTATGCAGAGAACAAGCCTTTGGATTGCTTCAGTCAAGGGCTACCTACAAGCAATCCAAAAGTCAGAAAAGGGTCAACCTGAATCTCTGTCCTCCAGTACAGTATGATGGTTCCCTATCCCAGTGGTGCTACCACTCTTCCAGCACACTGAAAAATGTCACTCATTCACTTTGGGCCCATTTCTTCCTTCTTATACATCGTGAACCGCTTTACATAACTCTGCAAACACTCCCAACTGGTATCTGTATGAAAAAAGAATGAAATGTGCCACACAGCTGAAAAATTTTCTCTAAAAGAAAAACCTTCTCACTGCTAAGCCTTCATTCAATGTTTGAAAGTACCACCAAATGCCATGGCTTCTTTTTTGAATGCAGTACGTAACCCTTTCTTTCAACAGCCACAGAAACATACAGCAGGCAACACAAGCACACAGCAGGCTTGTAGTCAAAGCCTTGCTTCCTTAGAGAAGCATGTCAAGACTCAAAATTGCCTGCTTTACACTGCATAAATATCTATTTAGGCATAGTATATTATTAGCCCAGAAACAGCAAATCCACTTTATTCAAACATTAAAAATAGTGACATAAAATGAGAAATTGCATGGTGGCGAATGGCTCTAAACTTACACGTCTTTGATGATCTGCAGTCTAAAATATTTCAGCATCTGATCCATCCTGAACTTCTGACCCTTACCCAAGCATTAACTGCCTACCTACTCATGCAATAGCTCTTTGCATGCCACCCTTAAGTAAGGGTCATTTGCATGCTTTTCTTATGCAAGACACAAAGCAGACAACCACTGTTTTTTGACAGGGCTCCCTTGTGCTCTGTGTTTTTATGCTATTTTTACATGGAAATTCTTAAAATACAGAAAACAGGAAATTTGTGCCGAGACCAGTGACTTATGAACTAAAATGTCATAAATTCCTTGTTTGTTAGTCATACACAGAACATAAAATTATTTCCTGTATTATATTTCTAACATGCTTTTCTTCTTTACATGTTGCCAAAGTTACGGGAAATTCAAATGTAGAGTGAAAACAGTCTTGCGTGTGTGTGAAATTTACATTCCAGGTCAGCCACATACTCTGACTTTTGGAGTTTGTGACAAAGTAAACACATCACTGCATCACTCAGATTGGAGGCAGATGATTCATTTCACTGTAAGCCCGAGGACAGCCTGCAGACTAGGAACATGGATGCTCATAACTCTCTTTGGTTGTCTCGTGACAGGCTTTAAGGTGCCAAGTCCATTGCAGAACAGCTTCCAGCCTCTGAATAAGGCAGGCATGAGGAAAATGGGTTTTGTTATTTGCACCAGAACTACAAAACCACCAGCTTTCTGTAAATAACTCTGATTTTGTACATCTAAAAGATGGGCAATAACCTATCCATGACTGTGAGCTCCCATAGAGCATTTCCCTCTTGCAGTTTCACAGCTAAACATCAAATTACCTGATTTCAACATGCAGGCTGATATTCTTTATATGACAGAAAGACCTAGTGGCAGGTGTTCTGCTACAGCTGAGCAGTCCCAGGCTACCTTGGCAAGTAACTTGTGCTGGCTATCCTTTCTAATGTTCTCATAAAAAGGGCCAAGCAACCCTTCCAAGCAAAGTGCCTTAACCTACTTCCAAATGCCTAAGTGAAAATGGTGATAAAAAGTGGCTCCATAAGAATTTTCACTCCTTAGCATCTGACCCCCTGGTAGAGCACGTACAAAGGCAATACAGCTTTCTCCTGTATTGTTTGGTTCTCTTTCCTAATCAAAACATAGATCTCATTCAGATATTTGGATCACTTTACCTTTGGTCTCTTTGGAAAGACATCCAAAAGCATAGTAATTGCTACCATGTTGTTTACACTTCTCTGTTACAGAAAAAGAACATCCCTGCAAATGGCTTTCACTTGGGCAATTGCCTAGGCATTACAGAGTGAATTTACTATTGACCTAGGGGTCAAAATTAATATCCATAACCTCAAGGAGAGATAGCTTCCAATGTAATTTTAGCTCTCTGACAGCCACTCAGTCAATTCCCCTGGGTGGTATGAGGAAGGCAGAACAAATTTACCTTCAAACAAGAAACTTCTTAAAATCAGCTGACCTCTAGATGACTTTTTCCCTCAAACTGGGGTGATGTTGCCTGTTCCTCAGCACACTCCATGCAATGCTGAACAACACAGGTCCTCTTGGCATTAAACGAAGGTTTTAGCAGTGCAAGGGTAAGAAAACATCAACCCATGCAGACCTAAATTCTTTTTCACTTGGACCTTGATCTGGGGACATGCTTGGGTAGAGAATCCGTACAACAAGCAAATATAGATTTCCAGACTTTGTACGTGCAGGGAAGGGGAAAAAATTGCAGGGGAGGATACTCAGTAGCACCACCCAGGCATGTATGACTGGACAGTCGCTTTGTAGGACAGGCCTGGCAATCTCAACTCACACAAAATAAGTGTGAAGTTATTGCTGAAATGTACTAGAATGTGATCGCTTCCAAATACGGCAAAATAATTAAAAAAAAAACCAAAACCAAACATGAACAGATCAGAGAGAGTGAAGAAATCTGTCCCTTCAGTGAAAAAAAAGGACATTATGTTTCCCTATGTGTTATCATCATTGTGCTAAACAATTGCTTAATTTACAAACCTTCTTTCTTTTCTTTTTCACAGCAGGTTTGGAATCTGAATCTTGACATGTTGCTGTCCTGTTTTCACTTGCTTTTTCAATAGCCTCATCATCTGAAGGATCTAATCAGAAAAAAAGAAAAGATCTTGTTACTGTTTTTCAAATCCATCTATCCATCTTTGCATTCAAAAACAGGGATAAAATCTCTAGCTGAAAGGTTGTCACAATAACACACTCTCATGATTGGCAATAAATACAGCTGTAACAAATACATTCTTCTTGCTAAGTTTGCTGATACTTCTTTCAAAATAAAGTTATTTCTTCCTACCAAAACAAGTCTTGCAGGTGAAAGAAAAAAAAAGCCCAAGCAAACACATACAAAATGCACAAAATCCCCTTTCCAAGCTCCCAAATGCCTTACTGACACACACTAAAGAGGAAAAATTACAGGACAGGTATAATCTCATACTGTGTAAAAAATATGCACACTTTTCCTGCAAGTACATTTTAATTGTGTCTCTTAGTTCAGCAGTAATTAGACAAAGGCACCACTCCCAAAGTTTGAGCAGAATGTCCACAAGACTAAAAGACATTTATGTTTTAAAAGACAATTATTTAAATTCAGGTGTCTCTACCGGTTCTCTTCTTCATCTCTTTTACCTACTGAGAGACTTTGGGAAAAAAATATAAATGCACAGCAACAGCTCCCTCCAACAGTGTTATAATAGTGCTTTAGATGTATTCAGACAGACATTTCTACTGGGGTCTGAGTTATTTCCCTGATTATTGCCAGAAGTGTTATCATCCATCAAACTGAATTAATTCAGCTTCTGTAATTGGAATATTTCTGCCCAAGAGGTATTCAGTCATTATTGCAATCTCCTGTATTCCAAAGTTGTAAATTCACAGCTTCAAGATTAAGTTATTTATTTTGAAAAGAGAGGAATAGGATTTCTTAAGCATCAATCCCAAGTATAGATGATATAACTATATCTATGCAATCACTAGTTGAGAGCAGAGCAAACTGATGGCCAGAGAACATGAGAGAGAGAAAATCAGTTATAGCTGGTATTTACAAATTCCATGTTGAAATGGCTATCCACTAAAAAAGAATAAATGAAAGGATATGTAAAAAATATGGAAAAGAATTTAAGTGAAAGGTAAGTAAAGGGATGAAAGAGGGGAGGGAATAATCTTCCTGATAATAATCTATTAATCCACAAATGCAGCATTATATATTATGTGGCAATAAGGCAGTGGCTTTAAAAATCCTAATATGACAGAATGGGTAACAAAATGGGTACATATTTCTGGAAAGACACCATCTCATCATCTTCACTCCTTTCTCCCACCTTGAAAAGCCTGTGTAACAGTCAGTACCCTAAAGTAGGGTTCTGACAGCTGTTAGGAGTTAAAAAAAGTTTAGTAAGTTGAAAGACAGTAAAGAAAATCAGCAAATATTTTAGTAGGTTGGATGCCATTTGTCATGAAATCTCACTTGATATAGACTAGATTCTTGGCAAACCACAAGAGCTTTAGAAAGAGAGCAGCAACTGAGGAGAGAATTTGTTCTCTGTTCAGTACAACTAAGAGACTCCCAAGTGAAGAGGGTAGATAAATATGTTAATGAACTTAATTAAAACCAAAATAGATGCTATGGAAGAAATGACAGCACTTGTTTGCATCTCAACATAGGATGAAGACTTTCTGAAACCTTAAGATAGGAATTTACCAAGAAAAACCCTCATTTTCCAGCTCTAGGGCAAATGCAGGAATGTGTGCAGCAAGTGAACATGACAGCACAGCTGACCTATCTGTTTCACCCTCCTTGCAGGCACTGCCTCAAATCAGAGCTGAATGGACTGTGGTCACACGAGCCAGAGCCCACGTAGAAATGATGTGCCGAGTCTTGCACAGCCCAACACATGGCAGCGGGTGAACAGGGCAACAAAATGTGTTTTTCCTTTCCAAAGCTTTTCCTTACAGTACAGAGCAAATATCTTTCTGTTGAGGATGTTCAAGTGCTCCTGTATGATATGGCCGTCCCTGCACAGCAGCAGATTTTTCCTGCCTATTCCTCTCCAAAGCCACTGAGCACTTATGTCCTCCAGCCACTTTGGAATCTCAGATACAACACCTCATTGGAAGAAGCTGAAAAGTCACATCATTTAGCATACTCCAGAAAGTTTAAAAGGTGTCTTGGTAATTAATTCAGTGTTACCCCTCGCCATTACCATGGGCTTGTTTCCTTGTGGATCACCCTTCCTCTAGCAAATTTATTGTGCTGTATTTTGGTAGAGCAGCTTCTGTATTTAAGGATCCATCGCCGACTTCTGTCTCATTTGCCCTGACTCCAGAGATACTGAAAGAGTGACCAGCTTTAACACACATCAGCTTCACACCCCTGGGGTTTTGGACACACTGCATTGAAGCAGGCTGTGGAGAGATGATATAAATGAAGTACATCAAAGAAGTCAGATTTGCCTCTTCATCCCTCTTCCTCGCTGCGCTTGAGCCCCAAACACCCACTCCAAAATGAGTTTGTGCATGTTTCACTCAGCTGAACTGCTGTGTGAGCTCTTTCCAATGTTTCACATTGAAAATAAATGACAATTGCATCAAATAGATTCAGGGGAAGCTGCCTGTGATCTGCAAGCATTCCTTCTGAAATCCCACTTGGTGTGCTCTGAAAGGCAAACAGGAGTCGTGTAAGTCTTAAATAACCTCTTCTCTTTCTCACAACTGAAAGATACGATGCTAGCAATAGCAATCTAAAACTGGACAAATGGTTTCCATGATCTGAAATAGCCTGATAATGTACCACCTGTTCACTGCTCATTTGAGTTTTGGACAGTACTTCAATGTCCTCTGCTCTCAGCAAGAAGTGAGAGAAGAGGGCACAGACTCAGACTCAATAAACATCAGTTCAAATCTGAGCATCTTTCTGCAGTACCTGAGTTTCTTTATTTCATACAACTGGAGAATTTTCTACCTATTCCAGAAACAATTACCCATGTCCCAGTCAGGACAGCAGCTCACCTCAAGCTGTAATTGTTTGTGACACCATGTCAGCTCCTGTGATGACAGGAGCATTTTGTTGCAGGCATAAAAGTACCACAGGCCAGACTCTGCCAACCACGCTCACATTAAACTGTGTACCTTTCTCTGCAAATAGTTACCTTGATGTCAGCAGGGTTATTCACAAAATAAATCATAACTTGATGCAAATAAATGCAGAAGCTCAGAGATCACATGCATGTCTGTAACAGACCAGCACTGTTTGCTCTGCTTTGAGGTGTTGAGCTTCCCAGGAGAACTCTCTCTGCCAGAACAGGAGAATTCACAAATCCTTCCTTAATAATACGCTGGTGAAAATGCAGAACCTAATTGATTAATACAAAGTTGATTTTCATCTGGCTTGAGGTGCAAAGGAGTGGGCAGGCAGGCGCTGACAGGACACACTGCTCGCAGGGTGATGCTGTTGAGCACAGCAATTCTCTGCCTCTGCTTCCCTGAGACTTACGCCATTTACGCAACCACAAGGTCATCCAAGGCATCAGAACAGTCACAAAATGCTCTCAATATAGAAAAATAAATAAAATAAAAATAAACTCTCCACATGTTTTGCTTTGGTATTACATCAGCAGCATGGCACATACTAACAGGCTTCTCAGTCATGAAGTATTTATATTTAATCTTATTCTGAACCATGTAAAAATGGAAAAAGCCCTTTCTGCTTCAGACACACACATACACACACACACACAAACTTTTTCATTTATATCAATTACTGTTTAAAATCATCCAGTGCACTGGTTTCTAACTTCTTTCAAATTTAATATTAACATATGCATGTAGTCTAAGTACATCAATATGTGTACTAATTATATACATGTAAACCCGTGTATCATCTACATGTTTATACACATTCATATAAAAAAGTACAGAGATATTTAAATAATTTAACAGGTTTCCTTTAATAATCACCTTTATTAACTAATATACTCACAACAAATTCATATTTTTTCATAATTTACTATGGTATTTTTAAAGGCAAACAAGACCTTAATGACACAGGATGTAATGACACGGGCTTTGATGTGAATGCAATTTTGTTCATACAAAATAGCTTGTACATACATATTTGCATTGCTGGGCTGATTCACCATTACTGAGACTTCTGACCTTCACATGCCACTTTTCTACTCTGAAATTATTAACACAGGAGTTATAGTGACAACGACATAAATAATTAATTCCTGTAAGGACCAAGGCTGACTGAAATAGTGAAACTCTTCTAGGCAGAACGCTTCCAAATACCCCAAAAGAAATAAATAGTTACAACTGAAAATAATCTTAAAATTCTTTGGGAAATGCAGCTTGTGGTTCAAGCCAGCCTACAACTGAAATAAAGATAAAGGCAGCTCATAGAAATTATGCTAGCCATGGGAAGCTTGTTACAAGACGGGAATATGAAGAAAACAAAAGGAACTTTTTGAGAGAGTAAGGAGGGAAGGTTCTTGGAACTCTTCATAATGTAGGAACAACCAATGTGTAATTAAAAAGAAAACTTGGAACAGAAATAGGTTGTTTTGCATACATACCCAAAGATAAGAGAGAGAATAATTTCTACTAGATGGTTTTTAGTTTTGGTTTGGGTTTTTGATCTGGAGCTAAGTGAGATCTGGCATCTATTTGGTGTCCAAAAGGGCTCCCAGTGACAGAGGCCAGTACAGGACAAGTTCAATTCTTAGCACTGAATTAATCTCTGTGACAAAATTTGGAGGGAACCTGTTTAGAATGCTCACAAGGGAGAATCCCTCAACTTTTATTTGATGTATCTGCCTGCAATCAGACACACTCTGGGTCAGAAATCCCTCTTTTTTTCCCTTATGCTTTCATCAGGGCTAAGTATCAGTACTAAACTAGAATTACATGAGAACAAAGTTTGTACAAAATTTATTATGCCCCCCCACCCCTTCACCCCTTTCTGATTTCTATCCTCTGCCTGTTCTAAAACTGTTTCACATCTGAACCCAGATTTTGAATAAAGCCTCTGTTTCCTAATTTGTAACAAAAGATTCAGTACACTGTGGAAACAGGTTTTATACTTGTTATGCTCTCTTTCTAGCTTCAGATATGTTACAGGAAATTATATGCTTGTCATTATTCTGTAGGTGGGCATAGTTTAGTTTGGGTGTGCTAGGATGGATTAATTTCAGGCTGCTTTGTAAATGGTATTTTTATTTACTGATTGATTAAATTGTACTGATCTGTGTTTATTAATCGGGGCAAAATATTTCTCAGGGCTCCCATCTCTAAATTCAGTAGATTGAAAATTTTGATGCCAATTAAAATGTCAAGTGTGTTGGGCACATCTTGAGACTTTTCTTAATTTTCATTTCTCTTTGGGAGGAAGGGGGAAGTGGGCAAGAGACAAGGTCAGAGAAAAAAAATCCTTATTATTCTCAGTTTTGCTATTAAAAACTGGCCTCAGTCTTCAGTGAATCAGATTAAGTAATCTCAAGGTCAATGCACTACCTGGAACTTCTCTCCCTGCATCTCTTCTGCATGTCCCATCAGGTATACACAGTGCAAGGTCAATTAAATTTCTGTAAAACGTAATAGCTGTCAGCAAAATTGGCTCCCAAGTCCCTGTTCATCCTTGCTCAGCTGAGAGGGCTCCTGTTGCCAGCAGAGTTGTGCTGACCACAGTGGCTGGGCTAAAAGTGGCAATGACAGTATTTTACACCACACCCCCAAGGTACCACTCCTTGAGACAGCACAGGACACGGGGCTCAGGTGGGCCCTGCCGTGCTGCACACCAGCACCCAAACAACAGATGGGCTCTTTTAAATGCAACAGGCATGGCTGGTGGGCTGGTTAACTAAGAAAAAAAGTATTAACATCCTTCCCTGACAAAAGGGAAAGGTTCTGCATAGCAGTGGGAGAAGGAGGTACAGAATTCAGCATTTCACAGCAGTCCAAACCATCTCCTGGACAAATCCCAAATTACTCAAGCTGTGTGTCACCAGCACAGCTGACCTCAAGAGGAGGATCTCTTTCATGTCTACCAGGTCAATCCTCCCTAAATTCCCTCTCTGTAGGCAGTGGACAGCTTTGATTTTTCCTGTTGAGACGCCTAATAATAGCTCAGATACCCTGGAGCCCACCGTGTAAAGCCAACTGGCCAAGCAATAGCTATGAAGCTCTTTTGGAGACTTTCAGACCATGGAATGGCTAAGAATGCAAATTTTATTACTAATAAGGTTCTTCAGACCAGTTGCTAGCTATTTATCATGGCAATACTTTAGAAATTTCTAGTAAATGAGATAAAAA
This sequence comes from Illadopsis cleaveri, assembly GCA_013399915.1. Taxonomy (NCBI): domain Eukaryota; kingdom Metazoa; phylum Chordata; class Aves; order Passeriformes; family Timaliidae; genus Illadopsis; species Illadopsis cleaveri. The sequence continues at coordinate 158,398 of VXBB01020113.1, read as the reverse complement.
TGCTAGACACAAAAGCAATCTGTCCTTGGGAAGATCATCACATAACCATTGCATTAAAAATAGCTATGACAGTGTCAGCACCCTTTTCTTTTCTCAGATTGCTCTGGCTAAATTAGAAAGGGTCCCCTGGCAACTCAAGAAAAATAAGTAATTCTCCCCATCACAGGCATGCATCAAGTGCAGTGAGTGGCACAACTGAGAAATCTAGATGACACATTACAGAAAAAAATCCCCAAACAACAAAAAAATCCCCTTACCTCCTTGAATAACCATTAGCTAAGTCTTTTAAAACAGTAGAGTAAGACAAGATCTAGTCTTAGAAATCAATACAAGAACATATACTCACAATAAATGAAAAAATAGTATTTAATTGTATCAAAAGACATAATATTACAGTTTAATGGAAAACTTAGGCAATTTTTGCAGTTTAGCTTTTGCAAAATGGGCACATGAATCAAATGAAGTGCCTTCATTCATAAGGCCTTAAAATATTTGGGTATTTTGACCATTTAGAACTCAAGAGTCAACACTGAATGCACTGGTACCTGTTATTGTCACTAGGAAGCACAAAGTTGCACAGAAAGCTCTGTTGCAGGTTATTACCAGTTAGTAAACATTCCTCTGACTTTATCAGCCTACTGCAACAGGGGACAGAGCTGCCTCCCTGCTCGAGCTGAGACAACCTCCACAGGAATTACACATGGTGCCAGTGCTCCATCGTCCCAAACCATCCACAGTCCCCATGGCCTGGGCAGTTTTGCCTTCCAATCTCCACCAACTAAGGAGTCCTTTCCCAAAACGGGCGCTTTCCAGCACAACAGTAAGTTTTGATATCTACAAGGATGCCTCAAACTGCAGACTTTACCTCCTAAGGTATTTGAAAAAAGATATTTCCTAGTGTGCTTTTAAGGCACAGCTGAGGGGCAGACAATGTGGGACTCAGCACAAACAGACAGTCCTACCAAAGAATCAAATGAGCTTCAACTTTGTCCCCATAGGTAACCTTCAGATAGCACAAACTTCTTCAAACTCCAGCCAGGCCAAGCCCGTGCCAGGCTACTCAGTAGGAACTCCCTGTAATAGTTCCTCAGGACTGGCAAAAGCTTGTACTACAAAGTGAAAGACAACATTCTTCTAAAAATGCCAACCCTTTCCTGGGGCAATTCAAAAGGCATATCTAGCACAAACAACTATTTTTGCCTGATAAATCCTGTGACAGGATATTCAGTTTAGATTTCTCTTCTTTACCCTGATGGATAATTTAAATTAAAATCACTGCCCATTCAAGCAAAAAAGAACAGGTCTTAATGGAATAATATCAAGGTAATTTTCACTATATTCTGATCTGATAAAAAAGGGGTTTTTATCACAGACATAACTATCTGCAATGCAAAGGATTTCCCACAATACATTTCTAACAACTACATCTCCCCTTTTTTAAACGCATTTCCTTTAATATTGAAAACAGGTATTTCCAGGCTCAATTTTTAAATTACTTGCTGACTGGGAATGAATTAAGAGACAAAATTAAGAGACAAAATAAATATCGGAGAATAAGACCAGAGGAAATCCTCTGTTGTATACATGTAAGGACAGGAGAATAAATTTTATATGATCAAGGCTAGGCCTTGTAGTATAGCTACAACCTCGCCCCACTCATAATTCAACTTTTTCATTGTTATATCTTGCCTGTAAGACAGAAAGATGGTAGAAAAGCCACAGAACATGACTGATCAGAGGTAAAAAGTAGTAGGTCACTCTCTAATAAGAATAACTTTTTCACCTGCTAGGTAACGGCTGAATATGATATCTTGTTTATGCCCTGAACAATGGAAAACAGCATCACCAAGGTCAGCAGAGAGAACTCAGTATTCCTTTAGTCACTGGAGTTTTAAAACCCATGGTAAGCAAAGGACAAACATGAAGGTTTGACATGATAGGAACATGACAGGTCCTTCGACTGTCTGCCATCCAATTTAATTTCTTCATTATGAGCTTGCCAAAAAAGAGCAACCAGAGACTTCAGCACAGGGTACAAATCAGTTCTGTTGTTTGTACCCTTCACTCATGGTATCATGAGTGAAGGCTGAGATAAAATTCACAAATCACTTCAGTCTACTCTTTCCCTTTTGTTCTCTCAAAAACTATCCTTCATGATGAAGCTTCCAATAATTTCCTTACAACTCCAAATTTAATTCAAAAGCATATTTCTAGAGAGATGGGGAAGTGGGAGACTTTTGTTTAAGTAGCATGGGGTTTTGGCTATTTTCAAATCTACTGGATGAACATTATAAATGTTAACCTTGTAAAAAGAGCTTCTCTTCCTGCTAGATGCCACGCATTGCAAACCATACAGTCAGTTTAGAAACCACTCCAAAGGGTGCCAGCAATCCTGTGCAACAGTTTATGCTCATAAGACAATGTTATCCAGCTCTGAAAAGCAGAGGAACAGAGCAAGCCAGGATACAGTTGACCACACCAGAAACTGTCTGAGCCATTATGGTTCACAATCTCACCTTGTAAATGCTCCATGGGATATTTAAACAACTATGAATGTCTAGGAATTTGGGGTTAATCCAAAGAAAAATCAGCTGACACATACTAGTTACTAGAATGTTTAATTGTGTGGAGGGAGAATCCCACGAGCTGGGCTTGAAGTAAGTCTCAACCCCAACACAGGCATCTGGGAGAGGAAACTGCCTGGGCTCTGGAAAAGTCAGACCCAACTCATTCCATGGGAAATGCTACCAAAGAAAGCTGGGCAGTCAAAAGCTGTCAACAAATAAGCAGAAAAATCATTCAGAATCATAAGGAAAACACAAGTTAAGAGCTCAGGAAAAGCTAGGCACAAACTAGGGCCAGACTCTCTACTGCATTTTCCTCTTCATGGTGCAGACAGAAAAATTAAAGTCGTCATAAAGAAAACTTGAGTGTATACAGCTGTCAAACAAAACACTTTTCCATCCATCTTGATGAACACATACAATCACTTTTAAAGACTTTTCTCCTTCTTCCAGGAAGTTTGCATCACTGGGGTTGGTCACGCAACATTTAGAGCCCTGCACACATGACCAGCACCACTCTTTAAAAGCCTCCCCAAAGATCAGCTCCCTGTCCAAAGCCAACCAGTGTATTATTTGTATGAGCAAGAAATCACTCCTTCTCCACAATATTCCTACGGGAGAAGTGCATGGTCCAGTTCCTGACAAAGTATGACTATGCCTGTGTTTTAAGACCCACCAAGCACTGTGATTCCTTCTTTTTCTAAGAACTACCCATCCATCATGTATGGAAGCCTGTGTTCGCTGCAGAGGGTGAAAAGCTGCTGAAAAAGAGGGTGAAAAGTATACTCCTCATGCTGGGGAGGTATATATATTCCCTCCTTTATCCTCATCACATTCCTGGTCTGAATGAAGGGATCTGTGGTGAATTCAATATCCTGGCACTAGAGAGAGGGGTAGAATTGGCAGGGGCACTGTGGAGCCGGAACTGGGAGGGTTGGTGTGGCTCTCATAAGGGTACCCCCTGGAGCACAGACAGCACAATACTACCCATGTTTAGTGATGTTGGTGACCTGTACATTCAGAATTTCACTACTTGCACAGTGCTATTCAATATACACCTATCTGGAGGTGGACTTGTTCCTTTTTCAGGTCCTCTCTTCTAAATCAAACACCAGCATTCTTCATTTGTTACAGTATTGACTTCTGACAAACATTTATTCTTGTTAATGGGGAAGAAATACGTAAACTGGGAGGAAAGATGAACTTGGATAAATCCATAAAACTACTTAATAGGTGGGGTCTAGCCTAGGTCTGACTATGAGTGAGTTTTAGCCAGGAACGTAGCACGGTCCCAGATGTGATGTCTCCCTTAATACTGCCAGTGATTCATGCTTTTGTACTGTTCTCTGTATTGGGAAGCAGCTGTGGCTCACAGCTGCAGTTCTTGCTGTGAGGGTAACACAGAGTCTGGCTGATCCTGTGCACTTCAAGTCTATAGATCATGATAAAATTACACAGTGGAACTTGCCAAAAATAGTAGGCTGCAATTAAAAAGGATATATAGCACACTTCACAAAAACTTAACAGCACAAATTATTGTTCACAGAGACACATTGCTACTTTACTGACTACTGATACCATTCCCATCTTTTTGGCTAATGGGTGTTTTGCAGATGCACACTTCTGTAATATACAGTTACCACAGTCCTGATTTTTCTCAGGTTCTCTCTGAACATGGAAAACTGCACGCATGCATAAAATGTAGCATATACTCAGACAGATGTCACCACCAAATAATATATCCCACTGAAGAACAACACTGCAAACACTCTTTTATCCCAACTCTCCTGCCCAGCTTTACACACAACATGAGAGTTGACATTTTGAGCTCCTCTGATTGCTGCAGCTTTTTTTTATTTAGAAGCCTTCATATGACACAGAAGTATCAGGTCTCCATTTGACAGGGTATTGGGTTGACTCATATCAAGTTAAATTCTCCTTCAGGCTAAGAACAAAATACCCTGACATGTTGCCACACACTTAGAGTGGCAAATTCCCCAGATTATAAAACATCTGTTGAAAACCAGCTCCCCATCTAGGCACAAGGGTTATGTTTCTATTCCTCTTATTCTTTGCTTCCTCCTCCTCTCATGTAATTCACATTTCTCTGCAGTTTGATCTCTGTTATTGCAGGTTCTCATCCCCTTTTAAACTATCCTAACATCTCAAATTTATACGGTACTAGATTATAAATTTATGGATTTCACTCACTTTTCCAAAAAGTCTTACTTATTATAAGAGCAAGTGAAAGGAGGGATAATTTTTTTTAGTCAGAATCATTTAGGGCAATACTGCACACTGATGCATTAAGGCTTTTGAGAGGAGGAAAGGCATCGGGCTTGTCATCTATGCCAGTGCTCTCTATTTAAGACTAACGATTACAATGCAATCTCATCTGCACAGGCCTTTTGTGAACTGACATGCAGCTCATTTGTTTAAATGATCAAATAAAGCACATTATGAGTCAATCAGTTCTAACTACCAGGAAAATAAGAGCTCATACCTAAATTCATTTGCTGCAAGCAGATGGTGGATTGCTTTTCTGTCCCTTTATGCTGCAGTCCTGTTCCCTTAGATCCTCTCTACTAAGAGAGGGACATACCGGGAGGTCAGTTTTCTGACAAGGTCATCTGCCTTCAGAGTATGGAGAGAATTGCACAGAAAGTGGGTTGGGCTATATTTAGAGTTTGGTCCAACTCCGTGCCAAGGTCCCCCCCGCTGTCTCTCTCTTGCAGCACCGTCTCAGGTTTATTCTTGCAGATTCTCAGCCCACAGAACACACGAGGATAGGAAAGTCGCTCTGAGCTACTGCTGGATCGAGGCTTTTTGCAATTTGCTAAAAACAAGTGGATGAGCAGTTCAGATGAGAACTCCTTAAATACCTCACTCTTCTAGTCCTTATCTTTTTTTATTTAAGTGGATTTTCCCTTTTCAGTTGAATAAGGAGAGGAAATTGCCTGGGACAGAGCAAAAAGACTCTCCTGAGCTAAGGTAAGGCTGCTTCATTTTTGTATTGTCATTGTAATTACAGAGCAATTGATGATTTGGATCAGATATGCTTCTGCTACACCAGTTCTGCATGTCAGCATTAAGGGTATTTTTGGATAATGAAATTCTTCATGTAAAAATATCAATTCTTATTATCACTGTCTATAAGAAATGGGAAAATAAAATGGATATCAGCATGTGCAATAGAATATACACTATCTGATTTTTACCTGCTTAAATTTCTGTAAAAAGCACACAGCCATGCCAATAGACTGTATCATTCTGAAAATGAGATAATCCCAAACGTGTGGCTATTGATTACATATACAGGCATGCATTTAGATGTGCTGAGTGATGTTTCAGCCACATTATTTTGCACAATATGAGCAAGCATGGCAGCAAGTTTGCTATATAGGGCTGGCTGTAAATGGCACAGATATAAGTAAAAA